>CM062810.1:704232357-704832357 GCA_031772625.1 Pinus tabuliformis | reverse complement strand
GGGAGACTTTCATAGAAACAGAAGCCCTCACACTAGGAGAAACTCCAGCCTCTAGTGTTGGAGGAAGAGAGGGAAAAACAGAGGAAGAAGGAGCAAAGATAGAAGAGGAAGAGGTAGCAATATTAGAAGAAGAAGAAAGAAAGACAGAGGAGGAAGAGGCAGCAAGAACAGAAGAAGAGGAAACAAAGGCAAAAGAGAAAGAGGCAGCAAAGACAGAGGAAGGAGAAGCAGAGATAAAAGGAGAAGAGGAGGAGAAGGAAGAATAAGCCCTGAGAAGACTTCTCCACCCCAAGGAACAGAAGACACTGAACAAGAAGTAGCTGCAACCTTAGCTACATTGGGCACTCCTGTCAAGCCCAAGAGGAAGCAATCAAGACCAAGTCAAATGTATTTCAGAACCAGGAAGAGAACTAGAATTAGATAAGGAAAGACACAAACTCCTACATGGGATCCTATAATTATCGATGAGTCACCAAGAAAAAAGGATAAAATAGGACCCAGTTAGG
This sequence comes from Pinus tabuliformis, assembly GCA_031772625.1. Lineage (NCBI taxonomy): Eukaryota > Viridiplantae > Streptophyta > Pinopsida > Pinales > Pinaceae > Pinus > Pinus tabuliformis. The sequence continues at coordinate 704,831,851 of CM062810.1, read as the reverse complement.
GAAAAATTGAGGAGGTCACTCCTAGAACCAAAAACAAGTCACCCATAGCACCTATGAGTAGGCCTACCACTAGGTCTATCACCTTCAAGAAGCCAAGGACACAATCTTCCTTTGAGGAAGAGGAAAAAGAGAAGCTACATGAGAGATAGGGTTTGCTACAAGAGGGGAAAATTGTGCTACAGGCATAACAAGGGAAGCTACAGGAGCCCAAGAAAGATTCACAAGAGGTAGCCACCACCTCAAAAATTATTGGAAAATACCTACAAGAGCTCCAAGAACCTAGCCCACAACCTAGATTGAGCTCCTACTACAAATTCATTGAAGGAGGGAGGATTATCCCTGAAAATTTTGCAATCCCACTCCTTTATGAGTTAAAGAGAAAAAGAGGTAGAACCCACAGGTGGATGAAAATTTCTAAATATAAGAAGGTGGAGGATGTAGGCCTCATAGAGGAAAAATTCATTGAAATGAGAAAAGAATTAAGTGATCTGAGAATGAGAGCGTTTATAATGAAGGAGCAACTACATGCAGAAAACATGAGGTCGAGAGAGAGGTTGCAGGAGAAAGAAACACAACTTTCCACCAAGGCAAGTCTCTCCATGGAAGCCTTATGCCCTCTTTCTCAAAAAACAGTGGTTGCAATTCCAAATAAAAACCGTGGCACAACATGGATCTATGCCCCTTCAGGATTACAAACAGTTCATTGAATTTTGCAGCCAAGCTAACATGGAAGACAAAGCAAAATTGGTTGAATTTTACATGCACAACCTCACTTTGACAAATATGAATTTTTGGGATCCCAATGCAAGATTGGGAGATATGCAGCTAATGGACTTAGCATCCTAGATGACTCATGAGGAGACAAGAGCTGAGGAAGTGAAAAGGGTAATGGAAAAGGAAGAAAAAGAACCATTGTATATCAGGGCAGAGCTAGTGAGCCCAAGGGTTTTCATTAGCAATCATGGCATCATCTCCAATGATGTTGCTTTAGCACCTAAATACCTTGCTACCTAGGAGCAAGCCATTCTACACTTTGAAGACACATTCAGGTTGTTGGGAACAGAAAGTCTGCAAGCTTGCCAGAGGAGATGGCATGCCTTACCCCACAATCTACATATAAGAGAATATCACTCTCCTAAAAGGCTAAGGAATTCCTTGGAGAGAACACCATTATACAAGAGGATCATGCAGAGGATGAAATTCAGGTGGATAGGGCTCAAGCTCAATCCACCCTTGCTGCTAGGCTTACAAGAAGGAAGAGATGAAGCAGGAGAGCAGAAGGAATGGACAGAAATAGAGAAGAATGCAAGTTTTTACCCCCAAGAGGGCAAACCATTTGAGGAGCCTTGGGATGTCAGGGAGGCCACCAGGGCCATGAAAGAGTTGCACATGGATAACTGAGTTGCTTAGAGGATGAGAAACACCTTCAACAAGGGGGTGATGATGAGTCCCATCAATAGGTACATTTTGAAGATTAATATGCCATCCTCCAACCTTAAAACTATCCTTCTCTTGCATTAATTCACATTTTTCATTATATTATGCTTAGTAAGGGGAGTAAAAGGTGTTTGTCATAGTATGTGGCCTAATGTGGTTTAATTGCAGGAAAATGAAGCATTTTTTAGGCTATTACTATGTAGGGTCTTAATGGAGACAACTAGGAGAGAATCTAGGGGGTTTGTCCACCTCCTTAACTCCCTAAACTTGGCTTGGGATCACCATATCCTCTCTCACCAATTCGATTTCATTGGCAGCCGAGTGACTCCTAGTCCAAGTGAAGATCAAGAAGGACAAGATCCACCATTTTCGAGGAGGGAACCATTCCTACTTTCAAGGGAGTTGCTACAGCCACCCTTTTGTATAAATAAACTAAAAGAAGAGCTCATTAGGATTCGAAGTTTTTGTTCAACTAGGTGTAGTTATTGAGCTCCAGCGTTGACATTGTTATTTTCAACTTTTATGTGATGTATTAGACCTGCACTTTTTTATAATGAGAAGTTGGATTTTAAGTTGCATCTAAGTTAGTTTCAGAGGGTTGAGACCCTTGGGTTTGGGCCCAACCCATAGGCTTTGGTCCCTCTTCTTGTACTTATGTTTCTTCTTGATTCCAAGCAGTTCATAGTTTCTTGCATTTCAGTAGAAATTAACCTATAAAATCTTGTGGTTGTAGCATCTACATTACCTCTCTTGTGGGAGAATAACTGAAAGGATTCATAACCACAGCCCAAAAATATTGTGTTTATGATTTCTTGGAAATAGATTAGTGTTAGTTGTCCTAATTTACATTTGTTTTCTTTAGCTTAGAAGTTGGTTCAGTGATTAGATCAGTGGTTTGCATGAAGTAGATGTCATTTAAATTCAACTCATATTTTCCATCACAAGTTATTTCATTTTGTAAATGATAAATGGATGCATGCATGTGATTGATTACAAGGCTGATTGATCTAGAGGGCAAGGCACCTTCACCACTTCCATTCTAAGCTCTTTCATCTTCTCCTTCCACCTCCAAACTCTGTTTTATAAGCTATTCTATCTAGGTCATCGAGAGCACTCAACCTAGTGCAAGACAGGCCTTTGAGAGGTCCTAAGCTTGGTTAGGGGCTCAAACCAATCTCCTTTCATTTTCTTCAACTACTATCCACCTCTCCATGCCCTCAAACCAACGTTTTCGCCTTCAAAAACAACTCGGATGCCCTCTTATAGCATTATAGGCCTCCTATAGCAATCGCTTGTAGCAAACCAGTAGCAACCTTATTCTTCATCAGTTTCGACCCACACTGCAACTTTGACTTAGCATAGATGCATAATGACCCACAACTGTGATAATATGATCAGGAAAATCTCTTAGGCCACTCCAAACCTTTCTTCTCTTCACTGCAAAAACAAAGTAAAGTTAATTTCTTTATCATGCATGCAAGTTATTCATTTATGAGCAAGTATGAACTAGGTAAATGGTACCTGCAATTCTGATTGGTAGTTTGATGAATTATGCAAGGTAAATTAGCTTCTTTTCTGCAAGTAGATGAGGTAATTTGATGAATTCTGCAAGATAACATAGCTTCATTTCTGCAAGTAGGTTAGCCTTTGTCTTTTCATGAATTGAGCAATTAGGGTTTTACAAGTTGAGTCAATGGCATTTCTATTTTCATAACTAGAAGCAATTTCTAGTTTGTCCTTTTATCAAGCTTTCATTCTAATTTAGTAGAAGGAAGGGTATTTGAGCACTTTTGATCTAATGTCATAACTGAGGATGGCATGAGTGGAATCCTATCTATCGTGCATATAGAAATGTTACCTCGAAGTTTGTACGAACCCTCGGTTGATAATTTGAGTTGAGGAGCCCTTGGGAGTTGCAGCATTCTTGGTGCAATATCAGGGCTCACTAGCATTCCTTCTTCCATGGCAGCTTAGAAGGGAGCCAATTGCATCGTTGTCTTCTCTCTGGGGTGCCCTCTCATTTCCCTTACTCTTGCAAGTGACTCATAGCACTCCCATTTACTTGTTGTGGGTCTCCTTGTACTTCATATATTCTTATCATGTTGTTTCTAGAATCTTGGTCAGTTTTTCGTCTTGTTCACTGTATCATTGGTGGTTAGGTGTCTAGGCTCCCCTGCTAGTTTGTTTTCTCATGGTAAAAGGGACTTTCAGTCCAGAAAGTATTGTTGCTAAATTGGTCTCTCAATGGCCAAAGTTTATTTCAATTTCGAAGGGAGGGGGGGCACCTATTCCCAGATTCCATGGGCCTCTACTTGTTGCAATCAGGGGAGAAGGTCGCGGGGCCTTATGGTGACATGTTGGAGGTTCTTCTACTTAACAAAAAGGGAGAAAACATTTGTAGTGTTGAGTGCAAGTTTCGGATCCTACATTATGCAACACCAACGAGGACATCCTGATGGGGAGGAGGTCACCTGGGTAGATGGATTCATGAGGAGGATAGGGAGTTGGCCTCCCAGCACCTTTTAACTCCATTAAGATGCAAATCCAACTTCTCTAGCGTTCAATAGACCAACTAGCCCAATCACAGAATGAGGACCATGCAGACCTGGTTAGTTTTCTTGTTGATATCCTTCACAATGAGAGACGCATCCTTGATTGCCAAGCAATCCTCTGGATAAATCAACAACGGCTTTAGGATCATATGCATAGTTTTGAGACTCGCATGGCTCATGTGGAATCCCACATCCATGACACCTTCCACTATTCAGAGGATTATGGCAGAGCTCCAAAGGAAAATGCCTCTACCCCCATTGATTTGTAAGGATGAAAATAGGATTTGTAAGGATGAAAATAGGTTTTGTACATTTTTTGGATAGATTTTGTGCATGGTGGGCTATGGATAGAACGAGACCCTGTTTTCCCCGACTTCTTTCTGTTTTTTTTTTGCTTGTACCTAAAGGCCAACAAATCCGGTCAGAGTGAGGCCATTTTTGCTTCTCAAAAGAACTCCTCACGATGTATCATTTCATGATTTGATAGAAAATTGTTGACTTAATTTTTTTTGAAAACATGGTTGATGCACTTATTTTTCAAAATGAACCATAGGAAGTAATATTAGTGAAAATAGGTTTAAATTATTTTTATGATTACAAAAGAAAGTTGTCATGAATGGATTGGAAAAACGATCCCCTAATCAAACCTTAGGAAAAAAATTGTATGACAACAAATATTAAACAAAAGTCGAATTTGATAAAAAAAACAAAAATCATATTATAAATTCCTAGCTATTTTAAATAAATCTACTTATACAATGCAAGATTTCTTCAAGAAGATTCCATTTCAAATGTTTTAATTCAACATTAAATTGTCAAGTACCAACATTGTTATCAACTTTTTTTCAGAGAGAAAAACATCATGATATTATATTAAGAAAATATAATGGGAAGATACATAAAGCCATATCCTTCCGGCCTACAGATACATGGCAAAAAGAGATAGGACTAATGTTGATAAGATCAGAGCGATACATTCCAAATGTGAAAAACAGTATCACAATGAGACCTATAACAACCAATCAAAAAGGAGAGATCCATATGTAGAAAAAGTTCCAGCATAAACCACAAAATAGCGAGAGAAGAATAGAGGATCCCAAGATGAAAGGATGACCAGCGGAATCAAGCAGAATCGAGCATAGCAGAAATATAGACCAGAACGGAGGCAATTGGAGCCTTGGACTCCTGAAAGATGCAAGCATTCCTCCATTTCCACAGGAGCCAGCACGTGATGATGAATAACGATCGCCATGCAGGCCGTTGATCACTCCACCATCTGTAACCATCCTGAATAGTTGAGAAAACCTGGTAAGGAAAACCATGAGATAAGGAGAGATCATACCAAATTTGGGACGATGTCGGACATTGAAAGAACATATGGACATTTATTTCAGACGCCTGACAGCACATGGAGCATCTTCCCGGACCCGTCCATCCCTTCCTTTGAAGAACCTCCCAGGTAAGGTTCCTGTTAGAAAAAACCAGCCACGAAAATAAAATTGCCTTAAGCGGACAGGAAGATTTCCAGAATTTGGAAGGAAAGGAGGGGTCGGGAAGCGGCGGCAGAATAGAAGAGGCAGTTGCGTACAAATCCTTAACACGAACAGGCTGAGTGGAGTTCCCCATCGACCATACTAATTCATCTTTTAAACCAGTTTGAATAATACCTTTTCCTGCAAAACAATTAACAGTAGAGGCCCAAGTAGGCTGAAGAGAAAGAGGCAGTCCAAGTTCATCTCCGTCCTTCCAGATTGGCGAATTTGACGACCAAGATTGTATCAATTTATTCCAAGTGAAGATCCCCTTTGTGTGCAGGAATGATATCAGATCGGAAGAGAGCATGGATTCCAGTCCATATACAGTTGAATCAATACCAAGAAAGATGCTAGAGCCCGAAGAGATCCGCCATTTCAAGAAATCCAGGAAGAGAGCTTGTACCTTTCTAAGGCTGAGCCAGATGGCAGAACCCCTCTTTGAACCCAGGGATTTCCTCCTATACCAATATACCACAGGCCTTCCTTTCAGATATTTCTGTTTGATAATGGAGCTCCATATGCCGACTCCGAAGATGCCTCTGTGTAGAGATTTACAGAGGAGGGCCTTGCCAAAAGACCGCATATGTAAAAGGCCCCAACCGCCATCCCTCTTCGGTCTTGAAATGAAATCCATCTTGACCAAGTGAAACTTAGAATGATGAGATCTTCCGCCCCATAGAAAATTAGCAGTCAGAGAAACGATTTTGCTTATTATAGAAGCCGATAGAAAGTAAAGATGAGCCCAGTAAACGGCAAGGTGAGATAGGACACATTGGACCAGGATGAGTCTACCTCCCAGAGAAAGGAAACGCATCTCCCATCTTGAAATTTTATTATAGAAACGGTCAATCAACCATAACCAGTCCTATTTGGGGTTCCCTTTCGGTTGAGGAGGAAGCCCAAATATTTAAAGCCCTCCTTTATAGATGCCAGATTGATGCCAAATAATGCGGCAATCCATTGAGCTAAATCCTTATTAGTGCCATTGTGATACATCATGGATTTGATCTTGTTTATGACCAGTCCCGTTGCTGATTGAAACTTAAGAAAGATCTCATTGAGACAGAGCCAACTTGATTTGTAAAGCATGGCACAGATAAGAATGTCATCAACAAATAGGTTATGAGAAAGAAAAATGTTCTTACAGATCTTAATCGGAGAGCAACGCTTATCAGCGACTGCTTTGTTGATCTGTGTGCTGAGAGAATTCATGACAAGGATAAAGAGTAGGGGAGAGAGAGGACAACCCTGGCGCAGACCCCTCTCCGCCTGAAAAAAGGATGATGGGATACCATTGATGATAACTGAGTATGAAACATTTTCGACACATGCCATCACCCAATTGATTCCCTGAGTCCTCAGTCCAATTTTTGCAAGGAGAATTCTAAGGAATCCCCAATCAACACAGTCGTAAGCCTTTTCCAGATCTATCTTTAGGATAGCGACATCAGTGTTTTTGGATAAAACTGAAAATAAGCACTCCTGTGTCGAGGCCACTGCATCAAGAATATTCCAATCTGATAAAAAAGCGTGCTGATCCCTGGAAATGAAGGAGTTGAGAACAGGTTTCATTCTCTCAGCAATAATTTTTGATATGATTTTGAAAAGGATATTACATAATGCAATAGGCCTGAAATCTGCAAACGATTCAGACTGATCCTTTTTGGGGATAAGAGCTATGAAAGTGGCAGTGAGAGCGCTATTTATATTCCCTGATATACGTGTAGCATCCACCATCCCCAACAAATCGTCTTTAAACATATCATAGAAGTGAGAGAAGAACTCAATCGGCCAGCCATCTGGCCCAGGACTTTTGTCCTTTTTGAACTTCTTGATAGCTCCATGAAGTTCCTCTTCCGAAATGGGCTTGAAAAACTCTGTATTAGCATCTTCATCAAACATAACAGGCACTTGATCAACCACCCAGAAAACATCATTTATCTCGTTCATCCGCCGCTGGTATTGTTTCTGAAAGAACCTTGTGGCCTCCACCGATATATCATGCTGTGAATATAAGAAACCCCCATTACCATCTTCGATCTTCCAGATCGAATTTTTACACCTCCTTGCATTTGCAAAATTATGAAAGAACTTTGTATTTCGGTCGCCCTCCTTGAGCCAGATCGCTCTGCTTTTGAGCCTCCAGGATGACTCTTCCTTTTGCAACAACGCTTGTTTCTTTTTCTCCAAGGATCTGAAATGATTTTTTTGATCAAAGGACAGGCAGTCGAAATTAACTGCATCAGAGAAGATACTTAATTCCTTTTTTATGTCATCAAGATCCTGTTTTTCCTTCTTCCTCTGTTTAATTGACCAATCCTTTGCCACCTCCCTTAAAGATTGGATCTTCTCATGAAAAGAGGAGATGGAAACCGCCTCAGACTGCTTTAATTCCTCCCATTTTTTTTGATGACCTCATTAAAGGATTTATCAGTCAAATAGATCCTGTTAAATTTAAAGGAATAGCCCAGCCTATATTGAGATTCCTGCCAATCTAGAAAAATGGGGCGATGGTCCGATGTATGATCATTACCTGTCCTAGCAACAGGCATTCCCCATTCAGCGATGATACTGGCTTTGATGATGAAGCGATCAAGTCTTTTAGCAATGAAAGCCAGACCAGTTCTGCTGTTATCCCATTTTGGAGACATTTTACGAGGAATAACATCGACCAGGTTCCTGTTCAGAAATTCCATGCGGAGTCTATCGGCAATAGAGTCATTCTTCCTGCAGTTGCCCCAACATTCATGAGAATTCAGTGTGGCATTTAGATCTCCCGCGATCAGCAGTGATTCAATGTCTAAAATTTCCAAGGCAAACAATAAATCCCAGAAGGAGGATCTATGCCTGTAGGGCGCATAAATGTTCAAGATGTTTAGGATCTTTGGTCTCCCTCTGACATATGCTGAGATTAAGATGCCTTCACAACATTTAAAAGCTTTAGCTTTGACCCATGTCGGGTCCCATAACACAGCCAGACCACCCGACAAACCTTCAGCATCAGATGCAACCATGTACCAGGACGGAAACATTCTTCTGAAAAAGTCTAAGGATGCCTTGCTTGAGTGCATTGTTTCCTGTATGAAGATAATATGAGAGTGAGCTGAAACAAAAATCTCTTTTAGCGCCAGAAATTTTGGGAGGGCGCCCAATCCCCTGATATTTAAAGAGGTCAGAAAAGTCATTTTGAAGACTGACTAGCGACACATGCTCTAAGCGGCTGGGAGTCAGTAGAATCTATGATTGGAACTTCAACTAGGGAAAGGTTTGTAATGCCACACTCAGAAACAATTGAAAATCAATGTTTTGATTTTCCATCATTGTCTTCATCATGAGAGGCAAATAGTCATTCAAATAAACATCAAAAGGAAACTACACAGACAAATAATTCATTGGTTGAATAAGTTATTAACAATGCAGTGAACCAATCAAGATTTTACATAAATTTTACCATCTAGTTCAGATATAAATAAAAAGAGATAGCTACATAAATAAGATACAAAAACAAATGAATTTCAATTAACAAAATCAAAATTTTACATACTAAATCAAACATAAATAAAGGGATAATGGCATAAATAAGTTATAAAGGAACATTTCAATTACTTGTTACAAAAGATGTTAAACCCCTTTTAATTCATGTGTGTGTCTATTTAAATTAGATGGTAAGGCTCTAGCAAAATCTTGACTTATTGAATCCATTATCAAAAAATTAACCAACCAAGATTTTTTACTTTTTGACATTTAATTTAATGATAATTTATCATCTTATATTGAAGATAATGATAGAGACTTAACTCAATGATAATGTTGACATTTAACATTTTGATGTTGGATTAAAATAAGTGAATTAAATTCTACTTTGAATTGGATAAGGTAAAATCTCTTTCAATTCCAAGAAGTATATATATATATATATATATATATATATATATATATATATATATATTACAATTTTTCCATTATATAATTAATGATTAATTTGTTTTTATTTTAATAATTAAATGATTCAATCAACTAGCCAAAAAGATATTTTACTAACTCAATACAATGTTGGTATTTAGTATTTTGATACTCTACTAAAATATATGAAACAGAATTGCTTTTAATTTCAAGTAATTTTTACAATGATTTTTTATAATTGAATTCTAAATTAAAAAACATTTCATTTCACTTCTTGCTCTGGTATAATTAATAACTTTTCCCTTTTAAATTTTTAAAGTTGAGTGATTCAATCAATTCATGATTTAAAAAAAAAATGTTTGTTCTTCTCTCCCAAAAAATCATCTTTTTAAAGATCATATTTACTAATTAGAATTAGTTTTTAGCTCTATGTTAAAAAATGGTGATAGCATTTATTTTTCAAAGTTAAAATTAAGTATCACTAAAATCAATCCTCAAAACAAAAAGTGATATCAACATCATCCTCTTTTTTCGAGATTAAATGTACAATTTGATTGAAATTATAGTATCAGCATTAAAATCAAACTCTAAAACATAAAGTTAACTAAAAATTAAAAAAATACCAAATAATTTTATCTTAACAACATAAAATTATTATTTTAATTTAAATTCAATATAAACTAAATTAAAAATAAAATTCAAAATTAACTAATTTGACTTTTGTCCTTTAAAGTTCTTTTTTATAATACTTTTAATTCTCGGATTTATATATTATTGGTTTGTTGATCTTTCTCCTCATCTTGTCCTGATGATGAACCTAGATCTAGGTTCGTGTTGACCCCTTGTTATCTATGTGATTTCTCTGGAAAATCTGGACATTATAACATAAAAATAAATTAAATTAAAAAATGTAACATCACATCTAAAATAATTAAACCTACCTAGATTCATTTTAAGTTCAAATTATTAATGAGTAACTTCTTTGAATATGAATAAATTAAAACATCTCATAAAATTACATCTAAAATAATTAAACCTACCTAAATCCATTTTAAGCTCAAATTATTAATGAATAACTTGAATATGAATAAATTAAAAAATAACATAAAATTAATTGATATAAATATCTAGAAAAAACATATAATGAAAAATAATATATAAATGATCATTTAAATTAAAACTATATTTATTTATTTTAAAAAATAAAAAAACATATCTATATTGGGTGAACATAGAAGAGCAACCCTATCTAGGTTCGTGTTGACCCCTTGTTATCTATGTGATTTCTCTGGAAAATCTGGACATTATAACATAAAAATAAATTAAATTAAAAAATGTAACATCACATCTAAAATAATTAAACCTACCTAGATTCATTTTAAGTTCAAATTATTAATGAGTAACTTCTTTGAATATGAATAAATTAAAACATCTCATAAAATTACATCTAAAATAATTAAACCTACCTAAATCCATTTTAAGCTCAAATTATTAATGAATAACTTGAATATGAATAAATTAAAAAATAACATAAAATTAATTGATATAAATATCTAGAAAAAACATATAATGAAAAATAATATATAAATGATCATTTAAATTAAAACTATATTTATTTATTTTAAAAAATAAAAAAACATATCTATATTGGGTGAACATAGAAGAGCAACCCTATCTAGACAACCCAGTGCTACCAAGAACAAGAGTACCATGTGATAGCCCTGCCAAGAGATGTGATTACGAGGCAACATGTAGTGGACATGCTCCACTTGGGAACGAGTTAATGGAATAGTTTTCAAAGCAAAATTAAAGGAAACAACTGGCAGATGCCCATACCATCTAACCTAAGCTATTGCATCTCTAATTTTCTATGCAGTAATGACCATGTTATGTGCGAATGATTTCACTATATGAAAACTTGTTGCCACCTCTAAGTTTTCATGCCATTTAAATTGGCAATGCTTTTTTTTTAATGTATCCACGAGCCTTTGGTTATTGGTACTCTCCAAGACATGTCTCTTGCTCAAGCCACAACCTAAGGTTGTTCTAACTTGGTCAACATTCAAGGTGCTCACCTTGGTTCTATTAACATTCGCACAGGAACGCAAGCACACGACCTGATCTGCATGTACAAGGCCCCCAACACATACAACAAGAAATCAATTATGTTGAAGAGGATATTAGGGGTAAAGGAAGAGATTCTTTTGCAACCTTAATAAAGTACAACTTCAACTCAAAGATATCAATGCCAAGTTACTAATTTCAACTCACTAGTTATGAATATGGCAAGTACTACCCTTGAAATTTTGACATTAGAGGCCCTGTCCCTCCATCAAGTGTTGCTCTCAAGCATATAGATTAATTTTTTCATGTGTAACATCGCAATATTTTTTATTATGACCTCGAAGACAGTTTTCAGGACAATCAGGACTTATAAACCATACATAGAACTTGCAGGTTTTAGTTTTATTATTTGAAATATTATTCAAACTATTTGGATTGAAAAACCTCTCACTATTAGTCTAGTTTCCCAAATGGGATAAAACACAAATTCTTTTAGTTTTATTATTCAAATTTTTTGGATCGAAAAACTTCTTCTTTATTAGTCTAGTTTCTGAAGTGGGATAAAAAACCTTTTCTTTTATTCTGCTTTCCCTAATGACAAGCCAACAACTTTAAAATATTTATATGATATGGTTCAATTCCCAATAGTGCTTCTTTAGAGCCATGGGGGTACCTTGAGGTAGTGGTCAAACATGTGGTTGCACCCAAAGAGACCATATTAAATGGTTTCGTGACCCTTGCGCACACATAAGTGGATCAAAGTTCAGCGTCATGTCCTCCTTTATTTTTTCTTTTCTTAAAGAGTTTGGATCCAATGCTGGAAAGTATTCAATTCCCATGAAGGCTTCCCTAGAGCCATGGGGACACCTTAAGGTAGTGGTTGAATGTGTGGTTGTGCCTAGAGAGACCATATCAAATGGTTTCATGACCCATGCACACATAATTGGATCGAAGTCCATCCTCATGTCCTTTTTACTATTTTTTACAAAGATACCACATTAAATGGTTTCATGACCCATGCACACATAAGTGGATCAAAACCCACCCTAATGTTCTTTTTTAGGTTGGGTGGAAATATGGTCTCTGAAACTAGAGGTTTCTGCAAGCATGAGGGTGTTTTCCTTCAAAGTTTCTTTAGTGTTTTTTCTCATGAAGATGATGGATCTAGCCTATCATGTGGCCCCTACCATCCTAACAAGTTTGTGAAGGGTGTCTCTAGTTTTCTTTTCCTCCTAAGTGCCTATCTCCTACAATTCTAGCCACCTGTGTGCCCACTCCTAACGAAAAGGATCATTTTGTTTTTATGTCAAATAGCTTGTTGGGAGGACCATGTGAACTACAAACTTAGTACACTCCATGGTTCGATCTTACGCAAGAAGAATGAATATTTCCCGTCTTACGTCTTCTCATTGGCGATTAATGAGCATGGTGTTCCAAACTCTTTTGGGTTTTTTTAGATCAAAGAGTGTCTATCTGAATGGCCCTTCAGGGTTTTTCCCTACCCTTTGTCCTACTCATGTTTTGACACCCACTTTTCATGCTCCCCTCTCCTCACTCACTCAATGGTGTATTCCTCTTTTTGAATGGCCCTTCAGGGTTTTTCCCTACCCTTTGTCCTACTCATGTTTTGACACCCACTTTTCATGCTCCCCTCTCCTCGCTCACTCAATGGTGTATTCCTCTTTTTGCTTTTGTTCTTGCAAATGTAAAGGTGCCCCACTTGGCTCCGATGAGCTCTAAGTTGCTAGGATGTAGGGGTAAGTACATTCACAAACAAAAGGAAGTTGTGTGGTTGGTAGTAGGGAAGGATATTGAGTTAGCATACATCATGGACTATGTAGAAAAAACTTTTGTGGGCTAATTTAGAGTGAAATATTATAAAGATTATCACTTCGCTCGTTGGTCTTTATTTCGTGGGAGCCTATTCTTGGGTATATGCTTGCCATTCATTTCAAGGTAAGGGGATTTTGGAATTTAACAAAGTAAATTTTGGAATTAGGGTAGGGATCATTATTTCTAAAACCCTAGCCTATATATTTCCATCCAATGAGGGAGCCTATTAATGAGCAAGGGTTTGGGCCATTCTGCTCAATATACATCTTCATTTATGGAGTTTGGAGGTTTTCAAAGCTATCGAGAACAAATTGGGCTCCTTCATCGAAGTTGAAGAATGTTGTCAGAGGAAAAAGGTTCAACAAATGGCTTGGATTCAAATCGATATCATCCTAAGCAAGTTGGTGGAGGATTTCGAGCCTTCCATGGCCGAGACTACTTGGTCTCAAGAGGTAAATCACTGGAAGCTCTCATTCAAATGCCATAGATGCCATGAGGTGGTGCATGTCCAGAGGAATCACTCATATCAAGGCCCCTCCATGTTGGCTCAACTTTTTTCACAAGTAATGGAGGATCCTCCTACTAGTGTGATTTTTGCCTTCGGTTTCAAGGGTCCTCATGTTTCGAAAGGCACAAAGATCTCCCCTAGACGTGCACTCGATCAATGGCTCCTCTTCTGGTATGGTTTCCAATTCTCTTGCCCCTCTTTCTTCATTGGATATCTTTATTTCTCCCCTGTGAAATCAATCTCCCTCCTCCTGTTGCATCCCCTTATTTGAAGCCCCCTTCCATCTCAAGGGCCCTTAAAGCTAATGTAGCCCTACCCAAAGGTGAATCACGATCATCCTCTCTTTCAATTCAATGGGTATTCGAGGTCACCATAAAATAATAGCCCTCAAAAGGTTGTTGGTGTCTAAAAAGCCCGATATCATTTTGATTCAAGAAACAATGTGTTATGGCACGAAAGCTAGGATTTTTCTTGAAGGGTTGCTAAAAAATTGATCTTTTTGTTATGTCAATTTGAAAGGTCTTTCTAGGGGTTTGATTATTGGCTAGAGCCCGGAGAGCAAGGCCGTCTCCTTCTACCTTTTTCCATTTACAATCTTGATTAAATTGTCCTTTAAATATTGTTTTTCCCCTTATCTATCCTTAATGTGTATGGTTCCTATTCTAATAATGAGCCTTTTTGACAAGGTTTGGAAAATGCAAGGTCTCTCACGGATCAAAATATTATCATCGACGATGATATCAATTTCACTCTTTCCTTTAGGGAAGTATGGGGACCCAAACCTCATCGAGACCCCCAAAATTAGTTCTTTGCAAACTTCCTAACTAAAAATTGCCTTTTGGATCCGCAGTCGATCAAACTTTCTCCAACATGGATGAATGACTACTCTAGGAAAAATGTAGTCTTTAAGGGATTGGACAGATCCTTGGTCTTTAAATCTCTTACGAGCTCCAATCTCTCTTTGAAATCTTCTATGGATGTTAGTGGGATCTCATATCATAGGGCTATTCTTCTTCTTTTTACCTAGCTTAGAGGAGCGAAGACTATCCCATTTCCTTTCAATCCTTCGGGGATGGAAGAGGATTTCCACGCATTGGTATCCAATCATTGGAGACATCTAAGCCCATTCAATTTCCTCCTTCATGGGCCAATTCATGGCAATTTGGCCACTATCAAACAAGTTTCCAAGAAGTGGGCTAAGGATTTTTAAGCTGAGAAGCAAAAAAGACTTTTGATGGAGTAGAAGATAGTCTTGCTAAAGTCTATTCTCACATGGAGTCAACCCCCCTCTCTTTGGATCTTCTTAAGTCCTTGGAAGCAAAAAGACACTATCTTGGATTAGAGGAGTTATGGCAATTGAGAAGACACTCTATCCTCTTGGATGAGAGGAGTTATGGCAATTGAAAAGTAGGGCCCTCTGGCTCTCTTTGAGAGATATCAACACAATTTTTTCATTATTTCACAAATTTGAGGAAGCAAGCAAACACATTTTGGAGCATAGTGCATTCAATTTCAAACTATTTCTACATAATATCATAGCCTTGAAAACCACATAGAAACCAAATTCTTGATCTTCCCTCATAAAAACTTTGAATAGCAAATTTATGGGGAAATTTTTTTCTTCAATGTAGGAATAATGTATTTCAATGGATTGAAGCTTGAGGCATTGGAGGGAACTTCAAATTTATGTGCTTAGAAAGACAGAATGGAAGTTGTACTAGATGACAGTGGTACTAGATGACAATGGAGTATTAGAGTACACACAAATTGATATTCTAAACCAACAACATCAAATGCACAACAACAAGCTGAGTGTAAGAAAGACACTACAGAATCTAGGAGGATTATCCTGGAGGGAGTCAAAGGCCATGTGATTTCGAGTTTGCATGGCAAGCAAATTGCTTAGACAATATAAAAAACCCTCAAAGAGTTATTCGAAAGCAACAGTAATGGCAAAAAAATTGGCATTAAAAGATGAGCTCAAGAACATTTGAATGCAAAAAAATGAAACCATTGTTCACTACCTATCTAGATTCACTCAAGCCAAAGATGAACTGAGTAGGAGAAATTGTGCCACCCTCTGAGCTTGTGAGCTTAGCATTCCTCAAACTTCCGAAATCCTAGCACAATTATCAAGATTTAGTTAATGGAAGAGACAAGCTCCCAAATTGGGAGACTTTGGTTTGACCTGGTGCAGGAGGAGGAGGAAATTAGAAAAAACACTAGAAATGGAGTCTCATCCAAATCTTATGAGGAAGAAGATTGTGCTCTAGTTGGCAAAGGAAAGAATGCCAAAGGCAAGTGAAACCCAACCAAAACCATGACAAGAAGAAAGATCTCAATAAAATTAAATGCTTTCACTGCCGCAAGTATTGACACTATGCAAACAAGTGTCCAAATAAGAAATCCAACAAGGGGTCTACAACATCAACAACATAAGAAATCCAATAAGGAGTCTGCAACATCAACAAAAGGAGATGTTACATCACAACTCGAGTTGAATTTCACCCTCATTGTTGGAATGGCAAGCACAACAAGGAGAAGTGAGTGGTACCTAGACTTTGGTGCTTCATAACATTATGACAAGAAATAAGTTATTGAGCAACATAGAGGAGAAGAACCTACAATTACACATAAAACTTCGAGATGATGGGAGATATAGTACCAAAGGGATTAGCATTGTCGCCTTTAAGGAGTCAACCTCTCATCTTCAGCTAAAAAATGTAATGTATGTATGGCTTAAAGAAAATCCTAGTTTATGTAGTTGTACTTGAAGACCGTAGATATGATGTGGTGTTCAATAAAGGGAAGGCTTATACAAAGCATATTGTTACTAGATAAATAAAACAAATTGGTGTTCGAGTTAAAAATCTCTACACTCTAGAGGTAGATTTCACCATGCATACAATTGTACCTAAAGAGGTGAAGTGGGGCGATGTATAGCCTTAGCCCCAAAATTGCAAAGATTTGGGCAAGGTCCATATGAGAGCAACACCATTTGCAATATACTCTTCTCATGGATCATTATCCTCACTACAAGGGCCCATAGTATTCACTACTAGAAAGATCAATGCCATCCAACACAGGAGCAAGATTAGGGTTGTGCATAACCCTTTTGTTGCTAAGAGGGAGCATTAAATTGTAGCAAGAAAAGGCTCCACTTGACTTGTGCCTTAGTCAAATGAAAAAATTCAAATTTCAACATCAACAAGATTACTTGAGTTGACAAGAGTGACATGGCATTGTCTCTTAGTTAAGTCAATCAATTCAAGTTTGTGTGCAAGTAGAGTTAAGCATGAATATATTGCTAAGATCTAGAAATCTAGTGGAGTTAGTGTTAATTAATCTCTAGTCATAAATAGAGTCAATAATAATTCAATTGAGTTGTAATTATTGTTAATTCATTAATCTCTCAATTAACTGGTCAATTAACTAAAAATAGTCCAAGTCATACATAGATGGAATTCAAATTGCCTAATTGAGTGGAGAAAAAAGGCATCAATGTAATCATTATCATATACCAATGAGTGTACAATGTTTGCATGTAGCAAATGAACCATTTTTCTCTTGGGAATTATGCAAAAATAGAAGCTTCCATATTTAAGAACAAGAATTGCGCAAGAAAATAGGAGTTAGCAAGAGGCCTATTTTGGCTAGGCCATAGCAGCCTCAAGAAGAAGAGATTAGTATCACAACACAAATTGAACTTCATGGATTGGAGTTGTCATTGTAATTAGATCATTTTTCTCATCAAATACAATACAAACAAAGGAGAGGTTTTTCTCAATGGGCTTACCTATTAAAAATAGTGTTCGTTATGATTAAATGATTACATGTGTTTCTATTTTATGCTCTCATCCATAAATTGAATAGAAAACTGATCTATTGTTTTCAATTTGATTTCATTAGCACCGACAAATCTCAAGCTATTTCTACACTGAAGTTGATTTGGGACTTGATCTAGCCCTTGTGGCACAACAGTAAGAATGACATGCAATTGAATGATTACATGTGTTTCTATTTTATGCTTTATCATCCATAAATTGAATAGAAAAATTGTCTATTGTTTTCAATTTGATTTCATTTGCAGCAACAAATTTCAAGCTATTTCTACACTGAAGTTTATTTGGGACTTGATCTAACCCTTGCGGCACAACAATGAGAATGGGACAAGGGTAAGGGAATGTTAGACTTTGGAAAAGGCATGGCAGAGGGGGAGGAAATAATAAGCGAAGGCAGCAAACTTTGGTGAAAAGGGGCATAGAGGATGACGAAGGGCCCAATGAATCCTTCACTTCAAACTCCAATGGCCGCCACTGAACTAGATGGGGCTCAAAAGATTCATGAAGCAAGCAACTCATATTGATTTGTTTCAACATCTATTTTCTTTGAAAACTAGAGCTACAAAGGAGAAGTTTCAAAAGTTCAGCACTTATGTTCCGCCAAGATGACACCACCATTTCCCTAACCTAAAGACAGCTCAAGGTTATATTTTGAAGCTACCAAAGAATAATTGCAATATGAATGGTCATATTCATGGCACCACTGACATTCAAAAACATGCTCATAATCAACAGTCATGCTTCCACAATTCATCCCAGATTCCCATGAGGGGTTCATAAATGTTCATGAATTAGTCGCTTCAAACACTTCAACAAAATATCTAAGGGTATCCCCAATTCAAACAAGGGTTTCTTCATCCCAAAACTCTTGTGATAGTGTGCATCAAAACACAAACACATCCTACCATAAAATCCTTGTCTAGTAGTGAGTGCATCAAAACACAAACACATGCTACCATAAAATCCTTGTCTAGTACAAAGTGCTCTGTCCAAAAACATAAATAGAGCCTGACAAAATTATAGAAATATAACCCATTCTCAAAAACCCATCCAAGCAATTCCTATTGTCCACATGAATTAAATTGAGATACAGATTTCAGGAGCAGACACAATAATTCAGCAACAACTCCTGAAGAGACGTCTCCAAGTTTGATCAACCCAGTTGAAAGACCGAAAATTTTAGTTCTATTGTTCCTTTTTCAAAAGTTGCTGCTGAGTTATATTTGCTAAGTTCCTTTTGAATAGTCTTGCAAAATTTGCTGCAGATTTTTTTGAATATAAAGGGCATCTGAACTAGTTTTAATGTTGTTTAAGCTGCAGTCTTATTGTAATACAGTCCCCCAATTAACAGCTGCATGTTTCAAGTTGACTGTCAAATCTCATGGTTATAGCTTTTCTTTTATGCAGCTCGTTAATGTTTCAGCTGATAATTTCTTCCATCCTGTTGCTCCGTACTTTTTTTTTAATTTCTAATAAATTATTTAGACAAAAAAAGGCATTGAAGGCTCCTCTCGTGCTTGAACACTACAACAGAACATTGACTCTATTGCTCAGTTTATTCATACAGAAGCGTTTTTGAGGGGTTCCACTCAGAAGTCAGATTTTCGATCTACAGTTTTTGTGCTCGATTGCTGTATAATTTTCCATATTTGCTTGTAAGTGAATTTGGTTCTGTTTAGAGTTTTGATCTCTCCATTGGGTTTGATTCCTAGTATTTCTCTGGCATCACTGTCACAACAACCCAGCTTTGTTTGTTTGCCTGTATGTGTGATATTTGTGAGCGCATATTTGCTTGTAGATTAGAGTTTTTATTTTTTGAATGTTCCCTTGTCATCAAGGAATCAACTCAAAAAAGAAAACCCTAAAATCTGCAAACAAGTATCACTCCTACAAAGAAACAAAGAAAACTGAGCTGTCAGAACAGTAATCCAAGTATCACTCATACAAAGAAAACTGGTCAGAACAGTAATCCAGAGAAGCATCTGGTCATCAATCTCTGATGGAAATCAAAACCCAAAAGAGAGCTCAAAACTCTATTGGACATATTAGAACCACAATATTAAGATAAAAATAATAATAAAAAAAACACGGCTGACATATTAACACGAAAATATTAAAAAAAATGCGAGTGAAACCCCTCAAAAAGCTATGGAAAATGCTTCAACGCTCAGTACATGAACAAACCGAGCAAAAGATGTCAAACAACGCTTATTAAGGTTTATTGGAGCACCTAAACCCATTAAAAGTGCCATTTTTAGGGGTTATTTATAACGAACCGGGTATTTAGATCTAGTCAACTGATTGCCATTAGTTATGGAATATTTTAATTTAGTTATTGAATATTAGTTTGGATTGGTAGAAATATTTTCTCTTCCTAGTAATATTGTTAAATTAAATATTTAAATTTATTTTGAAAGTAGTTATGCAATGCGATCAGCTTGTATAAACAGTTTTCTAGGTAAATCTCAACAATGCTGCGTACATGCACAACTTGGATTATGTAGCACTCACAGGACCTTCTCACTCCAATCAGCCAGGTAAAAGAACAGGACTGAAATCCAAAAGCGCCCTGCTTTAAGGTAAAAAAATCATCCAAACCAGAGATTTTAATATTAGTAAAACAATAAAGGAGAAAGAAATAAACCAAAAGAATTAAATAAACAACAACCAAAAAAAAAACAAAACTTTCATACCATATCAAATTTAAAACCCTCCTACCAGTTTTAATGCTTTCATACCATATCAAATTTAAAACCCTCCTACCAGTTTTAATGCGTTTCGTAAAATAAAAGCCTCTCGTACCAATTGAATGGTTAAGTATGTGTTTCAACCATTTTGAAAGTAAAACAAAAGTAGAATCAGATCATATCCGCAAAAAATACTTTCAGTTGGATCAGATCATTTCAGAAAGGTAAATCCCTTATCAAGGGACGACTACTTATAGTTTGTAATTATGGGCTCATCCCTTATTTATAGAATGATAGATCCTTACGTAATTATGGGCTCATCCCTTATCTCACAAGGATAATAATGGGCTCATTATTCCATTAAAAATTGATATTATAAATATCAGATTCAAATATTTTGAATGCCTATTAATTAAACAAACAATATACCACATTAAATTCAATTAAACAGACATCCCTATTGATCTCATCTCTATTAATTAAACAAACAATTATACCACATTACACTGAATTATACTTGTTTAATGACGCATGCCTTCTATGTCATCAAGGATGGAATCATCCGTATTCATCAAATCACTTCTCACCAGGATTATAATACTAGTTTTAGCATTAATATCACCTACTCCATAATAATGGAATCCCTACAAATTAAATCTCTATTCATTATCCATATTTCCGTGTTTGTGTAATATTTTTGGGATGATGAATATCATTAACCCTGTTTGTGGGGGTATTTTTGTTATGATGAATTCCTTATTTCTGGGATAATGTGCATGTGAAATAAAGATTTCCCCGGTTCCCCTGTTTGTTGGATATTCCCCGGTAGGATATTTCTGGGCATGGGTCCAGAACAGACCCTCTTATTTCAGACCTTATAGCAATATTAATGTGGTCTGACATGGGACCGATATAACACAATACAACAGGTCGCTATTTTTTTCTCTCATCGCCACGCAGCGTGTTGTATCGTGTTGTATCAGCCCCATGTTGTCAGACCACATTAATATTGCTATAAGATCTGAAATAAGAGCTGCCGGTCCAAAACCACAAACATAAAACCCCATAATTTCCCATAAATGACAGTAGTACTTTCAGTATTTTTCATGTAAGATTACATAGTCAACCTTCCATATTTCCACGTAAGATTACTTAGTCAATTATATAATATAAAAAACAAACACATTTTTAATACTTGAACCCCTCGGAAATACAAGCAATTCTGAATTAATAAATAGATTAAGAAAAAAATACATCTCAGACAAGTACGGTACAAAATGGCATGCAATTTAAATAAAAAAATATACAGTACACACAGTACAGAACGATAAAAAAACCAACCAGGATTTCAACTTACAACTTATTAATCACCCAAGCGTGAGTTAGGGATCTTACATGTTAAGCGTAGTCTGGTTGCAGAGTATGCAATGCGAATTCAAGACCTGGTTTGAGAGATGTCCCTAGCTAGCTATTCTAAATTCTCCCTAGACTTACACAGGATCTACGGTCAAACCCCTCGTCGGCCACCAC
Source organism: Pinus tabuliformis (assembly GCA_031772625.1). NCBI lineage: Eukaryota > Viridiplantae > Streptophyta > Pinopsida > Pinales > Pinaceae > Pinus > Pinus tabuliformis. The sequence goes on along the minus strand of CM062810.1, from coordinate 704,809,960 downwards.
ACAGTATTCGACTGATTCTACAGGAAATTCCCTAAACGACAAACATGACCAGGAGATTCTGGCCAGAACCCAACACATTCTACAAAAGAATTGCATAAATCAAAGCACCGTGTTTGAGAATAATGGAACATCAAATCAAGCCATTTCAAAACACTGGCAAATCAGAAGGGGAAATTACAACCTTTCTAACATAACCCGAAGAAAAGACCAGACCAATATTTTCAAAAGGGAAAAAAATATTACAAAATGTGGAACAAAATAGAAACTGAGAGGCCAGACCACGACAGGATCAATAGCTCGGTTGGAATATCTTCTCTGGTGTCGCTCGAAGTAGATTTAACCACCTAAGCCTCAGTGTCTCAACTCTGGATGTGAATTGGGATACCATAGATGTTAATTTAACAACCTAAGCGCCGCTGTCTTAAGTCTAGATGTGAATTTGTGTACTCGAGATATCGAGTGTTAATGTTGAACAGACTAGAAAAGTGTTTGTTAAACCTAGCTCAAGATATATTAAACCTCGATTTTTTAAAACCCTCCTCGGCAGAGGAGGCCGAGGAGAATCCCCAAATGCTAATTTAGCCCAGATACTCAATCCAGTCCCGCAACAACACATATGATACTAAAATTACAAAATTCGAAGCATTATTTTTCATATAAACAAAAAAACACTAAAAAACAAAAAATAAGAAACAGCATTAAAAAATACTAGTGAAACACAAAACCAATTAAAACTTAAAAGGAGCCTAAGGAACGGACGACAGAAAAATCTGTAGTCCGTGCTCATCCTTTAGAGATATTCCAATAAAAACGCCACAAAGTCAATGCCTCAGTTGAAATATGTTATCATTGTGTCCCTCGAAGTATATTTAACACCATCACAGGCATTTTAATTTTAACAGACATATTTAGCAAGCAATAGCAATACGGAATTTTACCCATCATTCCTCTGGCAAGTAAAATGTGAAATGGAACCCAAAAAGCAAAATCATTCGAAAAGGCACACAACATCCTTGAAACACTACATACACAGAAAATTAAATATATTGCTGCGCCTCAGAGGTAGTGACAAAAAGCATTCAACATGCGTTCTTCTGATAATACGTGCAATATAAACACATCACCGGCACAGCATTAAAAAATATCGATCTAATAGCAATGGTAATCGAGCAGCCCCTTTTCCTTCAAACGTAAAAGAGAAAAACCATACCGAATGAAACACAGAAGAAACAGATTATTAAAGCTATGAAATAGGCGAGAAGCATCACAGGCAACACCAAATGGCAAGGCAAGTTACCACAGACACGAAATCCGTGAACGACCCTCTCACGCCCAGCACTTTTACCCTTTATTTAAAGAACAGAAAGGCTCCCCGACTCGAACCCTAACCCTAATCTTGCCTATTTACAATATTCCAGAAAACCCTTTTTTATTCAATCAAACGGCCGAGGACACGCTGTCAAGTAATACTATTTCGCTCCTTTGAAATTGGCTATCTTTCGCAACACCAAATAGCAAGACAACTTTCACGCCCAGTCCTTTTACCCTTTATTTAAAGAACAGAAAGGCTCCCCACTCGAACCCTAACCCTAATCTCGCCCATTTACAATATTCCGTAAAACCCTTTTTTCAATTCAATCATATGCATTAAATACATGTCGTAAAATAATGTTATTTCTTTCTTTATAAATAAATTATATTTCGCATAAATACCATAAGTTAATATCATGAATTCTCGCTTATTTTTATGGTTATTATTATATTATTTCTATAAAATATTTTTATTTTTTTGTTTTATTTTATTTTATTCCATTTAAAAGATTTACATTACATTATATATTTCTTTTATATAATTTGATTTTGTCAAAATATTAATTATTTTTACTCTATTAGAGTGGAGAGTGTTTTTCTATACAATAAATTTTTCTAAACTATTTTAAAAATTAATAAAATAAACTTTTTTTTTTTTTATTAACTTGACCAACGGTTAATTTTGACTTTAGGACCATGGTCATAAATTTTTTAAAAGAAATTAGTTATATTAGGTGACCAATCCTATAAAATATATATATATATATATATAAATATATAAATATATATAAAATAATTTTAATTGGTGTTAATAGTTAGTTAAAAGGTATTATTTAATAATTAAAAATTATAAGTTATTTAGTATTCAAATGGAAAGTAGTTATATAAAAGACCTTTCTTATAATATATATCTAAATTAAATGTATATATAAATATAAATATATATTAATGGGATGTTAAGATACAAGTTAGTTAGAATTAATAAATATATTAGAACGAGAAAATAAAATTAAGTTAACTTAAAAATCTAAATGATAAAAATAAATAAATAAATAAATAATAGATAGATAACGAGAGAATATAATATTATTAAAATAATAATAATAATAATAATAAGAAAAATAAATAAATAAATAAATAACGAGAAAATAATATTATATAGTCATGTTTATTTTTTTGGTTGATAGATGTGTTTATTTTGGAATCGGAATTCAATTTTAATTGTAGGCACGCTCTACAGCTGAGTATGACCCTGATGTGTAAGTACGTCACGTCCTTAAAAAATAATAAAAATAATTTTCTCAAATGAAGAAGAAGAAGAAGAAGAAATTATTTTAATGTCCACGAGGCTAAAGATAACCAGATTGCTTCTTCAAATAAATGCTCCCAGCTTCTCGACAAACCCCTCGCTAAATAGATTATCCCAAGAGCTAGTTGCCAACATATCTGCATAATTTTCCCTGTTGTCTTTGAAGGCCTCACATTCTAAAATGAAATGTTTTTCTGTTTCTACTTTTCCAGAAGAACAAAAAATGCATACTCTTTCCTCCCACACTTCTTTTGGCCTTTTCCAGCACCCTGTTTCACAACGGAGTTGATGAGAATTAGTCTTTAACTGAGTAATAAGAATTTTGGCTCTCCAAGAGATATTGGCCTCTATGTATGCTTTTGGTTGATGACTATGAGCGGGATTAAACACTTCAATATAGTATTTTTTCTTTCTTCCTAGCTTCTTATCCCAAGTACGTTTGTGGAACTTTTCCATAACAAGAACTTTTATCTCTTTGTTGTTTATGGGACACGCGTTCAAGCAAATACCCCATTTACTAAACCATTTGTTATTTTGTTGCATCCAAGTATTTTTTCTCTTGCACAATCTGTCATTAAAGACAACCTTAGGCCATCTACCCTCTTCCATTTGCTCAATTTTTTTTAAATACCTTATGACTCGTACCATAGCAATTGCTTCAATAGGAGCAATTATTGTTTCACTTAACAAGATAGCATAAGGAACTGCACTTTTAATCTTGAATTTGTTTGTAATCAAACGCTTCTAAATTTTCTCAATTTATCTCCACTGCATGTCGGATGTATTGTTGGCCCATAGTTCACAACCATAGAGAATCACCAGAATCACTAGAAGCCCAAAAGAGTTTGAGTGGTTTTCTAGTCCCATAACTCTGCCTCTCTACACCTATTTTGAAAAGCATAAAATGCTTTCCAACCCCCTAAAGTTCTTTTCTTTCTACAACCATTCCAGCTTAGATTTTTGTTGAAGTCAATTCCAAGATATTTGTAATCCGCAACTTCTTCCATAATGTTGTCGTCAAAGTAGAACTTATGTTGGTTATGTTTTCTTTTCTTAGAGAAAACCACTACTTTCATTTTGCTGATATTGACTTGCATCCCCACACTTCTACAAAAATGCTCAAGGGATAGTAAGTGCTCTTGCAAACCAAGAGTCGATTTAGCAATCAGAATAAGGTCATTTGCATACAAAAGAAGCCTTATAACAAAATAGATGCCATCACCCCCTTGCGAATTTAACCACTCCTCAAGCTTGTCGATATATAAACCAAAAAGGGTAGGAGACAGTGGGCAACCTTGCTTGACCCCGATATCGCTTCTAAAACTTTCAGAAATGCTTGCTAAAGTTCTAATTTTGACTTTCACCTCTTCATACTGTTAAGTCCCAAACCTACATCTTCCCTATACACCTTTTTAGCCTTTTTTTCCAGTTACCTGACCCACCAAGCTATCAAATCATTGCATATTAGTTTAAAAAGAGCATATAAACTGGTTTCCTAACTATGTCTTGTGACTGCTGTTTGATCTAGATTTTTGCTCAATCAGCTGCGGAATCTTGTCAGTTTCCGCAGCTAGCTCAACTTTCCGCAGCCTTTTTGTTGAAGTCTATGTTACAGGTGTCTACTGGAGAATCCGGCCACATGGGCAAGCTGCAAATGATGTGGACATGGAACGTGTCCCCTTGGTTCAGCCGAATCACTCATAAAAGGCCATGGTCAAGGACAGTCAAAGCGGTGGTCAACCTAAGAGTTTTGCGGTGGCAGGACTCTGTTTTTCACCACGTGAAGACTTGCATGGCAAATTCCTCAATCTTAGGAGGTGTGCTAACACCTGTGAACTGCTCCGTGAACCAAATCTAACAGCCACCACTCCTTGGATTTAATTGTCACGGCTACCATATTGCTAGATTTCCGAACGTGGTTATTCACGTGTCTGATTAGCAGCGCAGAATTTAGGAAGTAGTTGTAGCATCCTCAATTATAAATAACGCGTTATCATACGCTTATTAGTTAGCTTTTGTATATGTAATTTTCACTGTTTTACGAGCCCACTGTGCCATGACTCTATCTTTATATTATGACTGCATTTTAATATATGAGAAGACAGTGTTCTTAAGTTCAATTTGTGACTGATTGCTCATTGGCCGAGGTTGCAGAGGGCCCATGTACACCAAGGTTCTGTAACTACTGTATAGTTTCATGCTTTCTTCCTTTATGTTACTGATGCCATAATCGTTTGCTTGTATATATTACACAGTTTTTGGTATTCATGATAGTTGTTGTCCATAGTTTCTCTTATGCTTTCTAATGACTGTTAACTTATCAGTGTTTTTCTTTCAGGTTCTTATAGACAACTCGGGCAATTGCACATAGCTTTTTAATGACTAATGACATGAAATCATCTTGTCCTTCTGCTGATTTATTTTCTGAATTCTAATTCCAGCATTGTTATTTCTTTCAGTTTTATTTTGCTCATTTACTTTTATGCAATTTAGATATCAGATTACTCAATTTGTTTATGATTACCTCCTATAGCCAGAGCGAGTCGAATGGTGAGGGGTCAGAATATGAGTTGATGTAATATGATTTAGTTTATTTTTCTGCAAGTTAGTGATTAGATTACTCATGTCATTTTCAGTTACCTCCTATAGCCAGAGCGAGTCGAATGGTGAGGGATTGAAGGATGAATGTGTAGTTTGATTTTAGTTTCATTTTATGCAATTTAGATATCAAATTACTCAATTTGTTTATGATTACCTCCTATAGCCAGAGCGAGTCGAATGGTGAGGGGTCAGAATATGAGTTGAAGTAGTATGATTTAGTTTACTTTGCTTACAGTTTTTGAATTGCTTTGAGTTCAGTTTTTTTCTCTTTTTATACAGTAGCAAGGATACTGGGCTTCATTGTCACTAGCTCACTGTTTGGTACATTTTTATTTTCTCTTAGGAATTGATTTCATCATTGCAAGTTTTAAAACCTTTTTGAGAACTTTGAAGTTTGGAAATCATTGTAGAGGTCACCATTGCCTTGAACACTTATATCCATACTTGACTTTTAATTTTGCCATCTCACATTAGGGAATCAACAAAAGATAAACCCAAAAACAAACCAAAAATAAAAAACGACAAAGAATTAAGAAATCGGTTATCTTGCATATATAGTGCACTTCACTTCAGCAGTTTACGACTCCCGGATTGACAATTTATATAGCAATTTAGGACACACTAAATTGACCAAACATTTTGGCGCCGTTGCCGGGGAAGTGAAACTAGGTAGCCAATTTCTTAAAAAAAAACAAGAAAATTTCAAGGAAGGTAAAAATTGATAACTTCTCAAAGTATGCTCTCCTCTTGCACCTAGTGTGACCTGGAGGATCAGAAAAGAGAGTTATTGGTTCAATAATTTCTTGAGTATGCTCTCTTCTTGCACCTAGAGTGATCTGGAAGATCAGAAAGAGAATTATTAGCCTAACTTGAAGAAAAATAAATAAAAATGACATGCATATAGCAAGAGATTCTTGGGAATATCCAGTAGATTTCATGATTTTAACTCCCAAGAGTAATCTAGGAGGACACCCACTCATCTTAGGAAGACCTTGGCTAGCCACAGCTGATGCTTTTATCAGTTGTAGATCTGGGGATATGTATATTTCTGATGGTAATTCGACAAAGAAATTCAATTTGTATCCTTCAGCAAAAGCAATTACAGAAGTAGGAGATAATGAATGGGTCGATAATGAGGACACTATACAACCTATCTTTACCATTTCTGAAATCAGTGAAGATAGTCAAATTCTGAACACATTAGAAAACATTGAAATATCTTCAGAATATGACCACACACAATTTCAGTTAGATTCTGACATTGAGTATCTATCATCTAGACAAATGTCTCTTTACTCTATGGAAGAGTTTGGTAGTTCCGCCATTGAGATCTTTCCAGGTAAAACATTGAATATCAACAAAAACTTGGAAAAATCACAACAGGGAGAGCTAACCAAAATCTTGCAAAAACATTCTACTGCATTTGCATGGGAGTATACTGATATGAAAGGTATTGACCCTGAGACTTGCATTCATCACATCTACATCGAGGAAAATAGTAGACCAATCAGATAACCTCAGAGAAGGATGAATCCAAACCTTAGGGAGATAGTGAAAGAAGAGCTCCAAAAACTACTTAATGTAAACTTCATTTATCCAATTTCAGATAGCCGATGGGTTTCTCCTTTGGTTATAGTACCTAAAAAGAATGGTAAATGGAGGGTATGCATTGATTACAGGGAATTGAATAAAGCAACTTTGAAGGATCACTTTCCTTTACCCTTTATCGATCAGGTATTAGATACTCTAGCAGGCAAAAAGTACTTTTCATTTTTGGATGGTTTTAGTGGCTATAATCAAATTCAAGTAGCACCTGAAGATCAAGATAAGACCACATTTACCTGTCCATGGGGAACTTTTGCTTACCGAGTGCTTCCTTTTGGATTATGTAATGCACCCGCAACATTTCAAAGGGCAGTACTAGGAATCTTTTCTGATCTAATCCATGATTGTGTAGAGGTTTATATGGATGATTTTACAGTTTATGGTGATTCATTTGAAGAGGCATTAGAGAATTTGGAAAAAGTCCTTATAAGATGTAAAGAAACAAACCTTTCATTGAGTCATGAAAAATGCTTTATGATGTTTACTGAAGGTATTGTTTTAGGACATCATATTTCAGGGGATGGGATTAAAGTTGATAGATCAAAAGTTGAAGTCATCTCCAAGTTTCCTATTCCAAATTGTCAAAAAGATGTTAGAAGTTTTCTGGGATTTACTGGGTACTATAGAAGATTTATAGAAAACTTCACCAAAATAGCATCTCCACTCTTCAAATTACTTACAAAAGACTGTGAATTCAAATGGGATCCTAATTGTCAATCAGCATTTGAAACTTTGAAAACAAGAATATCTGAAGCACCCATTTTGAGAGGGCCAAACTGGAAACTTCCTTTCCATATTTTTACAGATGCTTCAGATATAACTCTAGGAGCTGTGTTGGGTCAAAAGGATTTAGTTCCTTACGCCATTTACTATACCAGTAAAAATTTGACTCCCACTGAGTTGAACTATACTGTGACTGAAAAAGAGTTCTTAGCTGTTGTTCATGCAATCAATAAGTTTAGACATTATATAACAGGCTATGAAACTTTTGTCCATACTGATCATTCTGCAATTAGATATCTAATGAACAAACCTGTTACTAATGGCAGAGTTACAAGATGGCTCTTACTTTTACAGGAATTCAATATTACTGTGTTGGATAGACCAAGGAAACAAAATACAATAGCTGATTTCTTGTCTAGGATCCAAAATACTAACGAAGATTCTCTTGTAGAGGATAAATTTCCAGACGAATATTTATTTGCAGTAAATACTAAGACTCCTTAGTATGCAGATATTGCTAACTATTTGGTTACAGGGAAGCTACCTCCACCTCTATTTCCTAGTGAAAAAAGAAGAATTATTCAGGAGAGTTCAAAATATTCATGGATTTCTAACGAATTGTTTAAAACAGGGCCAGATTGTGTGATCAGAAGATGTGTTCGGGAAGATGAAATGCCTGAAATCCTCAAGGCATGTCATGATGAACCATGCGGTGGACACTTTGCTGACAAAAGGACGGTCTATAAAATCCTTTCCTTAGGATATTATTGGCTTTCCCTCTTCAAAGATACAAAAGAATATGTCAAAAGGTGTGACAGCTGCCAAAGAGTAGGGAAACCGACTCTTTCAAATGAAATGCCATTACAACCACATGTACTCATCGAACCCTTTGAAAAATGGGCTTTAGATTTCATTGGACCCATTAATCCACCATCTAAACAGAAGAAGTATATATTGGTATGCACTGATTATGTCACTAAATGGATAGAAGCCAAAGCATTACTTTCTGCTACTGAAAATTCAGTTGTTAATTTTCTTTATGAGGATATTTTTATTCGCTTTGGTGTCCCAAGAGAAATTGTGACAGATCAAGGAAGTCAATTTACATCCAACATGATGGAGAAGCTGATGGAAAAATACAAAATCAAACACAGAAAATCTACTCCTTACCATCCGCAAGCAAATGGCCAAGTGGAGTCTACAAACAAAGTTATTGAAAGCATCATCACCAAAACTGTTCATCTACACAGAAGAGATTGGGCAGAAAGGCTTCCTGAAGCCTTATGGGCCTACAGAACTACATGGAGGAATACAACAGGACATTCTCCCTATGAACTTGTTTATGGGAAAGAAGTCATGCTCCCCATTGAGTTTCAAGTCAAAACTTTCAAGATGGCAGTTCAGTTGGGGATGGATCTATCAGAAGCCCAAAAGCACAGAATGGAGCAGCTGAATGAGCTAGATGAGATAAGACAAGAAGCAATCCTAAGAATTGATCTAGTTCAACATCAAAGAGCTAAGTGGCATGACAGATACATCAAAGAGAAAAAGTTTTAAGAGGGAGATTGGGCATTACTATTTGATTCCAAGTTTAAAGACTTCAAAGGTAAATTTCAGACCCATTGGCTTGGGCCATATGAGATTGACAAAGTCTTTAGCAATGGATCAGTAAGAATCAAGACCATTGATGAATTTCAAACTCCTCTTATTGTGAATGGCCACAGATTAAAAATTTATCACAAGCCACTCTCAAAAGAGGAATTTGTCAAAATGTTTCAAGAGAATTCTGCAATAACGCTGGTGAAGAAGAATCCTTCTTCCCCACCAGCCTAACCTTTGTTTCTTTCAGTTCAAAATAAAAAATAAAAAAAATGTATAAGCCTGAAAACCAATCACTGATTGGCAGTTTTATACAGAAAATGTAGAGTGAAAATCAGGGACACCTGACACTCTATAGTTTCCAAAAAAAAAAAAAATCTCTCCTTCTTTCCCATTTTCACTTCACTTCATTTCCATCCTACTCCATCTCCATTTCATTTTCATTTCACTCCACTCCACTCCATCTCACTCCATCTCATCCATTTCATCAATAAATGTCTCTTTCATGATGATTTCCATTCAGTTAGTTATTGTCTAACTATCTTTATTCAGCCAAGTGGGCGCTGTGTCAGTTTCTGCAGCCAGAAGCAGTTTCCGCAGCCACCACTCTGTTTTTCAAATTTACAGTCAAAATGTTAGTGCAATAATCATGAAAATGCAGGTGTGACTGAGCATATGCTATGAAGACATGGAGCATCTACAGACATCAATAAGGAGCAGTTGATTAAAGGCTAATGGACAACAAATGACAAGGATTCCAAGGTATGAGCAAAAATTTCTTTCAAATAGCAATCAAAGGCACAATTTTGCATAGTTATTAAACCTTAAAGCTCCACTATGTGCAATGATTATCATGATAGCTCCATTACCCATTACCATTCCACGACATTATTCCATAAACCATGCATTTATTCCCTAAACGGTCTCATGATTAATTTTCGGGTTTAACTCGTAGATGACTGCACTTTCATACTCCACTTGTAATCATGAGATGTGACCTATTTCATTACGGCTCCTCTCCACCGCATTTTTCGTAGCCATTCCATAAACGTGTAACATCTCATACGCAGTCGTTCAATTCAAAATTCCAACTTCACTTCACTACCCTGCCATTTTGTTAAAGCCACTTCGTTCACATATGTCTGCACTTCATTTTGTGAACTCACCTCGGCTGCTCATCCTCTATTTCCGCTTGCAGTTCCTGAACACTCCCGTTACCTGTTACCCATCTTCCAATTGCAGCCACTGTGTTTTTTGCCATAAACCCTGCAACCTAGCCATCTTACCTCTGCTAAACCCTCACACGCAGTTGAATTTCAAACAGAGGAAAGGATGGGACGATTATTAAGGGCAGAACCGGAAGGACCTAAGTATTTAGAAGGTTACCCTCAAGTAAAAGATTTGCTGAAGAAAGCAAAATGGCTACGCTTCATTCAAAAATTTAAAGGCCATAATAAGGAGGTAACAAAAGCCTTTGCATGGTCTTTCAACAGCCAGATGGTGGAAATTGGAGACTTGAAGTTCACGGTCACTGAAGCATCAGTAGCAGCTGCCACAGACCTGCCCCAGGAAGGTGAGCGTTGGTTTAAAAACAAAAATGTGGACGAGCAGACATGGAGAATTATGTTACGTAACCCAGGTATGGACGTTACTGTATTTACAAAAGGAATTCATGTTCATGCATTGAAAGAAGAATGGGCCAGCTTACTGTTAATCATCCAAAAGTTCATCACTTGTGAAGGACGCTTTGGAGCAATGTACATGTATCATGCTAGGTTATTGATGAACTTCTTAGAGAGTCAAACTCTTAATCTGCCTTATTTCTTACTGCTGAGTTTGAAAAAGATGAGTACCACAGTCCAAAAGAACATAGGAAATATAGAACCTCATTTATATCATCATGGACTTGTAAGGATTCTCATTGAAGACCAACTGAAGAAAAACAAAGATACCTGGGAACGGTTCTTAGTAAGAAATTACTTTCAAGAGCCATCTAAGGCACCTGAAAGCAGTACACCTAAGACACCAAGAAGGAGTAGGAGAAAAGAAAAGAGTACCATAATCCAAGACTCTCCTATTATCAAAACTAAAGAAGTTGGTCAAAAAGAAAAGGAGGAAAGAACTAAGGACAGAAAACAGAGGAAATTGAAAGGAAAAAGGAATGTAGAAGATGTCTACCAATCACCAGAGCCATCTATAGAGGAATACTATCAAACATTGTCTGAGAGGCTAGTGCATCTTCAAAAACAAGCTGCTACAGCCAAGACTAAAGAAAAAGGAAAACAGAGCATGGAAGAAGGGAGTACTAGCCCACCGTATTTAAGAAGAAGCAGTAGGATTAAAGGAAGGTGGAGGAAAACACAAGTAAAAGGACCCCACTTCATTGACTTGGGTGGGGAAACACCCGAGAAACCTCTAGCTGGCTGTATTCCACCTCATCCTCAGCCAAATATTGAAACCAGCCCTCCAGATGTTGATGTAAGTCCTTCTCGGCCAGAACTAGAAAGCAATCATCCTCCTCAACAAGACTTTGAATTCAGTCCAAGGAAAACACCCGAAATAGATCCAAGTCAGCAGGAGGTATATGATTACCTCGAATCCTTAGAAAAGACAGCTACAGGCCCGAGTACATCGTCCACTCTGCCCCACATAACACAAGATGCACAAGTCCAATCCTTAAAGCAAGAAGTGTTTGAATTAGAGGTTCTAAACAGGCACATTAAACAAGAAAATGAAGCACTAAAGGAGCAGAGCAAAGTGGACAAAATCATTCATGATAATACTATGCTACATTTGGGGCTATGGCAAAAGAAGAACAAGAAACTAAAGAAAAAGTGCAGAAAGTTGAGCAGGGAATTAATCAATCTCAAATTCAGATGTTTGATAAAGAAACCCAGGATGGTGGTAGCACCAAGAAAGAAGAGAAGAGGACTGGATGTACTAGCAGAGGCTTCAGAACATATGGATTAAAAGGGAATGACTAAAATTTTGGTTGCATGAGGACATGCAACACCTTCACAGCGGGGGTATGTTGAGTCCCAAACCTACATCTTCCCTATACACCTTTTTAGCCTTTTTTTCCAGTTACCTGACCCACCAAGCTGTCAAATCATTGCATATCAGTTTAAAAGGAGCATATAAATTGGTTTCCTAACTATGTCTTGTGACTGTTGTTTGATCTAGATTTTTGCTCAATCAGTTGCGGAATCTTGTCAGTTTCCGCAGCCAGCTCAACTTTCCGCAGCCTTTTTGTTGAAGTCTATGTTACAGGTGTCTACTGGAGAATCCTGCCACATGGGCAAGCTGCAAATGATGTGGACATGGAACGTGTCCCCTTGGTTCAACCGAATCACTCATAAAAGGCCATGGTCAAGGACAGCCAAAGCGGTGGTCAACCTAAGAGTTTTGCGGTGGCAGGACTCTGTTTTTCACCACGTGAAGACTTGCGTGGCAAATTCCTCAATCTTAGGAGGTGTGCTAACACCTGTGAACTACCCCGTGAACCAAATCTAACAGCCACCACTCCTTGGATTTAATTGTCACGGCTACCATATTGCGAGATTTCCGAACGTGGTTATTCACGTGTCTGATTAGCAGCGCAGAATTTAGGAAGTAGTTGTAGCATCCTCAGTTATAAATAACGCGTTATCATACGCTTATTAGTTAGCTTTTGTATATGTAATTTTGATTGTTTTACGAGCCCACTGTGCCGTGACTCTATCTTTATATTATGACTGCATTTTAATATATGAGAAGACAGTGTTCTTAAGTTCAATTTGTGACTGATTTCTGATTGGCCGAGGTTGCAGAGGGCCCCTGTACACCAAGGTTCTGTAATTACTGTATAGTTTCATGCTTTCTTCCTTTATGTTACTGATGCCATAATCGTTTGCTTGTATATATTACACAGTTTTTGGTATTCATGATAGTTGTTGTCCATAGTTTCTCTTATGCTTTCTAATGACTGTTAACTGATCAATGTTTTTCTTTCAAGTTCTTATAGACAGCCCGGGCAATTGCACATAGCTTTTTAATGACTAATGACATGAAATCATCTTGTCCTTCTGCTGATTTATTTTCTGAGTTCTAATTCCAGCATTGTTATTTCTTTCAGTTTTATTTTGCTCATTTACTTTTATGCAATTTAGATATCAGATTACTGAATTTGTTTATGATTACCTCCTATGGCCAGAGCGAGTCGAATGGTGAGGGGTCAGAAGATGAGTTGATGTAATATGATTTAGTTTATTTTTCTGCAAGTTAGTGATTAGATTACCCATGTCATTTTCAGTTACCTCCTATAGCCAGAGCGAGTCGAATGGTGAGGGATTGAAGGATGAATGTGTAGTTTGATCTTAGTTTCATTTTATGCAATTTAGATATCAAATTACTCAATTTGTTTATGATTACCTCCTATAGCCAGAGCGAGTCGAATGGTGAGGGGTCAGAATATGAGTTGAAATAGTATGATTTAGTTTACTTTGCTTACAGTTTTTGAATTGCTTTGAGTTCAATTTTTTTTCTCTTTTTATACAGCAGCAAGGATACTGGGCTTCATTGTCACTAGCTCACTGTTTGGTACATTTTTATTTTCTCTTAGGAATTGATTTCATCATTGCAAGTTTTAAAACCTTTTTGAGAACTTTGAAGTTTGGAAATCATTGTAGAGGTCACCATTGCCTTGAACACTTATATCCATACTTGACTTTTAATTTTGCCATCTCACATTAGGGAATCAACAAAAGATAAACCCAAAAACAAACCAAAAATAAAAAACGACAAAGAATTAAGAAATCGGTTATCTTGCATATATAGTGCACTTCACTTCAGCAGTTTACGACTCTCGGATTGACAATTTATATAGCAATTTAGGACACGCTAAATTGACCAAACACATACAACCTATGCACAATTGCTCTCAAATGTTTAGGAACCCCAAGTTCCTCCATTCTGTGCCAAAGCTTATCCCTAGGAACTGAGTCAAATGCTTTTATGAAATCAACAAAGCAACAAAAGACTTCTTCCTTTTTCTCCCAAACTTTTTCAATGATGTGCCTTAAAGTTATACAATGATCAATTGTGGAATGTTTAGGTCTAAAACCTGCTTGCCCTTTAGCATGTTTATCTCTTTCTTCTGCCCACTTGCTAATTTTGTTTTCTAGCATGCTTCCAAATAGCTTTGCAAACAAAGGGTTTATCATGATGGTCCTATAATTGGAGGGATTATTGACGTCACCGCTCTTGAAAAGAGGTATTGCCAGACTAGTTGTCCAATTTGTGGGTTGTATGATGTTGTTGAAAATTTTTGTAATGTGAGGTGCAAGAATCTTTGAGCCCCACTTTAGATATTCTGCTTGGAGTTTAGCTAAGTCTTTTGCTTTTCCAACACCCAACTTCTTGATACCCATCTCTACCTCTTGCACCGTGAAGAGTTCAGTATCAGTGTTGACCAAGGGGGGAGGGTCACCCTTGGGATCCTGCTCATAGAGTTGTCTTGCATAGTCAAACCATTTAGAAGTTGTAATACTATTTCCAGTTTGTATCTTTTTCGGTTGGAGCTCCTTCCAAAATAATTTGGGATTATTTTTCCCAAGGAAGATTAGTTCTTCCCTCCTTGAAACCATGAAATTGGCCTTTTTCTTGCTCAATAACTACTTGTAAGATTTGAGCTTTATGTTATCTTTGTTTGACTCTTTCCACATTCTCCTTGCCTTTTTGCATTCCTCGTCAAACCAAGCATTAACCAGAAAGCAATTTGTTTCAGACTTCTTAATTTTTTCTCTTTTGCACTTTGCAAGTGCACATTGAATTAAATGTGTTAATTCATGACTATGAAGGTTGTGAATTGTGATTTTCTCCTTCTCAAAGAGCCTCTTTAGTGTCATTTTGAAGGCATCACAATTTTATGGGGTCAAAAGAATTCTGTCGTGTGGGAGGTTTTGTTGGACATGCTGAATTTTTGACTCTAATTGTTTCTTTCTAGTCCAAGAGAAACACAAATAAATTGGCTTGTGATTTGATTTTAAGTCCCACTGTTGATCTACAATCAAAACTTCCTCCATTTTCTCACACAAACCATGCGAGCAAATTACATAATCTACTACACTTGCTCCATTGTAGGTATTGCGAGTGAAATTACCAGAATTTGCCCATCTAGTCAAGCCATTACAAATGACTACATCAAAGGCCCCACATAGAGTAAGCAATTGTTCATCAAAGAGATTGCATCCCTTGTCCTCTGAAATTCTTTCCCACTGATGATTACTCTCTTCTGTAAGCCAAATAGGGTCGCAATCATCTTTACAACAAAGAATGCTAGCTTGCTCACTTGCAGTCCTAGCATTGAAATCACCCACTATAAGGACTTCACCTAGCTGCGAATAAGTTGCAATATTCGCTTTTAAGGTTGCAAATGGATCTTTGTGGTCAAGCCCTCTACCTTTGTATATTTTTGAAACTTGCGTCGCAAAATAGCATGCTGCAATTTTGATGTGGTTTCCATTTTTTGATATTTTAAACCAAATTAATTGCTTATTTGAGTCTTCTTTTTCTAACTGAATGAGACGACCTTCTTTCTCCCTTACTAAAACCATGATACCCCCTGTGCCCTTTGCCATTCCCTGCTACCTTGTTGCACACTGCCATCTTCTGATATCCTTCAAACAGAGGTGTCTTGCACCCTTCATGCTCATGTGTTTCTATGAGGCAAATTATGTCTCTATCTTCCGCAATAGGCCCTAACCCAGGTCCTCATCTCCATGGGTAACCTCTGTAGTTCCAACAAACTAATCTTAAGGAAACTTGGGTATGACTTGATTGTTATTTATTTTGACATGCAAGACTCACATTTGAGTCTTTGTCCCTGCTTTCCCATATTGACCTTGCTTCCTGATTTCATATTGAAGAGTTTGTTGCCTCTTCTTTATTACCATCTTGCTGCTCTATTTTGGAAGAAGGTCCAAATCGTGCTATCACAGCTTTGCCTTTATAAATCCATACTCTCTTGCCTTCATCTCTTGCTACCCTAACCTTTAACATTTCCTCCCTTCTTTCCTCCTGTTGTTTTACAGTTAAATCTTCTTCTAGGAAAAAACGAGAACCCCTCAAGAGATGTTTCTTGCTTAGAATGATATATTTATCACGCAAGCTAGGCATGATGACTTTTATGGGCCTAACTCTCTCCCTATTAAACTTACCCACCCTCCATGCTTGGCATATTTGTCCTTGTCATAGCAACTTCTCTTTCAAGAAGTCTCTTACAAGTTCAAGAGTACATTCATTTTTCCCATAGTCTTTCACCCCTTTAATACTTATGTTTGCTGCCCTATTTTCTTTTTCCTTGCCTTCTCTACCTTGCATGTTGTCAACCTGAATGTTTGTTTCTCCTTCTTTAGTAGTAGAATTACTAATAACTTGAGCCAAAGTTTTGGAAACTTTGGTGGAATCTCCTTTCCTTTCTTCTCTTGCTTTCTCTTCATGGTTGTCTATTTGGGCAATCATTTTCCCTTTATCCTAGGATGATTTCGCATTCACCACCTCTGTACTTTCCACTACATATTTCTTTATGTTTTGCACATCTGCCTTCATGCATTGCCATTTTGTCTTCCCTATCAGGAGAGCTTCTTGTAGTAATACCACTTGTTCTTTTAAAACTTTGTTGCTTTCTGCTAAAGTCTTGTTCTTAGCTGTTATTATATGAATTTTATGATCTCTTTCCTGCCCTTTAGCTTCTAAAACCTCCAACCTTTGTTTTGCATTTAACAATTCTTTCACATAAAGATCAGATGACCAGGTGAGAGGTGTGGATGTGGGACTATATAAGGTAGAATCATCAATGACATTTCCTCTAGACTTCTTGTTGCCACGTGCTAGACTTTTGGACCAAAACATTAACTTGAATCTTAAATTATATATAATTTGAATCTTTAGATTATATAACTTTTTAATATTATTAATGGACTAAGATTAATTATCAAAATATAACTAATATTATATATATAATTTGAATGGATAATAAATTATCTCATGTGTTTAATGGTTCCTTTATCATATACATGAATTTGAATGATATGTTGATAGTGTTGGACCCGCGAGCATGTTAGGAGATCTCCCTGGTAAGAAGTCCCAACTAGACCTAAGACCGTTTGGAGTACCAGTCCTAGCAATGGGTAGTAAAGTTATGCCTTGATTGCGATATCACGTAGAGGCAAGCAATATATCCTTGTCGGAAGCAAGTGTGTGGCCTTGCAGCAAGTCAGGAGAGATGCATGGGAAGGTTCTAACACACGAAGTGGGGAAATAAGTGTATCCCTTAGAAGCATGTAATAGTACGCAGCCTAAAAGGAACACACGAGCTGAATGACATTTGAATGACATCACAAACTGGAAAGCAGAATAGTTGACAATCCAAAGTGATGAGTTAAACCAACAAAACACTTCAACAAGATTCATACAATCACATAAGGAATAGTCCATACATCAATGCGTAAGTAAAAATACATACATTGCTAAAGTAACCAGAATAGTCGAACTACAATAACAACATATGCATGAAACGTGTTGGCTCTGTTATATTATATAAAAGTGAAAGTTCCATCCATACATACAACCATGACAGCCACTAGCCCCAATAGTGGAACATTACAGTCAACACTGCCTGCTCCTCCAAAGAGATGTGATCGCTCTGCATTGTGGAGAAGCCAAGGCTTGTCGCAATACTCTTCAAGCCCTCTCTAAGCAATGCCTAGCAAAAGCTTGGCTCCCAAAAGCCCATTCTATGAGTTATGAGGTTCTATTTATAATAAAGGGTGGGGTGACCCTTGACATTCCCCTTTGTGACTCTTGGACTACCCTCATGACTCTTTACATTACATATGATTGTTTGTATTCCACTAATGACACTTGGAATTTCACTTTACATCATGTTTACAAAAATGATACATTTTCCACATATACCCATGTGGGACAAAATTGGCTTGAGTCAGCTAGACAAGACAACACTAAGACTCAGACAATTGTGGAAAGACCAGCTCATCAACCTTCTCTCTGTGATCCTCAGTGACGAACTGATGCCATGCTTGATAGTGCGCAATGGTGTCCACGTACTCTTTGATGATGTCCTTTTGGAAACGAACTCTTGCCTCCATTGCTTCCAGGTATACTGATTTGGAACCTCGGTCCAACTCATCTTGTAACATGCGCAGCTTAGTCTTGAGCAAGGTCGGACCGACGATGTACATCTGCATGTTATCTGTGTTGACTTGCAAATCTGCATTGGTGACCGTGAGCATCAACTAATCAAAGTACGCATCGAGCTCCAGTCTGATTTGGTTCTTCTCTTTCACCTCGGTGAGTGTACCAATTGACAGGGTGCCATACTTCCTCATCACGACATCTAAACTCTTGTACAACCGTGCATACGAAGCCTCCACACTGGTGATGAGAGGCGGGAGTTCCTCATAGTTTTAGATCTGACTCTGATTGCATGCTTCGTCCAACTCTACATGCGGCTTCATCATCTTGTGCAAGTGAAGCAAGGCTCCCTTGTACTTCATTGTCCATATCTATACATGATTAACTATGGCATGTATGTCTGCGAGTGTTCGCATTATCTTGGTGCAGCGCTATTGATGACCATGTAGGTGGAAAACTGCCTTGTGCACAGTGACGAACCTATCATACAATCTCCATGTGACTGTCTCAAGAGCCGATACTTCAGCAAGTATGGCCATCTTCATCTCTACTCTGGTGGATCCTGTTGATTGTTCCTCTCTTTGCCTGATTGTTTGCAACTGGCCATGCGCTCATTTTCTACTATCAAGAACTTAACACTCGAGCTGGTGACTTCGGCATAAGCCTTTGTAGCATCAACCAAGGTGGATGGATGTCTTTGTACATATGGCACAATCACATGTTCTTCCAAGTGCACAGGTGATGCATGCTCATCCGGGGTGCGCGCTTTACATGCATGTACAACTCTGTGTTGTGACTCCTCAAAGGCTATGTTGTACACCTCTGTTCCTGGATGGTCCTCAAGGAGAATGGTATCCCATTGTTCACTCAGGACTTGCTCTGTTATTGGAGCTAGTGAATCCTGTGGAATGACCTCGGTTGCTTTTGGCATGAGGTCGGTATCCTAATCCTGTTCCGACTGCTCCATCTCCATGTCCATCTGCTCTACTATATGTTCATCCTACAGAGCAAGTTCTTGTTCCTATAGCTGCTCACCCTATTCCTCATCTATTGTTGGCTCAGAGTCTTCAACTTGTATTGGTGCAATTTGCGTTGTCTGTGCACCTTGCACTTCCTCCTGTTCCTGTTCATGCTCATGCTGCACTTCCTTCTCTCTTTTGTGTAGCTCTTGTTCTTCCTTAAGCTTTTGCTGGACTTCTTGCAACATCCTCTCTTTATCTTCCAGCCTTTGCTTCTCTCTCTTTCTTTGTGCTATCCTCCTGTCGCCTCTTCATATCTATCTCCAAAGCTACCTTTTCCACAAGTGGGTCTTCCTTAAACTTGTAGCTTTGCTCTGTCTCTGTGCTTTCGGCAATCTTCCTCTTGCCTTTGTCTTGCACAGGTTTGCTACTTCTTGTTGTTATTGTTGCTGCTCCCTGTGGTGCTGCTGCCTTGAGTGTTGCTAGCCACTCCACTGCAATGTTGACCGGTTCATTGAGCCTAGAGGAGTTATAACAATATCTCCATGGGTCTTCCTCTGGCCAATGACACGCCCCATGGATCCAAGGATAGTACACTCTTGCACAGTGGTCCCTACATAAACCATGTGGGTCGTATGGGTTGAAGCTCTTGGTGCCGAACTTAAACTTCTTGAAATCTACCACCTCAACATTTTCTTCTTTCAAACTTCTGATCGCGTACAACCTAATTCACACAGGAAGCGTGAGCCATGGTGCCTTCTTCTTCCCGTGCAATCCAGCTGATAACCCTGTTGAGATGTGGTATGCAACCTCTTGCATGGCCAACTTGTCTGTGGAAAACCTTGGAAACACATGCAAAGCTTTCTTTGTGTTGTACATCCTCATGAAGGTTCCCTCAGGTGAGGCGTACCAATCTATAATGTTCAGCGACGCCTCCATTGCTGCTTGGGACATGCAGGGCGGATCTTGTTCAAAGATCATCATGTACAAGGGGGTGATGAAATGGTCAAATATTCTAGCCATCACTCCACGGTAGTTGCAGTCTGAGAGCAACTTGCAATATATGTTCACAACACTTTCTGAAGGTGTCCATGCCCAACCCATGCTAGGAAACTATTGACGGGCACAGATTGCATCGAGCAAGTAGGCAGACATGAAGAACTTTGCTTGTTGATCCTTGGGCAGACTTCGAGCATTGGATAGATGCACTTTCAACTAGAGAACCAAAATGTCAGACCAGTTGAACGGTTTTCCTTCACTTTCCAACTGATCCAATGTAGCAACCCAACTCTACGGGAAGGTTTTTGTACTCCCTTCGCCATACAAGCGGCATGTGAAGATGACCAAGAACTGGTATGCCTTCCTGAGTGTCTTCGTCCTGTATATCTGGTTGGGTGTCGTCCTAAACTTTGTTGGCTCCTTTACCCAACACTTCAAGATGTCTCTTGTGTTCGTGTTGTCGTTGGGAGTGTAGAACGGTGCATCCATCCTGCTCACTAGGAATGGAAAATGATATATCTCCTAATAATCCTCCATCCTAAAGGAAGAAAGACTTGCTCCACTGACACTGCTTAGTATCATTGTCTTAGGATCAATGTGTGAGACAATCCAGTGGATCACATCTGCGCAAGGGAACACGGGAAACCTGCATGCAACCTTGTATAGTCCTGACTTATGGATGTTCACATAGACTTGTCGATCCTCCATATTCTCCTCAAAGCTACCTGAGAAGATGGTGTTGATGTCTTGCCATGTGATATTGATGTCTTTCTCGATGAACAAGTGTGTGTCTGTGTACATAGGCAAACTCATTGACCCCTATTCAACCACGTCCCCAATATTGCTTTCAACTGTGTCTTTTGATCCAGCTCTCTTGGAGGCCATGATATATGTCTTGCTGAGAAGCTTCTCAAAAACTTTTGGTACCTAGAAACATAGAAGACACTCATGGTGAGACAATGTCAACTAAAAACATCAAACAACTTTGAGAAACATTCGGGCAACAAAATGGTGACTGCTGAGCAAGATTGTGCAGCACTGACTTCGGGAAGTTGGGAGACTGTCACCTAGAACTTCTCATTGCGTAGTACCAGCTATCGATGAGGTTGACTGTTGGCTGGATCTACGCAATGCGCAGTCTAGAGAGGCTGATTGTTAGCTAGATCTACGTAATGCGCAATCCAAAGAGGCTGACTACTGACTAAAATTGTGCAATGCAAAGAACAGTCAGGCCAGATTGGTGGCTAGAACTGCGCATTGTGCAGTTCCCATGGGCAGGACTAGAAATTGCCTCCTAGGATTGCGCAGAGCACAGTTGGGAGATGGTGTGGGTAGCCTCTACATAATTCTTGGAGGCAAGGCAGACCCTTGACTGCCAGGAATGCACAGAGCTTGCTGGGAGACACAAGATTGGGGTCGAGACAGCGTGGATCTACCCAATGGAAACCTAAAAACACGAAGGAGTGAATGTGTGTGTGAAGCTGGTGCAGATATGAGTGAAATAAACATGCATGTGATTCAAGCAAGTGCAGAAATCAGTTAAACAACAAAACCAAGAAGCTCATGAGGCGAGTCGTCGAAATGGAAACTATGAGTGGATAAACAATGTTATGCGTGCGACACTGAGGAAAGGTAATGCAAAACTTGAAACAACACTTGTACAAGCTAAAATAAATTGAAATGCTAGTGATTGTTCAACAAAACCAATGAAACAACACTCATACAAGTCGAAAACTAAAAAGCGACAAAAAAGTGGCAAAAGGCATGAAAAGCAAAAATTACCCGGAAAAGTTGTGCCGAATGTGTCGAAGGTTCCTAGATGCCTTGGGAATGCCAGAGCTCCAAGATCAAATATGAAGAATGAGCTTTAAAGCATTGTTTAAGTAGATTTGGCGAAATTAGGGTTTATGACACACATGCCACAAATTTAGGAAAAAACGATTCTTTGCGGGAAGTTTCTAAAAGTAGTTTTGCATGTAACGCATGCTGATAAAAATAGATCCCTAAAATCTAGGGATGTTTTTTCACTTTTTTCTTTTTCAGGAAAAGTTGCCCAGCATGCAAAGAAGGATTGTGTGATTTTGGAGGGAACTAGGCAACCTACCGGCACATGCGACAGATAGTAACTGGGGGAAAACTTCTGCGTTGTTTCTGGACTGAGAGGCCTTGGCTGACTCGCCAGATTTGCACAATTGTCTAGAGAAGTTATGCTAGGCTGCTCTGCACATTTCTAGAGAGTAGTGCAGTTGGCCAATTCTGCGCAATTTCAAAGAACAATGCAGCTGGCCAGTTCTGCGCAATTTCGGAGAACAGTGTAGCTGGCCTAGGCTGCTCTGTGCATTTCTGGAGGGCAGTGTAGTTGGGTCAGCTATGCACATTTCTGGATGGAAATGCAGCTAACTTGGCCTTCTCTGCCCAATTCTCGAGAGTAGTTCCAGCTGGCTGAAACTGTGCATTTCTAGAGAGCAATGCCAGCTGGCTTACTCTGCACAATTTCCAGAGCAAGGCTAGTTAGCCTGCTCTGCGCAATTTTTGAGTGCAGGGTAGCTGTTGGGTTGCTCTGCACAATTCCTTAGAGGAAGACAAGCTGCCCTTTAGGTTTGCGTAGTTTTTCCCGACAACTGATCGACCAAATGTGAACCAAGTGTTGGGTGTGCTTGTGGTTGACCAACAGGACAAGTGAGTTGAACACAAGCTGTGAAATGACAGATGAACTCAAATAAACACAAGTACCTGATTAGTGCAGGATAGTTGCGATGATTTCAAGGAGGGAGGCTCCAAAACAAAGCGAAGGCAAAATTTTGGAGGGTGGTTGTAGCTGCTACAACATTGGCGACACACTGGTAGAACTCCAGCTCTCTGTATGGACCTTGTTCGTGAAAAGCAAGTCTAACTCCTCTGAAAGTATTGTTTGATTCTTCGATTGTCATGGCTTCAACACTAAGCTTGAGTTAAAGATATAGTCCCTTACCATTCTCTTGATCAGTCAACACACATTCCAAGCCAAGTCAAGTCAGTTGTTTCGATTGGGGATGAGGGGTATATTGGTACATAAGTAATAAAGATGTCAGAGTCTTAGTTTCATCTCTGGTGTTGCTCTGCTGCCAGCAGGCCTGGACAATACCTCGACAGAGTCATGCAGGGACACAAGCATTGCTTCGCTGCCAACGAGCCTAGTCAGTACCCTGGCGGATTTACTTGCATCACCTCTCTATACAGGAAGCCTCTCTTATTTCGCTTTATTTATTTTTCACTTTTTCAATTTTTTTTTTTTTCATTTTTAAAAGAACTGTGCATAGGCACTTATTTATTTCAGAGGTGAAAGAGGGATCCCAACTTAGTGAGAGAAAAAGAGGTTGTCCCTTTAGAGAAGTATTCTATATATATACCTCTCACAATACTTGTTAAGGTTTTCCTCCTCACCTTACTCTACTCGATTGATCTGACAAGGGTTAACCCAAAAGGACCGATTAGAGTAGGTGGTACTAGTTAAAGTGCAAGCGTTGTGTTTTCACCAAGACTCACTCTGAACAGAACGCATTTTCCATCAAGGTATCATCGACTTAAGACAACAAGTTTTTCATAAAGAGAGAGGACAATAGATAACCAAGTGTTGATAGTTGTACAAGTCCTCTTGTACTTTACGTTTCTTGTCTCGAGAGCCATACACAGTTTCATGTGAAACTAACCTATGGGTGAAAAGAGAAAATAAACAAAAATAAAAGGACATAAGTAAATGAACGCAAAGCAAGAAAACAATGCAAGCAAACAAGCAATGCAAACAAAGTAAACAAAGCAAGCATGCAAACAAAGAAAAATAAGAAAGAAAACACTACTCCTACTCCTAAGCTAAATAGTGCATGGGCCTTTTCACGTAAAGTGATATTTCCAATGCAGCCATCGGTGCATTGGTTGACCCATGTTGGTGAAGGCGTGGTTTACGAGAAAGATAAACGTGTAAACCAACAAACAAGAAAGATATAACAGTGAAGACCAACACGCTCTGAGTTTAAGAATATCCACATAAAAGAAAAGAATAAAAGCGCAAGTCAAGCATTTTGTGGACGTGTCATGGTCATGCTTCACATTGCATGTAGACGACAAACATGCACAATCTTTTGATCGTGACAAACATGCAATCATGAGAAAGAAAGATAGCTTACACTTAGGAAGAGTGATCGTTGTGTAAGATTCCTTCAATGCATGAGCGGTGGGATCATGTGATTTAGGTGGAGGATTTGAATGTGAACTAGATTGATCTTCAATGTAAACAGGTGAGTGATGAGGAGCCTTGGGTGTTTCAACAGATTTATGATATAGAGTGGAATCAACCTCAAGACAACGAGGACCTGACATAACCATTAGCGTAGGTTGAAGTGCTTCGACAACTTGTGGGGTTTCCACTTCATCAACAGGTAGATCATTAAAGACAGGTGGCTTAGAAAGATTAACAGTGAATGAATCAACATCATGATCGAATGAAGGAGAAAATAGATCATGACAACCACGATTAGAAAATTCGATATGTTCATTGGCATCCTAATGATCTGATGAATCATACAAAGGGGTTAACGAGAAGCAAGAATGTTCACCCTCTACGTTTTTAGAAATGACAGATGAAATATTGAGTGGATTTTCAAACATAAATGTGTCCTCTCTGCTATGCAATGACAGTCTCACATCCAGTGTATTTTGTGAATGATTGGAAGTAGATGCATCCAGGAATGTATTCTCACTTGGAAATTCAATCATGGAAGAATCACCAAAGATGTCAGGGAAAAGCGGATGAGGTGTGGATAGAAGGAGGTCATCCTTCACCGCGGGTTCTTCTTCAGATTCCCACACATACTCATCATAAATGATAGTGCAGGTTGGCTGCTCAACACCAAATTCGGAAAACTTGATACTCGTGAACAACAAGTGTGGGGTCTGGAACGAGATAACATAACACAATAAAATTCAGACGATCAAGAGAACATGGGGACGAAAGTTGAGGAAACAAGTCCAGGTGACAACCAACAGTCCTGTTAGCCAAATTTGTGCAAAGATCAAGAGCAGGTGGGGTGGGAGGATGTGACAGTTCAACAGATAAATGTGCACCTTCTCCCGCCTCACACTGCGGGGCTAGAGTTGTTTGATGAGATGAGGATGGACAGTCACTTGTGACAGCAACCGTGTCTGTCTTGGATTTAACAACTCTAACACCGAGGTATGCTGGGGTTGGTTTGAATGATTCTAATACATGTGGATTCTCAGATATGTGAAGAAGATATTGAAATATTTCATTGAGAAATTTCCAATCAATTTCATCCTCTAGGAATTGAAATGTGAGATTACGAAAGAGATACCAGAATTTCACCACATATTCATCAGGGGCTTTCCATAATCCGAGATTTTTTTATTAAGTGCTTGATGGTCAAAGTTATGGAAAGCATGAGATAATTCTAAAACAAAGTGACCAAATGAGTGAATAGATTTTTTGGGTAGTGTGACAAGCCATTGCAATGGGTGCCCACGAAGTGTGAATGCGAATAGCGTGCAAATCACATAATCCTCACGGGATTCAAGGTTTTCACATAGATTGGAAAAGGCAAGACTATGCCTCTCCCAAGTTGTTCCGCCTTCACCTTCATATGTGTTCTGTGACAAGAGATTCTAGAACTCCTCTGGGATTTAAAAGTCATATCCATAAGACATACATATCGGAGGACGAAGTGTAACATAATACATGATAGATGTGTGAAGATTCAAAATAGACTTTGAGGACTCAACTTGTCATCTGGCCCTCCTTCTAGTGCCAGAAATGTTGACGGTGTTGGACCCGCCAACATGTCAGGGGATCTCCCCAGTAAAAATTCCTAACTACACCTTAGACTGTTTGGAGTAGGAGTCCTAGCAGTGGGTAGTAAAGCTATGCCTTGACTACTATAGTGCACAGAAGTAAGCAAGATATCCTTATCGGAAGCAATTGTGTGACCTTGCAGTAAGTCAGGAGAGATGCATGGGGAGGTTCTAACACACGGAGGGGGAAAATAAGTGTATCCCTTAGAAGCCTGTAATAGTATGCAACCTGAAAGGAACACACGAGATGAATGACATCACAAACTAGAAAGCAAAATAGTCGACAATCCAAAGTGATGAGTTAAACCAACAACACGCTTCAATAAGATTCATACAATCACATACGGAATAGTCCATACATCAATGCATAAGTAAAACTACATACATTGCTAAAGTAACCATAATAGTCGAACTACAATAACAACATATGCATGAAATGTGTTGGCTCTGTTATATTATATAAAAGTGAAAGTTCCATCCATACATACAACCATGACAACCACTAGCCCCAATAGTGGAACGTTACAATCAACACCACCTGCTCCTCCAAAGAGATGTGCTTTCTCTACACTGTGGAGAAGCCAAGGCTCGTCACAATACTCTCCAAGCCCTCTCTAAGCAATGCCTAGCAAAAGCTTGGCTCCCAAAAGCCCATTCTATGAGTTATGAGGTTCTATTTATAACAAAGGGTGGGGTGACCCTTGACATTCCCCTTTGTGACTCTTGGACTACCCTCATGACTCTTTACATTACATATGACTGTTTGTATTCCACTAATGACACTTGGAATTTCACTTTACATCATGTTTACAAAAATGATACATTTTCCACATATACCCATGTGGGACAAAATTGGCTTGAGTCAGCCAGACAAGACAACACTAAGACTCAAACGGTTGTGGAAAGACCAACTCATCAACCTTCTCTCCATGATCCTCGGTGATGAACTGATGCCATGCTTGATAGTGCGCAATGGTGTTTGCGTACTCTTTGATGATGTCCTTCTGGAAACGAACTCTTTCCTCCATTGCTTCCAAGTATACTGATTTGGAACCTCGGTCCAACTCATCCTGTAACATGCATAGCTTAGTCCTGAGCAAGGTCAGACCGACGATGTACATCCGCATGTTATCTACGCTAACTTGCAAATATGCACTGGTGGTCATGAGCATCAACTGATCAAAGTACGCATTGAGCTCCAGTCTGACTTGGTTCTTCTCTTTAGCCTCAGTGAGTGTACCAATTGACGGGGTGCCATACTTCCTCACCACGACATCCAAACTCTTGTACAACCGTGCATATGAAGCCTCCACACTGGTGATGAGTGATGGGAGTTCCTCATAGTTCTATATCTGACTCCAGATGCGTGCTTTGTCCAACTCTACCTGCGGCTTTGTCATCTTGTCCAAGTGAAGTGGGGCTTCCCTTGTACCTCATTGTCCATGTCTGTACATGATCAACTGCAGCATGTATGTCTGTGAGTGTTCACGTTATCTTGGTGCAGCGTTGTTGATGATCATGTAGGTGGACAATTGCCTTGTGCATGATGACGAACCTGTCATACAGTCTCCGCGTGACTATCTCAAGAGCCGATACTTCAACAAGTATTGCCATCTCCATCTCTGCTCTGGCGGATACTGTTGATTGTTCCTCTCTCTGCTTGGTTGCTTGCAACTCCTTAGCCATGCGCTCATTTTTTGTTATCAAGAACTTAACGCTCGAGCTGGTGGCTTTGGCATAAGCCTTTGTAGCATCAGCCAATGCAGCTGGATTTCTTCGTACATATGACATAATCATCCGTTCTTCCAAGTGCACAGGTGATGCATGCTCATCCGAGGTGCCTCCTCTACGTGACTATACAACTTTATGATGTGACTTGTCAAAGGCTACATTGTACACCTCTATTCCCGGATGATCCTAAAGGAGAATGGTATCCCCTTGTTCACTCAGGACTTGCTCTATTGTTGGAGCTAATGAAGCCTGTGGAGTGACCTCGGTTTCTTTTGGCATGAGGTCGGTATCTTGATCTTGTTCCGGCTGCTCCATCTCCATGTCCATCTACTCTACTATCTGTTCATCCTGCAGAGCAAGTTCACGTTCCTACGACTGCTCACCCTGTTCCTTATTTGTTGTTGATTCAGAGTCTTCAACCTGTATTGGTGCAGTTTGCGTTGTATGTGCACCTTGCACTTTCTCTTGTCCCTGTTCCTGTACCTATTCATGCTCATGTAGCACTTCCTTCTCTCTTCTACGCAACTCTTGTTCTTCCTTGAGCTTCTTTTGGACTTCCTGAAACATCCTCTCTTTATCTTTCAGCCTTTGCTTCTCTCTCTTTCTTTGCGCTATCCTCTTGTCGCGCTATCACCTCTTCGCATCTATCTCCAAATCTTCCTTTTCCACAAGTGGGTCTTCCTTGAACTTATAGCTTTGCTTCGTCTCTATGCTTTCGACAATCTGCCTCTTGCCTTTGTCTTGCAGAGGTTTGCTTCTTCTTGTTGTTGTTGCTCCCTATGGTGCTGCTGCCTTGAGTGCTGCTAACCACTCCACTACAATATTGATCGGTTCATTGAGCCTATAGGAGTTATAACAATATCTCCATTGGTCTTCCTCTGGCCAATGACATGCCCCATGGATCTAAGGATAGTACACCCTTGCACAGTGGTCCCTACATAAACCATGTGGATCGTATGGGTTGAAGCTCTTAGTGCCGAACTTAAACTTCTTGAAATCTACCAACTCGGCATTCGCTTCTTTAAAACTTTCGATCGCGTACAACCCAAGTCACACAGGAAGCGTGGGCCATGGTGCTTTCTTTTTCTTGTGCAATCCAATTGATAACCCTGTTGAGATGTCGTAAGAAACCTCCTGCATGACCAACTTGTCTGTGGCAAACCTCGGTAATGCACGCGGAGCTTTCTTTGCGATGTACATCCTAATGAAGGTTCCCTCGGGTGAGGCGTACCAATCTGTAATGTTCAGCAACACCTCCATTGCTACCTGGGACATGCAGGGTGGATCTTGTTCAAAGATGATCATGTACAAAGGGCCGATGAAATGGTAAGATATTCTAGCCATCACTCCACAGTAGCTGTAGTCTGAGAGAAACTTGTAATATACGTTCACAACACTTTATGAAGGTGTCCATGCCCAAATCATGCCAGGAAACTGTTGAGAGGCACAGATTGCATCGAGAAGGTAGGCAGACATGAAGAACTTTGGTTGTTGATCCTTGGGCGGACTCCGAGCATTGGATAGATGCACTTTCAATTAGAGAGCCAACATGTCGGACCAGTTGAAAGGTTTTTCTTCACTTGCCAGTTGATCCAACATAGCAAACCAACTTTGCATGAAGGTTTCTGTACTCCCTTAGTCATACAAGCGGCATGGGAAGATGTTATGGAACCAACTCATAAAAAGATAGAAAATATAGATGAACGCCTTAGAAATAAGCCTCTTCGAGGGGGAAACCTCCTTTACATTACACAAATGAAAAATTCTTGGATGATTCAAATGACAAAACCTACTTTCTATATATAGGAGTCTAAGGGGTCACAATATAACTAAGCCGACCTAACAATAATAATATAAAGGCACAAAAATAACAATAGAGGGATTCTATGGGGCACAATAATAATAATATGGGGACAATAGGGGCACAACAATAACAATAAGGGATACAACGACAATAGTAATGGGGGAATCACTAGTATTATAGGGACCTAACATGCCCCTCTCCTTCAAAAAAGTGTTGTCCTCAATGCTTGAGTAGTTATGGATGCTTCTGTATAAAATTCTCATTCTCCCATGTGGAATCTTCAACAGGTAAGTTCTTCTACTTGATGAGATACTCTAAAATTGATCGATTTTGTAGCTGTTGAGTTCTTGTTTCTTTGACTGCTTCAGGTTCCAATATGATTTTTCCTTCCTCATCAAGTTCTGGAAATATTGTTTGAACTGGAAGCTTGTCACCTATAACCTTCTTTAAGCATGAAACATGGAAAACTGGGTGCACTCGGGAAGCTGCAGGAAGCTCCAATTTGTATGCCATAGTACCTATCTTTTGCAACACCTTGTACGGACCATAATACTTTGGTGATAATTTATTATCCTTCTTAGCTTGCTTGAGGGACATTTGTTTATATGGTTGTAGCCGTAGGAATACCCAATCACCTACATCAAAACTTCTTTCGCTGCGATGTTGATCTGCCTGTTGTTTCATTCTATTCTACGCCAAGGTGAGGTTATCCTTTAAGAGTTGGAGAACTTGTTGCTGATGCTCGATGTGATCTTCCACTGCTTGAACCTTAGAATTTTCTCTTAAATATGATGTGATGGATGGTGGATGATATCCATAAAGTGCCATAAATGGGGTCATTTTTGTTGTAGTATGGAAGGAAGTGTTATACCACCATTCAACCAAAGGCAACCATTTGACCCATTGTGCATGTTTATCAGATACAAAGCAACAAGGATATCCTTCCAAACATTTTTTACTATCTCAGTTTGCCCATCAGATTGAGGATGATAAGATGAGCTGAGCTAACTGAGTACCAAGACAAGAAAATAATTCTGTCCAAAAATTTCCAGTGAAAATGGGATCTCTGTCACTTACAATAATCTTTGGGTTTCCATGTAGCTTTTGAATTGTTTCCATAAATGCAGTAGAAACTATACTCTCTTTAAATGGATGAGATAATGCACAAAAGTGTGCATACTTGGTAAGTCTGTCAACTACCACCATGATAACACTCTTTCCTTTAGACTTGGGTAAACCTGTGATAAAATCCATTGAAACCTCCTCCCAATGTTGGCTTGGAATGGATAAAGGTTGTAATAGTCCTGGGGTCTTAATTGTTTCAAATTTATTTTGTTGGCAAACCAAAAATTCCGCCACAAACTTTTGAATATCCGATTTAAGGCCATCCCAAAAAAAATCCTTCTTAACCCTATGGTAGGTTTTTAGAAATTCTGAGTGCCCTCCTAAGGGAGAGGTGTGCAATTCCCTAATAATCTTTTGTTTGAGTTGGGAATTCTTACATAGGTATAACCGATCCTTGTACCATAACGAATCATTTTTCCAGCTAAATGTATCAGATGTACTGGGATCTTGTTGTATCTTTTGAATGAGTGCCCACACTTCCTCATCATTCTTCCATTCATCCCTTGCTTCGTTTATCCAATCTGGTTGGATAATAGAAATGGCGCAAAGAAATGCTTCCACATCCTCATCCTTTCTTGAGAGTGCATCTGTCACAACATTTTTCTTCCCTTTTTTGTAGATGATTTAAAAGTCATAACCCAACATCTTTGTGACCCATTTTTGTTGCTCTTTTGAAGATAATCTTTGTTCTAAAAAGTATTTAACACTATCATGATCTGTTTGGAGCAGCGAAACCCTAGAATCCAAAGCTCTGATACCAAATGTTATGAAACCAGCTCACAAAAAGATAGAAAAGATAGATGAACGCCTTAGAAATAAGCCTCTTCGAGGGGGAAACCTCCTTTACATTACACAAATGAACAATTCTTGGATGATTCAAATGACAAAACCTCCTTTCTATATATATGAGTCTAAGGGGTCACAATATAACCAAGCCGACCTAACAATAATAATATAAAGGCACAAAAATAACAATAGAGGGATTCTATGGGGCACAATAATAACAATATGGGGACAATAGGGGCACAACAATAACAATAAGGGATACAACGACAATAGTAATGGGGGAATCACTAGTATTATAGGGACCTAACAGAAGATGACCAAGAACTAGTATGCCTTCCTAAGTGTCTTAATCCTATATATATGGTTGGGTGTCGTCCTGAACTTTGCTGGCTCCTTTACTGAACGCTTCAAGATGTCTCTTGTGTTCATGTTGCCGTTGGGAGTGTAGAATGGTGCATCCATCCTACTCACTGGGAATGGAAAATGATATATCTCTTGATAATCCTCCATCCTAAAGGAAGCAAGCCTTGCTCCACTGACACTATTCAATATCATTGTCTCGGGATCAGTGTGTGAGACAATCCAGTGGATCACATCTGTGCAAGGGAACACGGGAAACCTACATGAAACCTTGTATAGTCCTGACTTATGGATGTTCACATAGACTTGTTGATCCTCTAGATTCTCCTCAAAGCTGCCTGAGAAGACGGTGTTGATATCTTGCCATGTGATCTTGATGTCTTTCTCGATGAACAGGTGTGTGTTTGTGTACACAAGCTCATTGACCCCTGTTCAACCACATCCCCAGTATTGCTTTCAACTATGTCTTTTGATCCAACTCTCTTGGAGGCCATGATATCTGCACTGTTGAGAAGCTATTCAAAAAAATTTCATACATGGAGATAGAGAAGACACTCATGGTGAGAAAATGTTAGCTAAAAACATCAAACAACTTCGAGAAACATTCAAGCAACAAACTGGTGACTATTAGGCAAGATTGCGTAGCACTAACTTCGAGAAGTTAGGAGACTGTCAACTGGAATTGCGCATTGCAAGTTCCAGCTGTCAGTGAGGTTGACTGCTAGCTGGATCTGCGTAATGCGTAGTCCAAAGTGGTTGACTGCTAACTTAAACTGTGCAATGTGTAGAATAGTTAGGCCGGGTTGCTGGCTGGAATTGCGCATTGCATAGTTCCAGTCGGCAGGATTGGGCATCACCTCCTAGGATTGCGTAGAGCATAGCTGGGAGACAGTGTGGGCAACCTTTGCGCAATTCTTGGAGGCAAGGCAAAGCCTTGATTGCCAGGAATGTGCAGAGCTTGTTGGGAGACACAGAATCGGAGCCGAGACAACCCGGATCTGCCCAATGGAAACCTGAAAACACGAAGGAGTGAATGTGTGTGCGAAGATGGTGCAGATCTAAGTGAAATAAACATGCATGTGATTCAAGCGAGTGCATAAATCAGTTAAATGACAAAACCAAGAAGCTCATGAAGCGAGTCGTTAAAACGACGACTGTGAGTGCAGAAACAATGTTATGCATGCGACACTAAGGAAAGGTAATGCAAAACTTGAAACAACACTTCTACATGCTAAAATACATTGAAACGTCAACGGTTGTTCAATAAAACCAAGGAAACAACACTCATACAAGACAAAAACTAAAAAAAATCAGAAACAACGGCAAAAGGCATGAAAAGAAAAACTTACCCGTAAAAGTTGCACCAACTGTGTCAAAGGTTCCTAGATGCCTTAGGAATGCCAAAGATCCAAGATCGAATGTGAAGAATGAGCTTTGAAGCATCGTTTAAGTAGATTTGGTGAAGTTAGTGTTTATGACGCGCATGCCCCAAATATAGGAAAAAGAGACACTTGGCGGGAAGTTCTAAAAATAGTTTTGCATGTAACTCATGCTACTAAAAATAGATCCCTAAAGTCTGTAGATGCTTTTTTTTTTCTTTTTGCTTTTTCGAGAAAAGCTACGTGGCATGAAAAGAAGGATTGCATGATTCTGGAGGGAACCGGGCAACCTACCGGCACATGCGATAGACACCAACTAGGGGAAAACTTCTGCATTGTTTCTGGATTGAGAGGCCTTGGCTGACTGGCCAGTTCTACACAATTTTCCAGAGCAGTGATGCTGGGTTGCTTTGCTCTTTTTCGGAGAGCAGTGAAGCTAGCCAGTTCTACGCAATTTTGGAGAACATTGTAGCTGACCTGGGCTGCTCTGCGCATTTCTAGAGGGCATTGCAGTTGGGTCAGTTCTATGCATTTCTGGATGGCAGTGCAACTAGCTTGGCGTACTCTGTGCAATTTTAGAGAGAAGTGCCAGTTGTATGAAACTGCGCATTCCTGGAGAGCAATGTCAACTGGCCCGCTCTGCGCAATTTCTAGAGCAAGGTTGGTTGGCCTACTCTGTGCAATTTCTGAGTGCAGGGCAGCTGCTCTTCACAATTCCTTAGGGGAAGACAAGCTGCCATCCAGGTGTGTGCAATTTTTCCCAACAGATGATCGATTGGATGTGAACCAAGTGCTGGGTGTGCTTGTGGTTAACCGACGGGACAAGTGAGTTGAACACAAGTTGTGAAACAACAAATGAACTCAAATAAACACAAGTACCTGATCAGTGCAGGATAATTGCGATGATTTCAAGGAGGGAGGCTCCAAAACGAAGCGAAGGCAAAATTATGGAGGGTTGTTGTAGCCGCTACAACAAGATCATAAATTTACCTTTTAACAAAAAAATTTACCACATTAAAATTCCAAATTAGGTAAAATTTTGAACATCTTTACTCTTTACTAAAGCCAATACCATTTCTTAAATCTAAGGAAAAATGTTAATTCAACACAAAGAATCGAAAATCTTACTCCAAAATCTCTTAATATTTCTTTTAATTAAATATTTGTAAAATGATTATTCAAAAGGAAAAACCATAACCTATGGATATATCAAATATTTCCACATCAAAGTTGAAATATTTGAAAATATTAATTTGATGTAGTTTTATTATAAATTTTGTTATCATGCCATGCAAAAAAACATCAATAAATCCAATATTAATATTAAAGGATTAATATTAATATTCTAATTTATGGTTATGTGATCCATATCTTGATTTCTGAGAATTTTTTGGGAAATATTAATATTATCACAAAAAAATTTCTTAGATTACTATTACCATTAATATTAAATATAATTAATATTACTATATTATATCATTAATATTATCAAATTTAATAACTTTGGATTAATATAATATTGAATTTAATATAATATTCAATTTGTTATATGATAATATATATTAATATATCATAATATATAGTAAATCTAAATATATATGGAGGGAAGAACAAAGACATAGAGTGAAAGAAGTGGAGAGATAGAGGGAGTGACAAGGGAGAGATGGAGATAAAATGAAGGAGAGGGGAGAGGAGGAATGAAGAAAGAGAGAGAAAGAGAAGGGTAAGAGAGAGAGAGAGGGAGGGAGAGAGACTTAGGGACAAAGAGATGGAGTTGGAAGGGGAGAGAAGGAGTGCAGAAGAAAGACATAGAGAGATAAAAGTGGAGAGAGAGAGAGGGAGGGAGTGACAAGGGAAAGATGGAGAGAGTGTGTGTATGTTTTGGGGTGAGATAGAGAGACAAATAAGGAGAGATGGAAAGAAGGGGGGAGAGAAGGAGAGAGGGAGGGAGATAGTAACAGAGTTTGATCATGAAGAGAGAGGGGGGGGGGGAGACAGAGGGATGTGGGAGAGAAAGGGAGAGAGAGGAAGGAAGAGAGAGAGAATGTGAGAGAGAAAGAGAGAGGTAGGGAGAGAGAGATGGGGTTAGAGTTGGAGGGGGAGAGAGAGGGAGGTAAGAAGAAAGACATAGAGAGAGAAAGTTGTAGTGAGAGAGGCAGTGATAAGGGAGATAGAAAGAGAGGGAGAGAGGGAGAGAAGGGGGAGAGAGGGAGAGGGAGAGGAAGAGGTAGGGAGAGATAGATAGATATGGAGAAAGAGTGTGTATGTTTTAGGAGTGATATAGAGAAACAAAGAAGAGTCAGAGGGAGATAGAGATATAGATGGCAGGTGAAGAGAGGGAAGAAGATAGAGATAGAGAGAGGGAGGGAGGGAGGGAGGGAGCATGTGTGTTTGTGGGGGGTGAGATAGAGAGACAAAGAAGGAGAGATGGAGGGAGATATAGATATAGGTGGAGGGGGGAGAGAGGGAAGAAGATTTCTTGCACTATATGCATTGATTTTAATATAGATGGTGATTTCTAATCATATTTGATTGCTTACACTAGATGCATTGTTTTCAATGTAGGTGTTGATTTCTAATTATATTTGATTGCTTGCACTAGATGCATTGATTTCAGTGTAGATGTTGATTGCTTGCTCTAGATGCATTAATTTCAGTGTAGAGGGTGATTTCTAATCCTATTTGATTGCTTGCACTAGATGCATTGATTTCGGTGTAGATGTTGATTTATATTTATATTTGAATGTTTCACTAGATGCATTGATTTTAGTGTAGATGTTGATTTCTAATATTATTTGATTGTTTGCATTAGATGCATTGATTTCAATGTAGATGTTGTTTTCTAATCCTCTTTGATTGCTTTCATTATATGGATTAGATGTTGTTAATCTTAAGGTTGTAAATTATTAAAAATGTTTTTCAAGATTAGATGGAGGGGCAGAGAGGGAAGAGTATTCCTTTCACTAGATGCATTGATTCTAGTGTAGATGTTGATTTCTAATTATATTTGATTGCTTGCACTAGATGCATTGATTTCAGTGTAGATGTTGATTTATAATCCTATTTGATTGCTTGCACTAGACACATTGATTTCATCGTAGATGTTGATTTCTAATCTCATTTGATTACTTGCACTAGATGCATTGATTTCAGTGTAGATGTTGTTTTCTAATCCTATTTGATTGCTTGCATTAGATGCATTAGATGTTGTTAATCTTGAGGCTATATATATATATATATATATATATATAGATAGATAGATATATAGGGACACTATTAAGAATTCATTAGGTATCAAAAGTTGTGATACCTAGAATTAAAATGAAATGGATGTCTAGAATCAATCCTCCATTAAAGTGCAAATTAATCTTTGACAATGTCTTCTCCCTTCTTCATCACCAACTAATTACTAATAGACAATTAGATATATTCAAAATTACTAATAGATAATTGCATACAACAATGTATTCAAAATATTTATAAGAGGAAAAGATATATTTATAAACATTAAAAACAAATCAAAATATTCTTGAAGGAGATGTGATAATTGCTTGGAGAAACAAATAATGTAAAGATTTAATAAATCCAACCACAGAATCATCAAAATATTCTTGAAGAAAATAAATTATTTCAAACATGAGCAAAGAAACACATTATTTCAAGAGTAATCTTCAACGCAGTAAATTATTAAAACTATTCTTCAAGATATATTTAGTAACACCTACACTATGAAGAATTCATTAGTTGTGAGAAGTTGCGATACCTAAAATGTAACCGCCTCCTCCCACATTTACCCACTTTCATCAGCTTGTCCAGGGTAAACATGAGTTGAGGGTCACTATGATAAGACTCAACCTCCTATATGACCTTAAGGAAATGGAGTCGACAACTTAAGACCTTACTGACTTCCCTCAAGTGCTACAGGACCTCCAGGAGCAACCCAACCCCTCCAGGTGTCCAACCCCTGAGATAACTCTCTTTTTCACTGAACTAGAGCCCCATTCACTCCCTTGCCAAGGCATGCAAGCAACTATAGCCCTCCAGTTGCACTAATAAGCCTGCCTCCATGC
This sequence comes from Pinus tabuliformis, assembly GCA_031772625.1. NCBI lineage: Eukaryota > Viridiplantae > Streptophyta > Pinopsida > Pinales > Pinaceae > Pinus > Pinus tabuliformis. The sequence continues at coordinate 704,772,566 of CM062810.1, read as the reverse complement.
GACTGTGGACTTTTCCAGTCAGTTCTATGCCAACGACCCCGAATTCTGAGCTACTTTTTCAAGGCCAGGACTCAAGGCTCTGCCCAGAACTCAGTGAAACTTCTAGAGATGACAAATGACATAGAAACAAAGCTTATGAGTCCAAAAATTGAACTAGGACTTGACCTGGCCTCTCCGAGCCGGGACCGACATTTCATTAAACACATGGCGAACATGCAACCTATAGGTCACGAATGCAAATCTGAACATAATGATCTGAAAACTTATCTGAGAATAAAAATAAGGAACAATGCCTTCTCGCAATAGTTGTCATAACACAAATTAGGTCTTTCATTCATTATCTAGGCATTTATTAATATAAATGTGTTAAGAGCCATACTTAGATCTGTCAATTAACCATGCTTATAACCATCATATAACGAGATAAATAACAATGAGAGAACAACCATTAAAGCCACATAATAACAAGTACATTTAATCTTAAAAAACAAGAGGAACTTAACTCTTATTAACCATATGCAAAAGCCAACCAAGTCAGGGACTTCCACGTACCACCCGATCATAGATTGGACTAAACCAAATCTTTCTTTCAGCCAATCACCCCGTGACATATTCCAAGAATGAATGTGGGGTCTAATGAGATAAAACCATCCATAGACAACCAAGGGAATCCAGAGGTTAAATCACCTCCACCCTCACCATACCGTGATCTCACCTAAACCGTTCCCGAGATCACAAAACCAAATCGAGCTTGGATGCCTCAAAATTCCTTCACCATCCCTTGAGGAATTTTCCTATCTCCACCCAACTGTTGAGGGCTTCCCTGAGAAAACCATCTCCACCCCCAACCCTTGGGATTTTCCTGAGACCACCTCACCCAGATCCAAAACCTTCCAGCAATGCATAACTCATCTAAGAAAGAATCCCATCACACCATGGCTATCCGGAAATGGAAAGGCAAGGATGAAACCACTATAAAAAAACCCTGACAAAATCCATGCCACCGACAATAAAGGAACCCAAAATACACACATGCATATGCCATGCATGCCAAACCTAGCTAGGAAACCATACACACATTCTGATACCTGCAAGTATTCCTGTTGAAGCTACTTAATCCAAATTTTCCTTGCTTGGTCCTTGATTTCCTTTGCTTTCCATGTCCTTCCTTTGTTTGCTTGATCTCCTTCTCTTCTTGGTGCTCTTCTCTTCTCTGAGACTAACTCTAAAACCGAACTAACAGAAGGCTCCCAACTGATGCTCTGATAAATTTTTATTATTGATGCCTCTAATTTCTTCATTTTCCATTATTTTCCTTCAATTTCCTCCTCACATGCAACCCGTGACCTTTCACCTTCATTTTCTCCTAATTTCCTTTATTTCATAAATAAAATGGCAATGATACCTTTTTTCCTTTTCAAAGCCTTTGCCATTTCCTTTGTCAATTTCCCTTAGCCATAAACACAACAAGTGATGTCCACTAGGATATTTTGCCCAACATCTAGCTTGGAATATGTGTCCCTTGAAATTGGTCTTATTTTTCCTTTATTAACTTTTATTACATGAAATTTTAACAAGGGGCTATTACATACCCCTCCCCCTTAGGGGAACACTATCCTTATGACACCTACAACCAGTAAAACCACTGAAAAGCAAAACATACTACCCATGGAGCTTTATAACCCAGCTTGTTGTTGTATTTGCAATGAACAACCTGCTTAAAAGCAAAACCATCATGACAAACATGACAACATGACAACCATACTACGTATTGGAGCTTTAGAACACAACTCATTGTGGTATTCACAATAACAACCATACATGAATATGTACATATACCAAAACTACTTTCCTCAACCGATACATAGCCCACATATGATCATCCAGCTCCCATGTAGCTTCATCGGGCCCAAAGTACTTCCATTGCACTTTAACTTGCTCGATTGCTCTGTTATGGAGCATGAGTTGTTTCTGCTGCAATATGCACTAAGGTTCCAACTTGAATTCTCCTTCTAGTTCCACCTGCAATACAGACCAATCAATAACATGATCAATGTCCTTTACATATATTTTAAGCAACGAAACATGGAAAACATCATGGACTTTCACTGTCGGAGGCAATGCAAGTCTGTAGGCTACTGGTCCAATCCTCTCAATGATCTCAAAAGACCCACAATACCGTGGTGCTAACTTGGCACATGATTCAATCCTCAAGGAGCTATTCTTGGGCTTGATGCACAAATACACATGCTCCCCAACCCGAAACTCCTTAATTGCCATGTGTTGGTCTACATAACTCTTCTACTTGTCCTATGCTACCTTTAGATTCTTCTTTATAGCTTGCATGTCATGTTCCATGTCTACCAACATGTCCGGTCCTATCAATACCTTGTTCATTGGATCACTCCAACTAATGGGAGTATTACAACTCCGCCCATATAGTGCCTCAAACAGACTCATCCTCAATGACTCCTGGTAACTGTTATTGTAAGAAAAATAAACCAATGGAATGTAATCCTCCCATCTCCTTTGTTGATGCATTACATACATCCTCAACATATCCTCCAGTATCCTATTGACCCTCTCTATCAACCTATTTATCTGCAGATGATAAGATGTACTGAAGGCCAACTTTGTCCCCAAACCTGCAAACAAATCATTCCAAAACTTGGAAGTGAACTTAGCATCCCTCTCTAACACAATATTCTTTGGAACGCCATGCAATCTCATGATCTTTGTGATAAAGACATGTGCCACCTCACTGATTTAATAAGTAGTCTTCACTGGAATGAAGTGAGCTACCTTGCTCAACCTGTATACTACAACCATGATAGAATCATGCTGCTTCGATGTCCTCGGAAGACCTTGTTGATGGTGCTGGACCCACTAACATTCAGGGGATCACCTCAGTATGAAGTCCCAACTAGACCTCACACCGTTTGGTGTGGGAGTCCCATCTGGTACGATGGCCCAATTGCCATTATCTTAAAGATTTGCCTCAACTCTTGCTTGTCAACACAGGAGAGTGGTCTGCTTTGTCTTGCAAGAAGTGAGGTTCGTGTGCCTGGTGATTGTAAGTGTCTCTTGTGTCAATGGTTCTTTCACCGTAGAGGGAGAGGGTGGGAGTGAGTCCCAAGTTGGTTGGGAGTAGTCCCAACTCTGCTAGGAACACACAATACAACAGGACGTGCATAGCTTCCGGCGGAACAGTCCACACAGATGCGGCAGTCACAACACACAAGGGAAGATAACACGTATAACACTCAGTGGATTAGTCTGCGTGAGTACAACAATTTTTATAGCAAGTTTTATGTGAAAGGTTTGTCTGATGTCTGGGAGAGTAGTCTACATGGGTGAGATAGCGTTAACAACATATACAACACATTTTCATTAACATATATGTATTACAACAAGTGAATTAGTTCAAGTGTTAAACATAGGTTAAAGAAACATGCATTACAAGTGTTAAATATTAGTCTTACAACAGTTACAATACATGTGTGAAAACATGTTGGCTTGTGAGCAGGCTTCTGAATTAAGCGAAAGTTCCAAGACACATCGTTACACCATGCATCACTAACCCTGCGTGCGAGGCGTTGGAGCCACTACTTACTCCTCCAAGAAAAGATTACAAACTCTCAAGGCTATGCGGGAGGAGCTGAGGTGAAAATTCCTTTGCATGTACAAATGAGGGGGTATTTATAGCCAAGGGTGAAAATGACCCTTGTGGTTGTTCAACCACCCTCATGACTATTTGACTTCCATGACTTTTCGACTTTACATGACTCTTCGTACAACAAGTGGGTCTCTTGGACTTCCACGTTACATTACATTGATTGACAGTATGGCCCATAGTAGAGATGTGGATGACATGACTCATGACATGACTCGACATGACAGTGCTAGTACATTCGTGCTGTTGTTGGTGTGCATGTCAAGCTGCAGTGCTACTGGGTGATGGATGTCCTCATGGTGTGTCACAGCTTCACCTCTACATGGAAAAGTGCACGGAGTCTTCAATGGTCATTGGTTTGCTTGATGTTGCATTCACACATTGCTCCTTGCTTTTATGTTGGTAAGCTTGACAGGTTCATCCATTCACGAAAGGTGCATGTTCATCCATCCATTTGTTCATGAACACATCTTGCATGTTTGCTCATTCGTCCGTCTGCGAACACATCTTTTCATGATCATCCATTCGCGAGCACATCTCTTTGCATGCATCGTCTGTTCATCCGTTAGTGAACTTGTCCTTCTGCATGTGCTCCCTTTTTTCATCCCATCCATCGTCGTGCCATGTTTGTTTGTGTACCTGTGCCTACAGTCACTCATGACGAGATGACATCAAATCTAGAAACCTCCTAGTCTACCATGATGCATGCTCATTTCAGATGCAAGCGACCGAGAGAGTTGACAAGGTTGCGAGGTGGGATGGAGGCTCCTGACACTATTGATGAAAACTGCGCAGGGGTCACTGGGTGATGAAGATGGGAAATCTGGTTTGGCAGTGACTGTCCACGGGGTTTGGCTCAGCTGGAGGACAAAACTACGCATTTTTTGAGAGGAACAGTCTGGGCTGTCGAAAGGCTGGGCAGGCAAAATCAACGTAATTTTCGAAATGAGCGGGAGCTTGGCAGCAAAAACTACGCAATTCCTGAGGGGAACTGGCAGTTAGCTATTGGGTCACTAGCAGCAAAAATTATGCAATTCTTGAGGGGTACTAGTAGTCAGTTGCTGGGTTCTTGGTAGCAAAAACTGCGCAATTCCTGGAGGGAACTAACAGTCAATTGCTAGGGCTTAGCAACAAAAACTGCGCAATTCCTAGAGGGGATTGTCAGTCGGCTACTGGGAAAAAATACGCTGATGCTTGGAGGCTGGCCTGCTGATCACCTCTTCACAGTTTCTGAGTTGAGCACACTACTAGGCAGCAAAGGACTTGCTCATGAAAATTGCACAATTTTCTAGGTGATCAGCTGGTCGATTGTCAGGAGGGATGGCTAGAAAAACTCTGCAATTTTTAGAGGGAGACAGGGACGAGCACTAGGTGTCTATCTAACCTATCTGCACAATTTTCTCAGTCAGCGGAGTGGGCAAGGTTTGCAACCTCTGCGCAATTTTTGAGGGGAGTCAGTCCCGGGGTGACCGCCGGGTCAAACTCTCTGTTGACTAGTATGAAGGTTGATTGATTTTCTTGCGGACAACGCAACTTGAAATGGCTTGCTTGGTGCTTCTGCACTGTTTTGGGTGATAGTCGATTGAGTCGATGGTGGGGTGATGGTCCGACTGTCAGAGGGGAATCCGGTCGTCAAAACTTCAACAAAGTGACTAAGTGTGTGAACGAGCGAAAGATGCATACGTGATCTTGCAAACACACACTTACATGACTTGACAAAGAGATGAACCAAACCATCCAGACACACACGCTCAACATGACTGACCAACGGTATAAGCGACAAGTGTGACACTTGTGATTGATTATTGGTAGACCATGACGATGCTTGCGTGTGTGAGTGCGACAGATGTTTTCATAGTGAACACAATAAGTACACACGAAGCGAAGACGTTGAGTATAACCAGAACATGGTCGTAAGCATGACTTTGACATCAACATACAAAAAATTGGGTGAAATGATCAAGTAAAGTGGGTGCGAAGACTCACATGAGCTCACGGAGTGATCCCGAGTGTGTGCAGTCATCAAGTGAAACTCTCAAGGGAGGCTCCAAAATTGGGTGTAGGCCAAAATTTTGGAGGGTGGTTGTAGCCGCTACAACACTTAGCAACACACTGGTAGAACTCCAACTTCTCTGTTTTGGTTCATTAATAACACGGGGCCTTGGTCTTTTAGGGAGTATTGAATCACTTTGCAGGTTACTCCGGCTTCCCCAGTTACCTCATGGACATACATGGTTCACCTTTTGCCAACTCAGTCAAACACAATCAAAATTTCAACTTGATCACAATGTTTCGAATTCGGGAAGGGTAGTTTAGCTCGTGAGTTGAAGATTTTTAGAGTATAAGTTTTCATCTCTGGTGTTGCTCCGCTGCCAGCAGGCCTGGATAGTACCCCGACGGAATCATGCAGGAACACATGCATTGCTCCACTACTAGCGAGCCTGGTCAGTACCCCAGTGGAGTTTCATGCTTCACCTCTCTGTGCAGGAAGCCTTTCTCTTCTTTCGCCTTTGTATTTTTCAAGAGGACTGTGCATAGGCACTTATTTATTTTTGGGGCGGAAGAGGGATCCTGACTTATTAAGAGTAGAAGAGGTTGTTCCTTTAGAGAAGCATGTAAGACCTCTAACATAGGTTTGCTTGTTTAGATTTTCCCCTTCTTCGTTTCTACTAGTTGGATGAGCTTGAACACACAGAGCAGAAGGCTGAGTGTAGGCATGGGGCTTCCCAGTGTGGACACAGGTTCATGGTTGGACCAAAACTTCCCTCGCAGACGGCTCGTATTTTCTGTCAAGACTTCATCGGCCGAAGGTTATAACCAAGCACAGAGAAGACAGACACAAGACTGGCCAAGTGCTGCAGTGTCACAAGTTTCTTCAAATCTCAGCCACATACTCTATTCAAAAGCCAGAACATAGTAGTTGGTAGCACTTATTTCTGGAAACAAAAATAGTAAGGTATCAAGCAAACAAAACAAACATAAACAAAAATAGTGAGTAGAAAAAACAAAAAAGCAAAGCAAGAAGTAGAAGCAAATGCGTATGCAAAGCGAGTAAGTAAACAAACAATCAAGCAAGAAAACACACAAAGAAAGAAGCAAACATGCATGCAAGAAAACAACTCAAAGAAAATACTACTCCTACTCCTAAGCTAACAGTGCATGGGTCGTCTCACATGAAGTGATACTTCCAATGCAACCACCAGTGCATTGGTCGACCCATGTTGGTGAAGGCATGGTTTGCGATCATTGCAGTTGCACAAACCAGCAAGCATGAAAGATATAACGATGAAGACGGATACTCTCCGAGCTTACAAGCGTCCACAGAAAAAAAATGAGTGAAAGTGCATGACATGCACTCTGTGGACTTGCCATGGTGTTGTGCTACACTGCGTGCAGATGTTGAGTGTATGCATTCTCTTGACTGTGACATGCAAGCAAACATGAGAAAGGTAGACCACTTACGTTGTGCAAGTGTGCTTGCTATGTAAGATTCCTCCAATGCATGAGCGATGGGATCGTGTAGTTCGAGTGGAGGAAGTGAAATATGAGTGTTAGATTGATCTTGAATGCAAAGCAGAGAGTGATGAGGAGCCTTGCGTGTTTCAACAATTTCCTGATCGGAAGTGAAACCAACCTCAAGACAGCGAGGACCTAACATAACCATTAGCTCGGGCTGAAGTGCCTCGATAATCTAGGGGGTTTTGACTTCGTTGACAGATAGATCATCATAGACCAGTGTCTTAGACAGATTAACAACGATTGAATCAACATCGTGATCAGATGAAGAAGTAGAGAGATCACGACAAGAAAGATCAGCAAATTTAGGATGTTTGTTGGCATCCTCATGATTTGATGAATCATGCGGAGGGGTAGATGAGAAGCAAGGATGTTCAACCTCTGTGTTTTCAGAAATGGCCTATGACACATCGGACAAATTTTCATAGGAAGACGTGTCCTCTCTGCAATGTAATGACAGATTGACATCCGACGTGTCCTATGAATGATCGAAAGTAGAAACATTCGGAAATGAGTTTTCACAGGGGAAATCAACAGTGGCAGAATCACAAGGGATGTCAGGATAGAGCGGGTGAGGTGTGAATGGAAGGGATTCATCCTTCACCGCGGGTTATTCTTTAGATTCCCACACACACTCATCATGAATGATGGCGCAGGTTGACTACATAACACCAACTCTGTCGACAACTTGATCCTCATTCACAATAGGTGAGGATTCCAGAATGGAATAACACAAGATAGTACAATCCGGAGGATCAACAAAACGCGGGGACAGAGGTTGAGGGAATGAATCCACGTGACAACTAACAGGCTTGCAAGCCAAATCTACGCAGATATCAAGAGCAAGTGGGGTGGGAGGATGTGACAGTTCAACAGATGTGTGTGCATAATCTCCCACATCACTCTACGGTGGTGGAGCTATTTGATTAGGTGAAGGCAGATAGTCACTTGTGACAGCAACTGTGACAGTCTATGATTGCGCAGCTCCATCACCAAAGCGTGTTGATCAGGATTCGAATGATTTCAAGAATTGCATATTTTCGGATATGTAAAGAAGATACTAAAATATTCCATCGAGAAATTCCCAATCAATTTCATCTTCGGGAAATTGGTATGCAAGATTACAAAAGTGTGTGTGAAACTGTTCAACAGATTCATCGGGTGCTTTTCGTAATTTCAGAATTTCTTTATCGAGTGCTTTACGGTTAAAGTGATTGAAAGCACGGTCTATCTCTGCGACCAGGTGAGCAATAGAATGAATAGATTTTTCAGGCAGCCTAACACACTAGTGTAATGGGTGCCCTCGAAGCGTGTAGATGAACAACGCGCAGGTCATGTATTCTTCAAAGAATCCATGTTGTAGGAATTTACAGGGTAAGTTCCTCAGACAGAACACCAAAGGACACCGCTCACAAACAGATCACAGATCAATACACTAGTATTTTTGACGTGGTTAAAACCCTCAAAGAGGGAAACAGTCCACGGCCTGAGCCAACGCGGCCACTTCAGGCAATTTATTAATAAAAGAATGAAAATTTACATATGCTTCTCTCATAGACGGATTACCCTACAAATGACCCTCCATGTTCTTTAAATAGAGATCATGGACCAATCGGGTGTTAAGCCACGGATCAAGTGTCGGTAATACCGAGGAGAGAATGAACCGTCGGATCACTACATATCGTGACCGTCGGATTGTAAGTTACAAAATGTACATAGTAAAGAAACACACTTTACCTAAGTCTATACTAGACCAAGTTGTACTTAACTATTTCCTATGTTTCGGAATATCCTAACATCCCCCCTTAAGAACAACTTGGGATAGGATTGAAGGATTTACAAATATGACACAATAGGAGAAGGAAGGAGGCACTAGAGCCTATCCCCCCTTAGTGACAACTTCCTGAACTCCAACCATAAATCGAAGTTTAGTGAACTTCGCCTCTGTGAGAGCCTTTGTAAAGATGTCTGCAACTTGATCATCTGTGGAACAATATTGCACTTCAAGAACATGGTCGTGAATGAGCTTTCTGATGAAGTGCATGTGCAGTTCAATGTGTTTGCTGCGCTGATGTTGGACTGGATCTTTGCATAGCTGAATGGCACTTTGATTATCACACCAAAGTGTAGTCAGATGCTGCTGCTGAAAGCCAAACTCTGACAGGATCTGACGAAGCCACAAGGCTTCCTTACTAGCTTCTACGGCACCACGATACTCTGCTTCTGCTGAAGAAAGAGAAATGGCACCTTGTTTCTTGCAAGACCATGTAATAGGTCCTGAACCAAGAGTGAACACATAACCTGCAGTAGACTTCCGATCATCAGGGTCACTAGCCCAATCAGAATCAGTGAAACCAACCAATAGAGGAGCTGCTTCGGCACTGTAATGAATCCCAAACTAAACTGTACCTCGAACATAACGAAGTATTCTTTTAGCTGCTTTCCAATGACTTTCATGTGGGTTTTGCATAAACCAAGCAACAAGGCCAACGGCAAAGGAAAGGTCAGGACGAGTATGGGTTAGATACAAAAGTTTTCCTACAAGTTGACGATATAAGGTAGCATCAACTTCAGGAGAAGTACAAGTGACTGAAAGTTTGACTCCAGACTGAAAGGGAGAAGGGGCTGGCTTACAGTCTTCCATGTGAAAATGGCGTAGAATATCACAGGCATACTTGGATTGGGAAAGGGAAATACCTTCCTTGGATTGCAAGACTTGAAGACCAAGAATATAATGTAAGTGTCCTAAGTCTGTCATTTCAAACTTCCTTTTAAGGCTAGACTTCACATGGTTTATAAGGTTTGGATCACTACCAGTCAGGATAAGATCATCAACATAAAGAACAAGAATGATAAGAGACTTGCCCACTTTCTTGGTGTAGACAGTATTGTCAGAATGACACCTAGAAAAGCCATTTTCTAAAAGAAAGTTATCCATTTTGGCATACCAAGCTCGAGGAGCTTGCTTGAGACCATAGAGGGATTTCTTAAGCCGACATACAAGGCTGGAGTCTGTTTGTATAAAGCCAATAGGTTGTTCCATATAGATTTCTTCATGCAAGTCCCCATGCAAGAAGGCGGATTTAACATCCATCTGATGGACTTCCCATTTGAACGAGGCAGCAAGGGAAAGAACAAGGTGGATAGAGTTCATTTTGGAAACAGGGGAGAAGGTTTCAGTGTAGTCAATGCCTTCAACCTGTGAAAAACCTTTAGCAACAAGATGAGCTTTATGTTGATCAACTTTCCCATCGGGTCCATACTTGGTTCTGTAAACCCATTTGCATCTAACGAGTTTTCGTCCCTTTGGTAGAGGAACAAGATCCCATGTATCATTTGCCAATAATGAATGATACTCTTCATTCATAGCTGCTTCCCAATCTGGATGGCCTGAAGTTTTTGCAAAGGTGTCAGGATCATAATTTACTGGAGCTTGAGCCAGTAAAGAAGAGGCTCTCTCGAACTGAGAACGTGTGCGTCGCTGATCTGTAGGATCACTGGCAAGATCACCTGCTGCATCCCGAGTAGCACAGACCCATTTTGGAAGCTGAGGAGCTGAAGGAGGATCCTGAGAAGGTGGGGGAGGATTTTCATCCTCGCTTTCATCATCTGAAGAAGAAATATTTTCAAAAGTAGAAGAGATAGGGAGAGGTGGCACATCTGCCGAACTAGGCTCGCAGGCCGATATATTTTCAGCAAACTTTACATCTCTTCTAATGATAACATTTTTGGACTTAAGTGGAATAAGTCTATATCCTTTGAAATCTTCAGATTATCCAACAAAAATACATTTTTCACTCTTAGGTTCTAAAGCTTTATGTTTCTCATCTGGAATATGGGCCCATGCTTCACTTCCAAAAACACGAAAGTGACTTACATCTGGTTTGATTGAGCTCCATGCTTCTTCTGGAGTGATATTCTTCAAAACCTTAGTAGGAGTGTGATTTATTAGGTAATTTTCACAGTTAATTGCTTCTGCCCAATAATTAAGACTAAGTCCTTTAGGTTGAAGCATACAATTAGCCATTTCCTTTAAGGTGTGATTCTTCCTTTCAGCTACACCATTTTGTTGTGGAGTATATGGAACAGTATGTTGCATTTGAATTCCATTCTCAGTGCAAAAGTTGATGAATGTGTTTTTAACATATTCTCTGCCATTATCAGATCTTAGCTTAAGAATTTGATGTCCAGATTGTTTTTCAACAAAGCCCTTAAAGTCCAAGAACATGTTAAATACTTCACTCTTGAGTTTTAAGAAGTATACCCAAGTGCGTCTGGAGAAATCATCAATGAAAGTTAAGAAATACTTGTAGCCAGAGAATGAAGCAACTGGAAATGGACCACATAAATCACTATGCACGAGCTATAAAGGGGCTGAGGCGTGCCAGGAGGCACGTCTTTCAAAACTGTTCTGATGATGTTTTCCGAGTACACGTCCAGAACAAACACCATCTCTGCAAGATACCATTGGAAGACCTATCACCATATTTTCTTTACATAGATTCTGAAGAGAGCGATAGTTTAAGTGACCAAATCGCTCATGCCAAAGTTTGCTCACTTCATCATTATGAGCAACAAATACTGAGGGAAGATTTGATGACCCAAAGTTGTGAAACTTACACAACCTTGTAGAATCATCAGCAATGCCAGTAGCTAAAATCTGTCTAGGATCTCTTAGGTCCTTAATTACAACATCGTGAGGTGAAAATTCAACGATTTTACCTTCACCTGAATGGGTTATCTGATATACAGATAGAAGGTTGCAGGATAAGGTTGGAACACATAATACATCATTAAACTGACCATTGTCTAGATGAACAGTTCTAGTCCCTACAACACTAAGAGATCTATCATCACCAACATATATATTTTTGGTGTTACAATCATTTAAAGAAGAAAAGATGGCTTTGTTTTTGGCCATGTGATAAGAAGTTCCAGAATCAATGAGCCACTCATGAGAATGAGAAGAAGAAGATACATTTAGTGCATAGCCAGACCGAGATGCTTGACAACCACATGCAGAAAGTGCCATTCCTGAAGATGAAGTTGAAGTTGAAGATTGCTCCAAATGGATGTTATGCTTCTTCATTGCTGCTTCCAAGGCTTCCATCTTCTTAAAGCATTTGGATTCTAAGTGGCCATCTCGATTACAAAAGTTGCAATGTCTATCAGTCTTCTTCCCTTTGTTTTTATTTGTCTTATCATTTTGTTGAAATGATTTTTCATTTTGAGGCTGAAATTGCTTAGGACCCTTGTTTGGTTTAGGACCATTCTTTTTAGGATACAACTTCTTAGGATTATTTGGATTTGGTTGCTGCTGGGCGGCTAACGCTTTCTTAGAAGAGTTTCCAAGATGAAGAAGACCAAGGTGTAAGAGTTTTTCTTGTTCTCTTATTAAAGAATCACAAAAGGAATCAAAGGAAGGGGACTTGTAGGTTTGTCCTTGAGAAATGAAGGCTTCTCTTGTAGAATGGAAGGTGGAAACAAACACAGAATAGGCTGGTCCCAACTTAGTAAGAATGGAGTAGATAAGGCTAGTATCTTCTTTCTTAACCTTAACACCTTCCAAGAGAAGTCTAAGGGTCTTGAACTTGGACAAAAAATCTTCAATGCAAGAAAAATTATTGGGGTCCAATGTAAGCAATTCATTTTCAAGTTGATGGGTTTTAAGTTCATTTTTAATTCCAAAGACTTTAGTAATCTGTTTCATTGCTTCATCAGGAGTATCAAGTTCTGCAATATGGAATCTAAGATCTGGAGAAATAGACATCCCTATCAACCCACGTGCTTGGTCTTGTCTATTTTCCCATTTAGCTGCCTTGTCTTCATCTTTCGGTTTGGTCTTTTGGCCTGTGGCTATTCTGTAAAGACCTTTACTTCTAAGTAAATCCACAATGTAGGACCACCATTGGAAGTAGTTGGTGCTGTCAAGAATAACTTAGAATGGACTTTCCATTTAAAAAAAAAACTGAAGCTATAGATGCTGAAACTAAGTGTTTCAATGGAAAGATCTCGAAAAATTAGGCTGTTTCAAAAAAAACGGTTCTGAAAACGACTTCCGGATGAAGAAGTTATGGCTTTTTGAAGAAAATTTGATGAAGTCGCCGACGAAGTGCGGGAATGAAAAATCCGCCCCCACAAAATGGAGACTTGAACCCAAGACCTCTACTCTCATAAATTAGCTTTGCACCAAGTGAGCTATACAAAAATTTTGAGAGAGAGAGAGAGAGAGAGGGGGGGGGGGGGGGGTTGATGCTTTGGGTTGCGTGTTTGCTTTGAGAAAGCTTTTTTTCCCTACAAAACAAAAAACACAAAACCCAACACGGACATACAAAAAAAAACGAACCTTGCGGCTCGAAGTTAGCTTTAGCCGGAAACTAAATATTTTCCTCAATGTTTCTGATTTTCCGAGATCACACTAAGGCGCAGCGGAAAAGAGCATACGCATGAGAAAAATCCTTCCTTTCTGTTTCTGATTTGCCCAGATCGCACAGAGTCGCAAGGAAAAGAGCATACGCAGAAATGAAAGGTATAGATCCGGTAATAAAAAAAAGCTAAATAAACCGAAAACCGAAATAAACAGAGAGAAAATAATTGTAAACTGCAAATAAACATTGTATACCTCCAGATCTTAAAAATGACGCAGCTAGGGCTACCGGAAACCTTTTCGCGTGAAACGAAAGGGGTTCCTCACTGGAACAGATGCTCCCAACACAACAGAGCAGTCCTCTCGGCCCGAAAGCAGTCAGAAACAATAGATCTAGGAAACGATAGTCGGATGCAGTTCTACCGGCTTCAGATTTGGATCACCAATGGACGCGGCCCTCAAATACCTCTGATACCATGTAGGAATTTACAGGGTAAGTTCCTTAGACAGAACACCAAAGGACACCGCTCACAAACAGATCGCAGATCAATACACCAGTATTTTTGACGTGGTTAAAACCCTCAAAGAGGGAAACAGTCCACAGCCTGAGCCAACGCGGCCACTTCAGGCAATTTATTAATAAAAGAATGAAAATTTACATATGCTTCTCTCATAGACGGATTACCCTACAAATGACCCTCCATGTTCTTTAAATAGAGATCATGGACCAATCGGGTGTTAAGCCACGGATCAAGTGACGGTAATACCGAGGAGAGAATGAACCGTCAGATCACTACATATCGTGACCGTCGGATTGTAAGTTACAAAATGTACATAGTAAAGAAACACACTCTACCTAACTCTATACTAGACCAAGTTGTACTTAACTATTTCCTATGTGTCGGAATATCCTAACACATGTCTTTCGCATGAGCCTACAACACTGACTACGTGCCTAACCATGGCTACATGGCCTCCACCATCATATGTTTTATGTGACAATTTATCTGAGAGCTCTTCTGAGATTTCAAAGTCGTTACCATAAGACATACACTTCGGAAGAAAAACTTTGTAGCTAGTCATGATGGATATGCAGAGATTCAAAACAGATGTGACGACTCAGCTTGTCATCTGGCCCTCCTTCTAGTGCCAAAAATGTTGACGATGTTGGACCCACCAACATTCAGAGGATCACCCCGGTATGAAGTCCCAACTAGACCTCACACTGTTTGGTGTGGGAGTCCCATCCGATATGATCGCTTGATTGCCATTATCTTAAATATTTGCCTCAAGTCTTGCTTGTCAGCACAGGAGAGTGGTCTGCTTTGTCTTGCGAGAAGTGAGGTTCGTGTGCCTAGTGATTGTAAGTGTCTCTTGTGTCAATGGTTCTTTCATCATAGAGGGAGAGGGTGGGAGTGAGTCCCAAGTTGGTTGGGAGTAGTCCCAACTCTGCTAGGAACACACAACACAAAAGGACGTGCACAACTTCCGTAGGAACAATCCACACGGATGTGGCAACCACAACACACAAGGGAAGATAACACGTATAACACTCAGCGGATTAGTCCACGTGAGTACAACAATTGTTATATCAAGTTTTATGTGAAAGGTTTGTCTAATGTCTGGGAGAGTAGTCTACATGGGCGAGACAGTGTTGACAACATATACAACACATTTTCATTAACGTATATGTATTGCAACAAGTAAATTAGTTCAAGTGTTAAACATAGGTTAAGGTAACATGCATTACAAGTGTTAAAGATTAGTCTTACAACAATTACAATACATGTGTGAAAACGTGTTGGCCTGTGAGCAGGCTTCTGAATTAAGTGAAAGTTCCAAGACACATCTTTACTGTTGGGTGTGGAGCCCGATTATCTTCTTTATTCAGAGGTATCACCACATTGGACCCCAGTTCGTTGCCGCCCGTAATATTTATGCTACAAGGGGGGGGGGGGGGGGGCTACGATCTTTGGGAGGTGCCCCCCCCCCCAGCAAGGGATTGGGGGCAGTGCCCCTAACACTTAAAAATAGATGTAAAATTGCCTTGTAAAATGTTGTAATTTTGTAGTCAATCTGGGTCATTCATTATGCGGAGATTTGACGATAGAAGTTATGTTTAATTTAGGGTTTTTTGCCCTAGAAGATAACCCCTCGCTATATATGAGGAATTGTATTACGTCTATGTAGATCTGTATTCTGAGTGAGAAAGAGAGAGGAGATTGAGTGAGAGAGAAGAGGGAATTATAGCGGATCTGCTGTAGGCTGTATCTCTTCAGTTTGTTGGATAATATAAAAGGAAGGATTGGTTGTTTCTCCATGGACGTAGCCCAAAATTGGTTATTTGTATCTCTCTTGTTTTATGTGTTTTCTGTGTTTATATTTCTGCAATATTTTATGTGTTCCATTGCTCTGTAATATATAATTTTCTAACAGTTACACCATACATCACTAACCCCGCGTGCGGGGTGTTAAAGCCACTACTTACTCCTCCAAGAAAAGATTACAAACTCTCAAGTCTATGCGGGAGGAGTTGAGGTGAAAAGTCCTTTGCATGTACAAATGAGGGGGTATTTATAGCTAAGGGTGAAAATGACCCTTGTGGTTGTTCAACTACCCTCATGATTGTTTGACTTCCATGACTTTTCGACTTCACAAGACTCTTCGTACAACAAGTGGGTCTCTTGGACTTCCACGTTACATTACATTGATTGACAATATGGCCCACAGTAGAGATGTGGATGACATGACTCATGACATGACTCGACATGACAGTGCTGGTACATTCATGTTGCTGCTGGTGTGCATGTCGAGTTGTAGTGCTGCTGGGTGATGGATGTCCTCATGGTGTGTCACAACTTCACCTCTGCATGGCAAAGTGCACGGAGTCTTCGATGGTCATTGGTTCACTTGATGTTGCATTCACACATTGCTCCTTGCTTGTATGTTGGTAAGCTTGATAGGTTCATTCGTTCGCGAAAGGTGCATGTTCATCCGTCCGTCCGTTCGTGAACACATCTTGCATGTTTGCTTGTCCATTTGTCCACGAACACATCTTTGCATGATCATCCATTCGTGAGCACATCTCTTTGCATGCATCATCTGTTCGTCTGTTGGTGAACTTGTCCTTCTGCATGTGCTCCCTTTGTTCATCCCATCTGTCATCGTGCCATGTTTGTTTGTGTACCTGTGTCTGTAGTTACTCATGATGAGACAACATCAAATCCATAAACCTCCTAGTCTACCATGATGCATGATCATTTCAGATGCAGGTGACCGGGAGAGGTGACAAGGTTGTGAGGCGGGATGGAGGCTCTGGGCACTGCTGATGAAAATTGCGCAAGGGTCATTGGGTGATTAAAATGGGCAATCCAGATCGACAGTGACTGTCCGAGGGGCCTGGCTCAGCTTAAGGACAAAAATGCGCAGTTTTTGAGAGGAATAGTCGGGGCTACGGAAAGGCTGGGCGGGCAAAATTTGCGTAATTTCCAGAACGAGCGGGTAGCGAGAGCTTGGCAGAAAAAACTACGCAATTCTTGAGGGGAACTGACAGTTAGCTGCGGGGTCACTGGTAGCAAAAACTGTGCAATTCCTTAGGGGAACTGGTAGTCAAGTGCCGGGTTCTTAGCAGCAAAAACTGCGTAATTCCTAGAGGGAACTGACAGTCAGTTGCTGGAGCTTGGCAGCAAAAAGTACGCAATTCCTAGAGGGGACTGTCAGTCGACTATCGGGAGCTACTGGCGGGAAAAACTGCGTTGATGCTGGGAGGCTAGTCACCTCTACATAGTTTCTGAGCTGAGCGGACTGCTGGGCAGCAGAGGACTTGCTCATGAAAACTACACAATTTTATGGGTGAGCAGCTGGTCGACTGTCGGGAGGGCTGGTTGGAAAAACTGAACAATTTTCTGAGGGAGATAGGGACGGGCACTAGGTGTCTGTCCGACCTATCTGCGCAATTTTCTCAGTTAGTGGAGCGGGCAAGGTCTACAGCCTCTACGCAATTTTTTTGGGGGAGTCAGTCCCAGGGTGGTTGCCGGGTCAATCTCTCTGGTTGACCAGTATGAAGGTTGATTGATTTGCTTGCGGAAAGTGCAACTTGAAATGGATTGCAAGGTGCTTCTATGTTGTTTTGGGTGACAGTTGATCGAGTCAATGGCGGGGTGATGGTTCAGTTGTCAGAGGGGAATCCGGTCGTCATAACTTCAACAAAGTGACTAAGTGTGTGAATGAGCGAAATATGCATACGAGATCTTGCAAACACACACTTACATGACTTGACAACGAGACGAATCAAACCATCTAGACACACATGATAAACATGACTAACTGACAGTATAAGGAATAAGCGCGACACTTGTGATTGATCGTTGGTCAACTGTGACGACGCTTGCGCGACATTGAATATGACTCTGTGTGTGAGTGCGACAAATGTTTTCATAGTGAACACAACAAGTACACACGAAGCGAAGACTTTGAGTATAACCAGAACATGGTCGTGAGCATGACTTTGAAATCAACATGCAAAAACTTGGGTGAAATTGTCAATCAAGGTGGGTGCGAAGACTCACACGAGCTCACAGAGTGATCCCGAGTGTGTGCAGTCATCAAGTGAAACTCTCAAGGAGGCTTTGAAATTGTGTGCAGGCCAAAATTTTGGAGTGTGGTTGTAGTTACTACAACAAACCTGGAATGAAGTCCATGGAAATGACCTCTCATTTTCATTCTGGAATTGGAATAGGCTAAAGCAATCCACCTGGATGCTTACACTTTGCTTTCACCCGCTAACAATCCAAACATCTAGCCACGAACTTTGCCACTTCCTTTTTCAGATTCAGCCAATAGTAGAAATTCTTCACCACTGTAAATGTCTTATGGTGTCCTGGGTGTCCTGAATAAGGTTTGACATGAAATTCCCTCAAGATAAGCTTCTTGAGATCACTGTCATCTAGCACATAAATCTTGTCCCTAAATCTCACCAAACCATCTGTCGTGAGATGATAGTCCACATCCTCATCACCTATACCCTATTATTGTAACATTTTCTCAAGCTCCCTGTACCTATCATCCAACTATCCTACCTGTAAAATCTGATCTTGTTCATATATCCCATATGATCTCATTGTTGCAACATGTTTCATTTGCACTCTCCTATTGAGAGCATATGCAACCCTATTCTACTTACCCTTGATGTATTTGATCTTGAAGTCAAACTCATTGAGGGTGGTCAACCATCTAGCTTGCCTGACATTTAGATTTTATTAGTCAAATAGATACCTCAATCCACTGTGGTCGCTCATCAATACGAACCTCCTGCCAAGGAGATGATGTCTCAACTTCTTCAATGCATGGATAATAACTGCCAACTCAAGATCATGAGTCACATAGTTTTTCTCATGCTCATTCAGTTTTCTGGACTCATAGCATACCACCTATCCCTCTTGCATCAATACTCCACCAAGTCCTCTCTCGCAGGCATCTATACAAACCACAAACTCTTTATCTAGATCTACAATCTTAAGAACTGGAGCATTTGTAAACAACTGGTTCAGCTGCTCAAAACTTGTTGCACATTCGTTTGTCCATTCAAATTTCTTCCTTTTCTTCTACAAAGATGTAATGGGATATTGATCCAGGCTTATGCATGAATGAAATAGAATATAGTTATAAACATAAACACAAAGATGTAACAAAAATAAAACTTCATTTCATTAATATCAAAGAACTGAAATATGCTTACATACATAATGGAAATAAACTAGCTCGGGCGATGGTAGCTTATCTATGAGAATAGATGTAGTGGCTACAAGCCTTTTAACTGTGTTAAAATGAGGCTTGAAGGCCTATTTATTATTAAGAAACAATTGAAAACCCTAAACATCCAAAAACCTAACCCTAGGAAAAGAAGCGCCAAAACTATGGGCCCTGTTGGGGTAAATTAGTACATCAACTTCCTGGGGTCGTAACTTTAGCATATGATCATCGTTTGATGCACATGATAGCTTGTTAAAAATATCTACCCGAGGAATATAACCTTCAACTGCAAATTTTATTCTACGACTTACATTTTCCCGTCTTCCAAAAAAACGTCATTTAGGGCCTCAAAATAACTCTAGAAGTTCAGGACCTCAAAAACTGCCAAAAATAGTAAATTGTGCTATAATTATGGAAATAGAAAGAAATAATGGTACAATGGTGGGGTTCCAAGTGGAATAAGCGGATGGCCACCAATATCCACCTAGATCAGTCCTTCCCCCTTAGGAAGCAATGGAACCCATTGCGTTGGGTACCTCCATGAGAAGGGGAAACTTCTGTTGAACTTGCCCCTTGGTGAGCCACTTGCCTTGGTGCAGGAGCTGGCCAACTTTGATAACCTTATACAGTTGGATCTTCTACTCGCAAGTGTTCTTGATATGCATGTCCATGATCCAATCAGTTGTGGCTTGTTCCATGCAGTCTAGGTGATGAGCACCAGTATTGCAACAAGAATGTTGCAACTCCTGGGGCTACCAAATTTACTTCATAAAACCCAGGGTTCGTACAAACTTGGAGGTGACAATGTTGTATACACAGTAGATGCAATGGTTTACTCTTGTCACTTTTCAACTGGGGTGATAGAACACTGAGGTTTTTCAAATGAGTTTGCTATTGACTAGGAGTCTGACTACCAAATGGAAAAGGGAAAATTATCCTTAATGAAAGAAAAGGAATGATGCCTACTCTAGGGAATGAAAGACTGGATTGGAAGATGCTATAAAGTGACATGAAATCATCTAGCTACACATTTACACATTTTTCTTGCAAAAGAAACCTAGCTTAACCTTGTTTATAACATGTAATGATCTAAACTAACTGAGCATGGAATTTGATCTAAGAAGTATTATGGCTGCTGCATGCATGTGCTAATTTATAAATTGCAGAAAACACCTTTTTTTGATGTTTATTTTTATGAATGCAAATGCTAATTTTCACTTGTTCTTTGGCAGGGGAGTCAGGTATGGAGGGAAAGGTATGGACTAGTTTCGAGGGTATGGAAGCCAAGTGGAGGCCTAATCCAAGCTCAGACATAATTTTTGCTAAGTTCGGGCTTAAAGTAGGTTGCTACAGGGTTTCCTGTAGTACTACAAGATGCCCTGTTTTACTACAGGAAACAGGCAGAAAGCTTAGAAGATGGTAGGAAAGGTAGAATGAAGCATGGGAAAGGTGTCTGATGGGTAAATAAGGCATGGAGGAGGTGCACACTATCCAAGGCTCAGTCAGATGTTTCAAGATGGTTGGATTTGCTCAATGGAAATGACAACTTTGCTTGCAAAACAAGAATTCAGATTTAGGGTTTGATGGACCTTGGCAGCATGGGTGGATAAGACTTGGATGAGGTGAATGAGATGAGCCCCCACTACAAATTAGAAGCTCATGCAACAACATACACTATTTTCTTCATTTATGCACAAATTCATCTATACATGGAAAAGATGAGTCAAATGGAGGAAAACAAAGTTATGATTAGCTAATGAATAAGTTCATGAATGGAAGTCCTTTTAAACCATAGAAAACTCAAGAGATCAAAATGACAATTGCAAATACTTCTAAGACATTCAAAGACAATGATCTATTCAACAAGAAACCCTAGATTATGCAGTAATCAAACAAGAAATTTGTTTTTGGGCTATGTGAATGGAACCCTCAAGTCATTATCCTATAAGGAAGATGAGGTGAAAGCCACTATCACAAGATTTTCTGAAGTGTTTACTGTCACTATGATACCACTGATCTAACTATCCACAAATGGAAGAAAACTAATTAATCACCCAAATACTTGTAGATTAACAAAACCAAAATCACTTCAGCAACTAACTATGAATGTAATCTAAGCATACATGTACAAAAAGAGGAACCTCTGTTGCTAGGGTTGGGCCCTAACCCAAGAGCTTCAGCCCTCTGAGTCAACTCAGTGCTGGATCAAGGGACTACTTCTGATTTTCATTAAATTATAAAAAATACATAAGAATAATCAATCACAATGTCTTAGCTCGAAAGTGCCTCTTGGCTACAACAAAAAAAGACTTATCCTAGAGAGGCTCTAGGCCTTCTTATTTATACAATTGAAGCTACCAAAAACTTCCTTAAATTTAGGGAGGCTTGGCTCCCAACTCGAGATCAAATGGTCTTTAACTATCACTGGCTTGGCTGCTTGTAACTCTGAGCTGATGATATCTGGTGGAGGAATCTTCAAGTGAGTGAGGAGTTAAGGAGGGAGATCCAATCTCCTAAAATCCCTCTTGCTTGTCTACTTCAAGTTCCTACACTTTAATTAGCCAAAATTTGCTCCAAAACCTACAATTAATGCACATTAGACCACAAGACATGACATCTCATCTTTACCCTTCTCACTAAGAAAAATATAATAAAACATGTAAAGAAATGTGAGAAAATTTGATTTTAATAAGCTAGAGAGTGGCATTAAGGTCCATATAATTTACCCATTGATGAGCCTCATCATCACCCCCCTACTGAAAGTGTTTCTCATCCTCTGAGCAACTCAATCTATGTCCATGTCTTTCATTGCTTTGGTGGCCTCCTTGACATTCCAGGCTTCTGTTGTTGTATCCTCCTCTTGTGGATAAAATCCTGCATGCTTCTCTATTTCCTCCCACTGCTTTCTTTCTTCTTCTTCCTTTCTCCCTTCTAACATACCCAAGAGCAATGGTGGACTGAGTTTCAAGCCAATCCAGTTGATTTTGAGTCTTTGTAGTTCCTTCTTATACAGTGGGGTCCTCTCTAGTGCATCCCTCATTCTTTCAAGGGAATGATACTCCCTAATCTTTAGGCTGTAGGGTAAGGTGCTCCATCTCCTTTGGCATTCTTGCTGGCTTTCATCCCCTAGCAATCTCAAAGTGTCCTCAAAATGAGTGACTACTTGCTCTTGTGTAGCTAGGTATCTTGGTGCAAGCTGGGGATCATTGGCGATGAGGTTGTGGGTGCTAATGACAGCCATAGAATTGCTCTGTTCTGCTTTGATGTAAAGGGGCTCTGTTTCTTCTCTTTCCAATACTCTTTTTACTTCCTTAGCCCTGGCCTCCTCATGACTCATCCATGATGCCAAGGCCATCAGTTGTAAGTCCCCCAGCTTTGGATTGGGGTCCCACACATTCAAGTCTGTTAAGGCCAAGTTATGTAAGTAGAATTCAGATATCTTGGCCCTGTCCTCCAAGGTGCTTTGGTCACAGAGCTCAATGAACTGCCTATAGTCTTGGAAAGGCATAGTCCCTCATTGTGCTAGGGTTTTTATCTGAAACTACAACCATTGTTCTTTGAGGTACAAGGCATATGATTTTGCTGGCATCCTACACTGGAGTGCCTCCATGGAGAGACTTGCCATAGTTGCCAATTGGCTCTCTTTTTCTTGTACTTGCCTCCTCAGCCATGTGTTCTCAGCCTCTAGTTGAGATTTCATCACTCTTTCCCTATCTCTTATCTCACTCAACTCTTTGCCCATCTCTAGCAGCTTCTCTTCCATATGGCCCACATCCTCTACACTTTTTGATTTAGCAATTTGCATCCAACGATGTGTCCTTGCTCTCTCCTTTTCAAGCTCAAAGAATAGAGGGATGGCAAATTTTTGTGGTATTACTCTACCTCCCTCAATGAATCTGTAATAGGAGTTGAGATTTGGCTGTGGGCTAGGTTCCTGCAGCTCTTGGGACTCTCCCTTTATTGTCTTTGGAGTATCTGTCTCCCCCTGTACTTGTGTTGCTGCTTCCTTTCCTTCCCTTTGTCCCTGTTGTCCTTCCTGCTCCTTTTTCTGTGTTTCCTGTAGTTTTGACAGAGTTTCCTGTAGGACTGTTTGTGTTTCTTGTAGGAGGCTTTTCCCTTTTTGAAAGGGGGTCAAAGGTTCTTAATTTGCTTTGCTAAGGTTGACCTAGTGACAGGCCTCCTAACATAGGTGATTGGTGACCTTGGGGAAGCCTGTTTTGATGTGCCCTCTTCACCTCTCATTCCTGGGGAGACTAGCTTTTCTTGTTCTCTTGGTGAGTCTTCAATGATTATAGGAGTCTTGGTAGGTGTTTGAGGTCTCCCTTGTTTTATCCTGGTGCTCCTCCTTGTTTTGAAGTATAGGGGAGTCTGCCTCTGCCTCTTTCCTATTGATTTTATGGGTGTACTTAGAGCAGTCAAGGCAGCAGCTGCCTCCTTCTCGTGGGTTCAGGAGACACTCTTGGGGATTCCTCTCCTTCCTTGCTATGTATTTCAGGACTTGATTCATCCTTTTGTGCTTCTTCCCTACTATCCTTTTCTTCCTCTGTTTCATTTATCTTTGCCTCCTCTTCTTCCTCTGGTCCTTCTTCTTCTTCTTCTTCTTCATGCTCCTCTTCTTCAGGCTCTTCTTCCTCTTCTTCAACCTCTTCTCCCTCTTTTTCTTCTGGTTCTTCTTGCTCTTCTTCTTCTGGTTCTTCTTCCTCTTCCTCACCACTAGAAGTTGGGTCTCTTTCATACTCAATGGCTTGAATTACATCTTATCTGTTCATGTCTGCAAATGTTGACCACATAATAGGGATTCTTAATTGGCTTAGAGCATCTTCTAGTATGAGTTTGATCAATCCATAATGTGCTAGTTGCTGATGCTTCCCTTATTGTACATTGATGCTCATGTCTATCATTGATTTCCAAAAAAAGTAGGGCACACTAAGTCTTCTATGAGGAGGTAACTCTTCTCTAAGTCTAAACTCATGGAGGAGTCTAAATTGGTAACCATAGACTATACTGAGCCTTCCCTCACAAGAAATATACTTGAGAATGTGATAACTTACTTCATCCCAAGGATATGGAATGATCTCCCTTCTAATCCCATTTTTGTCCTTAATTGGTTCCTCATCTTCCAAGAAAAAGTTCTTCATAGCAAGAGTGCTACTAGCTTTATCCTCTTTTCTCCATTGTAAACCTAGAGGAAGTGTAGTGATTATGCTAATGCTTTCAGGTGTAATTGTTACTGACAACCCTCTCACTACAACAGTGGCACTGACTCTAGCTTGGGGTGTGAGTGACATTGAAAATTCTCTAGATACATCATCATCATATCCCCTAAGTAGCTTGAAGAATCCCAACCATTGATGCCTTCTAAATATCTCTACCACGGGAGGATGGAGATGTATTCTAGTTGTTCTGGTGGGCTCCCTTCTGTTGAAACCCCTTGTCATCTTCTCTCTCTGTCAATCTGATTGTATGAATTTTGGTGGCTATAGCTTAAGAGCTTTCCCAGGTGACTGAGGGTTTAGAGTTTAGGAGGGTGATGACTACAATTCTCCCTTTACTCTACACAATCCTCCACACAATTTTGTCTATCTCTATGCACACTGTAATTACTAAAAGAAATGACAATTTCTTTTCTTTTTCTCTTTACAAATGAAAGCACAGAGGATATGGGCACCTACCTTTCACTGCAATGCCTTGGTTGAGGATAATTCTTGAATAGTTGGGCCCTAGGCACCCCCTCGTATAATTTTTCCAACTCTCATTGTTTCCTGTAGTTTTCCTGTGTTTCCTGTAGGTGCTCACTGTAGGATGACCGAGACTATCTTTCCTCACTATTTCTTGTAGTTTTCCTGTGTTTCTTGTAGGTGCTCACTGTAGGATGGCCAAGACTAGCTTTCTCCTTCGATGGCTCCTCCAGGTGGTCCCAGCTCTCAAAATATCGAAATGAATGATGTCTTGCATGAAAGTTAGGGAATATTTCTATTTATGGTCGATTTCATTGAGCGATGTGCTGGCTGGCTGAGTATGTAATTTCTCCTTTTGGACCGTTGGCCCACTATTAGTTATCATGCAACCCTTTCTCGTAATCATCACCCACTCCTGTACAACGTAACTCGACCACCTTTCCAATTTATTTCCTTTGATGTGACCTTGCCACGTGTTCAGTTGACTAGCACTTTAACTTTTTGTTATCGGGCTGAGGGTGGCCAAGTTAACTGGCCACCTTCAGCTTATAAAACCAACTTTTTCATATTCCTACAGTTTTAATCATATTCGTACTTAGGAGAGAGTGTGGATGAGGTGACATACTTGTGGCTTCCTTTGCTTTGTTGATGCATGCTGGAGGGTGGCTCTGCTGTGTTGCTTATGGTTCAGGTACATCTTCTCTTCTGCTCTTGTTTTGTTGATTTTATTATGCTGATAGGTTGTCTTCTTGTTGTGATGTGCAGGTGCTAGCCTCTTCTATTGCTGCTGAGCTTTGGAGAGGTGCCATAGTGCTTGCAAGTGTGTTGCTACTCTTCCAATGCATGGGTGCTGAAGGATGAGCCTGGAGACTATTGTTGTTTCAATATAGGCTACTACAGGGTTTCCTGTAGTACTACAGGAAATCCTGTAGCTACCTCTTTTTGAATTTTTTTGGTCTTTCTTTTGCTTGGAGGGTGAATAGATGTTGAAGTAGGAGTGGAAGGGGTGGCAATGGGGAGATGGAGTGGTAGGTGAGGTAGGCTACTAGTGGTATGACCCTTTGATTTTTCTTTGTTTCCTCTCTTTTTCCTTTGATTTTTTATTTTTTATTTCTTCTAAGTGGATTTCTTGATGGACACAAAGGGTGACATGGTCATGAAATGGTGTTGGTTGAGATGTGGTGAAGTCAATGGCCTTCTTTTTCAACCCAAAACAGGCCTGCATCATGATTTTTCAATCAGAATTTCTTTCCTGTAGATTTTTAGGACTTCCTGTAGTACTACAGGAAATCCTGTAGAAGTCACAAAATTGCCTGAAAATTGGATTTTTGATGGTTGGAGATGAGTATGGATGAATGAAACATGGGGATCATGGAGGAGATGAAATGAATGAAGGAAAAATGGGGTTTTGCATGGCTTGCTTCCCTCTAAACTTGGTGTCCATTATTTTCTTGAAAACTTGCAAAAACCAGAACTGTTATGAGTGGGCAAGTTTGAGGTCCCTACCATTATATATATATATTTGAAAGACAACCAAGTTTCCTCAAAGGAGGTTTTCATCCTAGTTGCCTGCCCTAGGTGCCTCAAAGGAGGTTTTCACCCAGGGGTCTTTTATTTTTCTCTTTTTCCTTTTTTCACTCTTGGGTTGCCTCAAGGAGGTTTTCAACCCAAAAGTGGGCCTCAGGTGCCTCATGGAGGTTTTCACCTAGGTCTCTTATTATTTTCTTTCTTTCTTTTTTTATCAAAGATTCAACAATCTTCAATGTGATTTGTCTTTGAATGATATGCAGGGTTCTTTGCCAAGAAAATTTCACTTTGGCTGTCACAGTCTATCCTTATAGCTTCCTGTACTAACCCCATACTTGAACACAATCTCTGCAACCAAACTGCTTCGTTGCTTACATGAGTGGCTGCTATGTATTCTGCCTCTGTAATTGATAGTGCCACTACAGATTGTTTCTTACTCATCCAACTGACTGCACCTCCAAATAGGTTAAACACATACCCACTTGTAGATCTTCTCTGATCCAGATCTCCAGCCCGGTCTGCATCAACAAAGCCATGAATATCCAACACTCTATCCAATCCTGGTCTTCCTTGGTAGCACAAACCATAATCACTAGTGCCATGCAAATACCTGAAAACCCGCTTCACTACTGTCCAATGCTCCTTCCCTGGTTTTGACATAAACCTGCTCAATACTCTCACTGCATGTGCAATGTCTGGTCTAGTACAGACCATTACATACATCAGGCTACCGACTGCACTTGCATATGGAACACGGGACATGTCCTCTTCCTCTTCTTGTGTCTTGAGACACTGTTCAGCAGATAACCTCACACCTACAGGAATAGGAACCTTCACCGGTTTACTATCCTGCATATTAAACCTCTGCAATATTGTCTCGACATACTTCCTTTGGTTTAACCAGAGCTTCCTCTTTACCTGATCTCTTTTAATTTCCATGCCCAAAATATAGTTTGCAGCACCAAGATCTTTCATGTCGAATTTGGAGGACAATTGGGTCTTCAAATCCTGGATAACTTCTTTGTCATTTCCAACCAGCAACATATCATCCACATACAAGACCAGATAAATAACACGGTCACCAATTAATTTAAAATACACACAGTGATCTGCTTTGCTTCTGGTGAAGCCAAGTCCCTGTATAAATGTATCAAATTTCTGATACCACATCCTTGGTGATTGTTTTAACCCATACAGAGACTTCTTTAACTTACATACCAGTTCTTTCTTACCCTTCACCGCAAAGACTTCAGGTTGCTTCATGTAGATCTCCTCTTCCAGATCCCCATGAAGAAATGTTGTCTTCACATCCATTTGTTCTACCTCAAAATCAAAAGCAGCAGCAACAGATAAAAGTAATCTAATAGAAGTTACCTTAGCAACAGGAGAAAAAATATCACCAAAATCAATTCCTAGCACCTGGGAATAACATTTTGCTACCAACCGAGTTTATTATTTCTCCGCTTTTCCTTCTACATTTGTCTTATTTTTGAATACCCATTTGCTGCCAATGGGTTTCCTTCCAGCCGGAAACTCTACCAGATCCCAAGCCTCATTTTTGTGCAAAGATGCCATTTCATCAACCATGGCCTCTTTCCAGAGTTTTCCATCCTCTGAATCCACTGCTTCCTTCACAGTTCTGGGATCATCGTCAGTAACAGACAAAGCAAAATTTGAACAGAAAGCAGATGGACTATACCTTTCTGGCTGCCTTCTTTCTCAAACTAATCTTCTCACAGCCGGAGTTTGTGGCTCTTCATCTTTTGATTCCTCCTCTGCTGTAGAGTCTAATTCTTCCTACTTTAGCTCAAACTCTATCTTCTCAGGTTCCTTTGGTTGGACTTCATGTTTAATAACATCTTTCACCTCTCTGAACACCACATCTCGACTGTACACAACCTTCCTTGTTACTGGGTTCCAAAGCTTATAACCTTTAAACCATCCTTATACCCAATAAAGATGCACTTTTTAGATTTACAATCCAACTTGCTCCGTTTCTCCTTTGGAACATGTACATATGCATCACATCCAAATACCCTTAGATGTGAAAGAGAGGGTTTCTTACCAGTCCATACCTCGTGGAGTCTTATCCTCCAATGCTGATGAAGGTGACCTGTTAACCAGGTAACATGCAGTATCCACCGCCCCTGCCTAGAATTCCTGTCCTAACCCGGCACCACTGAGCATGCTTCTTGCCCTTTCCATCAACGTCTTGTTCATTCTTTCTGCAACTCCATTTTACTGAGGTGTATATGGAGTAGTCTTCTGCCGTGCTATACCACACTTCTTACAGAATTCTTCAAATTCCTTGCTGCAAAACTCTCCACCATTATCTGTCCTCAACACCTTTATCTTCTTCTCTGTCTGGTTTTCCACTAGAGCCTTAAATTCTTTAAACTTGTCAAAGACTTCAGATTTCTTCTTAAGGAAATATATCCATGTATTCCTTGAGAAGTCATCTATAAATGATACATAGTACATAAACTTACCTAGTGATGGAACCTTCACAGGTCCAAACACATCACTGTGCACAAGCTCTAATATATGTTTTTCCCTCTTACCACCAGAGGAGAAACTCACCCGATTCTGCTTCCTGTATACACTATTTTCATAGAAATCAAAATCCAGAGAGCTATTACTCATACCTTCTACCATACCTTTACCATGAAGTATTCAAAGGCCCTTCTCTCCAATATGTTCAAGCCTTTGATGCCACAACATGGTCTTTTCCCCATAGACCACTAGATTTTCTACTCCACTTTCAGGAACCACAGAACTGTTGCACCCATCAACAATAGTGCTACCTTGCAGCTTGTACAGAGTTCCAATCCGAACTCCCTGCATCAATACCAGTGCTCCCCGAACCATCTTGCAGGTATCCTTCTCGAACACTGTTTTTACACCTGCATCATCCAACTTGCTTACAGAAATCAAATTTCTGGCTAATGCAGGAATATGTAGAACACCTGGAAGCGTTCTAATCCTTCCACCTTGCAACTTCAACTTTACTTTTCCGCGACCAATGATTCTAGCCTTCCTGTCATCCCCCAAGAAGACATCACCACCATCATATTTCTCATACTCGCAGAACCACTCTCTATGGGGAGTGAAGTGAAAGGATGCACCTGAGTCAATCAATCATGCCTCATGATCTACATGTGTACTTGAAGAAGCCAAGTACACATCCCCACCTTCATTTAAGGTGGTTTACGTCTCTGCAGAAGGAGCCTCATCAGATCCCTTTCCTTTGTCAGGAGCTTTAGATTTACAGTCCCTTTTAAAGTGGCCTTCCTTTCTGCATTTCCAGCACACCACCTTTATAGGTTTTCCTGGAGATTTAGATCTCCCTCTAGATTTAGATCTCCCACTCGATGACTTATTTTTGTTTCTGTTCTGGGACCGTCCTCGTACAGACAAGGCATCACTATTCTGGCTCTCCATATTTTTCCGTTTCATCTCCTCCGTCAGCAAGGCTGAGACTATTTCATCAAACTACAAGGCAGTTGCATTGCTACCTATTGCAATAACTAGACTATCCCACGAATCTGGTAGAGAACACAACAAATTGATGCACTTATCTTCATCTGAAATTTTAATATCAACAGATGCTAACCGACTTACCACAGTATTATATGCGTTCAGATGCTCTGTCACCGAGTCTCCATCTTTCATCCTCAGGTTATACAGCTTTCTCCGCAGGAACAATTTATTCACCAGAGACTTAGATTGGTATAAAGTCCCTAACTTGTCCCACAAAGCCTTTGCCGTAGCTTCCCCTGATACATTCAGCAATACTGAATCTGAGACACACAATCGTATTGTGCTCTTTGCCTTCCAATCCAACTTCTTCCATTCTTCATCGGACACTCCCATTGGTTTAGTACCCGGATCTACCGCGATCCACTGATCTTTATCCACCAATAGATCCTCCATCTTGAGTTTCCACAACTCAAAACTCTGACCATTAAATTTCTCGATCTCTATCTTTCCACTGCTCGCCATCTTCTTTCACCACCAGAATCGATCTCGCAGATCTCCCACTGAACAGGGTCTACCACAGGCCTAAGCGAAACCCCTCAGCAACAAAGGCGTCCCCTTGAAGCCAAATCTGCTCTGATACCAAATGTAGGTTTTAACCCCGTACAGTAATTACCTACATATGAATTCTAAAACATAGAAAATAAACAATGCGAGAGCATAACACATAAAACACATATACACAGAGATTTTCCCCTGGATCCCAAAACCGAGACTACCAGCTTGATTTTTTATTATGTTCCTTTCAATGTTACAATACATATTTATACATGTCGAAGCATCCAATACCATGGACCGAAAACCATCGCGTCCAAAACCATGGACCGAAAACCATCGCGTCCAAAAAAAACATGTGCGAAAATCATGCACAATACCATAGGTGGGTCCACCCAACCTAACATAGGGTCCAAAACCAAAATTTGCCAGATCACTGCCCCAGACCCCATAAAGTGAGGTTACGGGTACACCTCAAACCCCCTGTGACCTCCCCCCCTCTAACCCCTAGTTAACTACGTGGGCTAGTCGTGGAAAGAATATAACACAACCCAACACTTTTTTCACTCTTGGGTTGCCTCAAAGAGGTTTTCAACCCAAAAGTGGGCCTCAGGTGCCTCATGGAGGTTTTCACCTAGGTCTCTTATTATTTTCTTTCTTTCTTTTTTTATCAAAGATTCAAAAATCTTCAATAATTTGGTGAAGTGGAAGCCGAGACTCCTTCAATCACCATTACTACCTTATTGATACTACTGATGAACTCCTCCTTTGACAGAGGATTTTTGTAGGCTTTCAATCTATACCCATTGACAAGCAAGGGGATACCTTCTTCATATATGGTTCTTATCTGAACAACGTCATTGTCATGGCACTTTTCTATCACATATGGGTCTAGCCACCTGGTCATCAACTTGCCTTTGAAATCCTTGAACCTGGAGTCATACATCATAGCCCAATCACCTTCTTGGAACAATTTGTCTATGATATTTTTGTCATGCCAGACCTTTCTTTGTACTTGAGTCACCTTTGTGTGTACGAGGGACGACATGCTGAATTCATTTAACCCATTGAGCTGGAGCAGTTTCTCTTGCTGTGCCCTTGTAACATCCAAATCCAAATGTTCCGCCATCCTGAAAGTGTTGTACTCAAACTCAATGGAGAGCAGGGCCTTCTTCCCATAGACCAAATCATAAGGGGTGAAGCCAATGATTGTCTTCCAAGTTGTATTGTAGGACCAAGTGGCCTTCACTAGTCTGTCAGCCCAATCCTTCCTGCTTCTATTCACCACCTTTGTTAGAATGCTTTCCAATGCTCTATTGGTAACTTATACTTGTCCATTGGCCTGAGGGTGGTAAGTAGTGGACTTATTGTGCTTGATCTTATGTTGGCTTAAAAAATTCTCAATCATGTGTGAGGTGAATTGAGTGCCCTGATCAATGACTAGCTCTCTAGGGTATCCAAACTTGTAAAACACATTCTCCCTCAAGAACTCAACCACTTTCTCTTCTGTGGCTACCTTGACAGCTTTGGTTTCAACCCACTTTGTTAAGTAGTTAGTGCACACAATGATGTATTTTTTCTGTCCAGATGGAGGATCAATGGGTCCAATGAAATCCATGCCCCACTTGTAAAATGGCTCAAAAGTCACTTGAGGTTGCAGAGGCATTTCATCCCTGGGAGTAGGTTTCCCCATTCTTTGGCACTGGTCACATTGGCTGGTATATCTTCTTTCATCTTGGTGGAGAGTGGGCCAATAGTAACCAACTTGTAGTACCTTGAAGGTTGTCCTTTTGGCTGCAAAGTGACCTCCATAAGGCCCATCATGACAGGCCAGAAGGATGTCAAAAAATTCCTCCTCCCTGACACATCTTCTCAGAATTTGATCTGGGCCCAACTTGAAGAGATTGCCCCCAATCCAAGTGAATGGGGCGCTTTTCCTTATAATTCTTCTCTTTTCCTTGGAGGACAAATTTGGAGGGAACTGTGCAGCTACTAAGTAGTTGGCTATGTCAGAAAACCATAGAGAGAGAACTGAAATGGTGAATAAATGCTCATTTGGTAGCTGGTCATCAACCATTCCTTCCTCACCTGCAGGCAAAGCCAATATGGAAAAAAAATCTGCAACTACATTTTCTCTGCCAGGCTTATCAATGATAGTTAGATCAAACTGTTGTAACAAAAACAACCATCTAATAATTCAGGCATTCACATCAGATTTTTTCATCAAATATTTAATATCATCATGGTCAGTATGTACAAAGGTCTGGTAACCAATAATGTAATGTCTAAATTTATTCAAGGAATGGACAAAAACTAGGAGCTCCTTTTTAGTCACAGTGTAGTTCAACTCAGCTTTGGATAGATTTTTGTTGATGAAGTAAATGGAATAAGGTAGCTTGTCATCTATCTAGCCCAAAGATGCTCCTATAGCTTTGTCAGAGGCATCAACATGGATTTGGAAAGGAAGAGCCCAATTTGGGCCTCAAAGTATAGGTGCAATAGTCAACTTGTCCTTTAGGGTTTCTAGGGCCTCTTGGCAACTTTCTGACAATAAAAATTCAGAGTCCTTAGCCAACAATCCAAACAAAGGTGAGGCTACCTTGTTGAAGTCTTTTATGAATCTCCTATAGTATCCAGCTAAACCTAAGAAACTTTTGACATCCCTTTGCTTTTGAGGAGTAGGGACCCTCTTTATGATAGTGTTGTAGCGGCTGCAACACCCTCCAAAATTTTGGCTTGCATCCAATTTTGGAGCCTTCCTTGGATTTTTCCTTGATGTTTGCAAGCACTCGGGTTCATGTCGTGAGCCAGTGTTGAGTCTTTGCAACCTTCTCGCTTGACCGTTCAACAAACATCTTTTTTTTTTGCATGATGGTCACAACGTCATGCTTGCAGTCATGTTTTGGCCATCCACAAGGCCCGCCTTCATGTGTGCAAGTTGTGTCCACTATGTAAATATCCATCGCAATCACACAAAAATTTGTATGCACTGTTGCGCAAGCGTCGTCGCGGTCGTTCAACGATCTATCACAAGTTTTGCACTTGTCTCTCACACCATCGGTCAGTCACACTAAGTGTATGTTGTCTTGATGGTTCGAGGTGTCTTGTCGTCAAGTCATGTTGAGTGTGTGTTCGTGAGGTCATGCATGTACGAAGTCACTCGTTCACACACTTAGTCATTTTGTTGAAACTCTATCGACCATACCATCCTCCAACATTCAAACATTCATTGAGCTGCATTGTGCAGTTTCAGCTCTCAATGATTATGTACTGCTGCCCAGAATTGTGTAGAGCTTGAGGCTGCCTCCCAGGCAGTCTGTACTATGCAATCCTAGAATCGACTCAATCGACTGTCACTCAGAACAACGTAGAAGTTTCCTAGCAAGCCATTTCAATCTGCATTACCCTCAAGCACATCAATCGAGCCTCTAGCTGGTTAACCAGAGAGTTTGACCGGGGAGGTGACCTCGAGCCTCACTCCTCCAAAAAATTGTGCAAAAGATGCCAAGCATGCCTGCGCCACTGACTGAAGAAACTGCACAGACATGCCGGATAGACACCTTGTGTCCATCACTGCACAACCTTAAAAAATTCCATAGTTTTTCTTGCAAGTCACCTAGTCAGTCGATTTGCTGCTCAACCGAAAAACGACACAGTTTTCATGAGCAGTCCCCCAACTGCCCAGCATCCCACTCAACTCAGAAACTATGCAAGGATGTCCAGTAGGCCAGCCTCCCAACGTTGCATAGTTTTTTTCAGCAGTCTCCCGTGTCCCGCTGCCAGCTCCCCAGAAAAATTGTGCACTTTTTCCAAGCAGCCTCCCGCAACCCGCTGCCAGCTCCCCGGAGAAATTACGCAGTTTTTGCTGCCAGTCTCCTCCTACTGCTTGCAATGTCTCCCTAAAAATGTTTGCGCAGATCTTCCCTCCAGCTGAGTCAGATCCCGCAGATAGTCACTGTCGATCCGGATTGCCCATCTCAGCCTCCGAGTGACCTCTGCGCAATTTTCATGAACAATGCTTGGAGCCTGCATCCCAGCTTGAAATCTACCCTGCGTAGTTTCAAGAACCTTGTCTTCTCTCTCGGTCACCTGCATCTGAAAGCAAACGACAATTCATCATGGTAGACTAGGATATTTTTGGATTTGATGTCGTCTCATCATGGTTAATTGCAGATACAAGTACATGGATGAAACATGATGCGACGACGAATGGGATGAACAAGGAGCGCATGCGAGGAGATTGTTTCGTGAATGGATGAACAAGGAATGCATGCAAGGAGATTTGTTCGCGAACAGACAAACACATGGAGCATGCCAAAGTACAAGCAAAGGAGCAACATGCACATGAAACATCAAGCGAACACCAAGACCATCGAAGACTCCGCACACCTTGCCATGCAGAGGTGAAGCCATGATACACCAAGAGAACAACCATGACTCAACAACACTACAGCTTGACATGCACACCACCAGAAACATGAACACACCAGTTTTGTCGTGTCGAGTCATGTCATGAGTCATCTCGACCACATCACTACTGTGGGCCACACTGCTGTAATCAATGTAATGTAATGTGGAAGTCCAAGGGACCCACATGTAAAGCTGAAGATTCATGTAAAGTTGAAGAGTCATGTAAGTTAATAAGTCACGAGGGAAGTTGAACAATCAATAGGGCCAGTTTTACCCTTGGTTATAAATACCCCTCATTTGTACATGCAAAAGACTTTTTCACCTTGACTCCTCCCACATAGCCTTGAGAGTCTATAATATTTTCTTTGAGGAGCGAGCAGTGGCTCCAATGCTTCGCTATCAGGGTTAGTGATGTAATGGTGTACATATGTGTCTTGGAACTTTCACTTAATTCAGAAGCATGTTAATGGGCCAACACGTTTTCACATATGTATTGTATTTGTTTGTAACACTGTTCTTTGGATGCTTGTAATGCATGTTGCTTTAACCTGTATTAAGACAATTGAATTACTTCAGTTGTTTTAGTACATATGCTATTGGAAATGTGTTGTATCAGTTGTTAACGTTGTCTCGCCCATGTGGGCTATCCCATCGGACACTCAATAGATTCATTCATGTAAACTTGTTATAATGCTTGTCGCACTCGTGTGGACTATTCCACTGGGTGTTGTACGTGCTATCTGTTCACCTTGTGTTTGTGACTGCCGCATCTTTGTGGACTACTCCGTCGGAAGTTGCACATGTCCTTTTGGGTTGCGTGTCTTTAGAAAAGTTGGGGCTATTCCCTCTCAACCCGAGACTCACTTCCACCCTCTCCCTCTGCAGTGAAAGAACTTTGACACAAACGACACTAAGCACTCACCAGGCACGTGAACCTCGTTGTTCGAAGACAAAGAAAACCACTCTCACGTGCTAACAAGCAAGAGCTAAGGCATATCTTTAAGATAATGGAAACCAATCCATCGTACAAGATGGGACTCCTACACTAAACGGTGTGAGGTCTAGTCGGGACTTCATACCGGGGAGATCCCCTGAATGTTGGCGGGTCCAGCACCGTCAACATTTCTGGTGCTAGAAGGAGGGACAAATGACAAGCTGAGCCCATTACATCTGGTTTGAATCTCTTACCAAATGGATCATACACAATTCATGCTCCCGAGGTGTTTCTCTCATTTCTCCCTTAATCAACTATCAATCCCCAATGAGCTTCTCGATCACTTGTCCTTGTTAAAGTTTGACAGTGAGGACAAAACGTTTGTAACCAAGCATATTTCTGATTTTCTTCATTTATGCGAATCTCATGAAATCGATAGTGAAGAGCTTGTTTGCATACTTTTCTTCCTCACCCTTGAAGGTCGTGCTAATTGGTGGTGTCATACCCTGCCACCTGCTTCCATCCATTCCCTTCTCACTCTCCTCAAGGAGCTCCATCAAGCCTTCAATAAGTATAACCACCAAGATGTCCATGAAAGAATCTCTCGTTTGAGAATGAAGCCTGGCGAATCAGTTGAGGACTTTGCTACCCACTTTCTTCACCTCTGTCATGAAATTCCTGAATAGTTTTTGGACCTTGACTTCATGAGCCAAGAGTTGAAATGCTTGGTTCATGTCTCCTGAAACTGTGAACCTCCTGATTTCCCTTCTTCCTTGACTCTTGCGGATCATGAGACCCCTCAGTTTGTAGAGGAGGAGCCCAACACCCCGTTTGTTCCTTGTCCTCCTCCCTTTCTAGTCTCAAAGCGGGTGCCCCCTCGTAGTGGTCGCAAAGCTAAGAAATCTATGCAGAGGGTGCCCCCTCACAGCGGTCACAAAGCTGAGAAATTTGCATAGCATGTTCCCAACCCATCTTCTCAGCCGTCTCCCGCTCCAATGGAGGAAATTCCAAAATGGCTCAGAAAGCCTATGGCGAAGATTCATTCCTCCATTCCACAAGAGGACATCACCATTCATAACCCAAGTCTTGAGTCTAATCTGCGTCTCTGCTATCCTCCATCATCTACAAGCCATGACTCCTTGTACCATGACTCACTTGATCAATCTACTTCACAAGCTAGCTGCGCACATTCTCTTGATTCTCAAGCTGCTGGCTCAAGTTGTAGTCATGTGCAAGGTAGTCTCATTATATAGGAGGAGGAGCAGGAAGGTGAAGACACAATCAATTCCTCTTCTATGTTTCAAAATGGTTCACATCAAGACATTGAGCTTCCATTCTTGATCGATTCTCAATCGATAATCTTGGTGAAACATCATGCACAATTAATTCTTTCAATCAACCTCCAGTCTTGGGTTGTCATTACTCTCATGCTTTTGTATGTTTTGATGAACGCCCAAGCACATCATGTGTTCATATGTTCTCTCATGTACACTCTAACTCAGATCTGGAATGTGCACCAGTCAAAGCAGATGTCCATATTGAAACTTCCTTTGCACCTCACTTGCCGCGTGTCCTACCATTCACAACACATCTGCATGCGATGGAGATACTCCCTGTTCTCTTGCTTCTTCATCTGATAAGTTATCTCCTCGATGGATACTAGGCAGTGAGGTTATCCATGATGAGAACAGTCCCAATGCAGAAGACTCTTCCCACTCTTCATCATCTTGTGTGTTGCATGAAGACAACTCGTCAAGTCAGCTTGTTGAAGCTGGAAATTTTGATGAGGCCTGTGACAAAGATGGCTACCATCCTAAGAGCAGTTTTGAAATCAACAACAATAGCCATCCTCAAGCCATGCATGATATAGTTCACATCTCAAAATGTAAATTTTCAATTCTGGAAAGTTTCGGGACGTGCCAGGGAGTCGAGGCACTTCAACGTCTGTTGATGGTTATGTTAGGACCTCGTGACTCTGGTAGGCCCCTCGAACCGAATCAAATCTAGTTTCTCATGCACAATCCATCTATCTGCATGGTTTCACTCGTTGTGGATCCTCGTGTAAAATATATCTACTATTCCAGTTGTGATATTTCAAATTTTGAAATTTTCACTATTAACCGAATCCATGAGTCTGTTACATCATGTTTGTCTTCATGCACTTCCATTACATCCAATTCGGGTTAGGAGTGTCTGTCTCTCATGCAATCATGGAACTATGAAGTTGATCATCTTAAAGACTATCTCTGTCTAGAATCATACTTATCGGGTGTTATCTCTTGTGATCAACTCCTTGGTCTTCTTGCGAATTTTGCACGTCAAATCTGCCCGTTCATCACACCAGCAATATTGTTGTGTGATGACGAGCGTACAACCTATCACGCAAAACAAGTTACTCTCATTTCACCACACTCCAATTGGATTCACACATTCACAATGCTGGCATCATTTCTACATTTCTGTGATGACCATGATGCCTATGCAATTTTTCACCAGTTGCAGGTGGGTGTTCTGTCATATCTAGCACACAATGAACTTGGTTCCATCATTCAGAGCGTTCGCAAGATTGTTCAAAAATATTCTTTGTTCAAGTCAAACTGGGATTTTGTCATCTCGACCAACTCATCTGATATTTCTTCTATCTTGGGTGACTATCATGCATTTTATCATTTTCCCAAAAATACATCCAATGATAGTCACTTCACGCACTATGATCTTCACTGTGTAACATATTTCTTCTTAGACTTCTGTTAAGAAGGTGAGGCACTTCGGCCTGCGCTGATGGCTACGGTAGGTCCTCACTATCTTGACATGACCAATGAGAATGATCAGATCTATCTATCTGTACCAAATTCCCATTGTGATCCCCTCTCTTGAATCAAGAACCCATCTTCTCAAAGATCACAAGTCTTTCAAAACAACCATCACGAATTTTATGATCCAATCACTGAATGGCTGGAACAATCTTACTTGGCGAGTCGTGTTGCAGGTAACAAGCTTCAATCCTTCCTCGCACTCGCTAACAAAATTGGTGCAGAAGAACACACAATCACAAGAGGCCTTCGAGTTTTGTTGAAAAACGGTAGTCACCAAAGAGGTAAGCATGTGTGTTGGGTGATTGTGACACATCTTTCTGCTCACATGTGAGACCTTCTCTCTCGTGTGCAAGTTTGTCAAGTTTTTGTATTTTCTATTGCACACTATTTTTTATCTATTTTAATCACCTGTATCTTTGTGGTCGCAAGTCAGGTACGCCTACGGTGGTTTCACTGGAAATTTCATTTCATGTAACCCCGACCGTTTAGCGTAGGAGTAGGAGTAGTGTTTGCTTTCTTGCTTGTATTTGTTTTTTGGTTTGCATGCTTGTTTGCTTGTTGACTTGGTTTGGTTTATTTGCTTGCTTGCTTGTTGTCTTTTCTCTTTACTTTACTATTTTTGTTTTGTTTTGTTTTGTTTGTTTAGTATCCTGCTACTTTTGGTTTTGTAAATAAGTGCTTCCCTCTACTGAGTTCTGGCTTTTGAATGAGTATGTGGATGAGATCTAAAGAGTCTTGTGACACTGCAACACTTGGACTGTCCTACGTCCGTCTTCTTTGTGCTTGGTTGTAACATTCGGCCGATGAAGTCTTGATGGAAAATACGAGCCGTTTGCAAGGAAAGCTTGGGTTCAACCATGAACCTGTGTCTACATTGGGAAACCTCGTGCCTGTACTCAGCCTTCTCCTCTGTGTTTTTAAGCTCATCCAACTAGTAGAAATGGAGAAGGGGAAATCTAAATGAGAAAACCTATGTTAGAGGTCTTACATGTTTCTCTGAAGGAACAACCTCTTTTGATCTCAACAAGTCAGGATCCCTCTTCCACCCTAAAAATAAATAAGTGCCTATGCACAATACTCTTAAAAAAAAAAAATACAAAGGCGAAAGAAGAGAAAGGCTTCCTATGCAGAGAGGTGAAGCATGCAACTCCACCGGGGTAATGACCAGGCTCATTGGCAGTGGAGAAATGCATGTGTTCCTGCATGACTCTGCCGGGGTACTATCCAAGCTTGCTGGCAGCAGAGCAACACCAGAGATGAAAACTTATACTCTGAATTTTTTTAACTCGCGAGCTGAACTACCCTTCCCGATTTCGAAACACTGTGATCAAGCTGAAACTTGTTGTTGTGTTTGACTGAGTTGGAGAAATGTGAACCATGTCTGTCCATGGGCTAAGTGGGGAAGCCGAAGTAACCCGCACAACAATTCAATACTCCCTGAAATACCAAGGCCTGTACTTTCAATGGACCAAAA
Source organism: Pinus tabuliformis (assembly GCA_031772625.1). Classification (NCBI taxonomy): domain Eukaryota; kingdom Viridiplantae; phylum Streptophyta; class Pinopsida; order Pinales; family Pinaceae; genus Pinus; species Pinus tabuliformis. The sequence continues at coordinate 704,732,388 of CM062810.1, read as the reverse complement.
CAAAGAAGCTAGAGTTCTACCAGTGTGTCGCCAAGTGTTGTAGCGGCTGCAACACCCTCCAAAATTTTGGCCTGCATCCAATTTCAGAGCCTTCCTTTGATTTTTACTTGATGTTTGCAAGCACTCGGGTTCATCTCATGAGCCTGTGTTGAGTCTTTGCACTCTTCTTGCTTGACTATTCAACGGAAATATTTTTTTTTTGCATGTTGGTCATAATGTCATGCTTGCAGTCATGTTTTGGCCATGCACAAGGTCTGCCTTCGTGTGTACAAGTTGTGTCCGCTATGTAAACATCCATCGCACTCACACACAAAGTTGTATGCACTGTTGCGCAAGTGTCGTCGCGGTCATTCAACGATCTATCACAAGTGTCGCGCTTGTCGCTCACACCGTCGGTCAATCACACTAAGTGTATGTTGTCTTGATGGTTCAAGGTGTCTTGTCGTCAAGTCATGTTGAGTGTGTGTTCGCAAGGTCATGCATGTACGAAGTCACTCATTCACACACTTAGTCATTTTGTTGAAACTCTGTCGACCGGACCATCCTCTAACAGTCAGACATCTACTGAGCTGCATTGCGTAGTTTCAGATCTCAGTGACTATGTATTGTTGCCCAGAATTGTGTAAAGCTTGAGGCTGCCTCCCAAGCAGTCTGCATTGCGCAATCCTAGAATCAACTCGATTGAATGTCACCTAGAACAACGTAGAAGTTTCCCAGCAAGCCATTTTAATTTGCGCTGCCTGCAAGCACATCAATCGATCCTCCAGCTGGTCAACCAGAGAGTTTGTCTGGGAAGTGACCTGGGCCTCACTCCTCCAAAAAATTGTGCAGAAGTTGCCAAGTATGCCCGCTCCACTCACTAAAGAAACTGCGCATACATGCCGGACAGATACCTTGTGTTCGTCACTGCACTGCCCTAAAAAATTGTGCAGTTTTCCTTGCCAGTCACCCAGTCAGCCACCTTGCTGCTCACCTGGAAAGCTACACAGTTTTCATGAGCAGTCCCCCAGCTACCCAGCATCCCACTCAACTCAGAAACTGTGCAAGGATGTCCAGCAGGCCAACCTCCCAGCATTGCATAGTTTTTTCCAACAACCTACTGCATCTCGCTACCAGCTCCCCAGAAAATTGTGCACTTTTTCCAAGCAGCCTCCCGCAACCCACTGATAGCTCCCTGGAGAAATTGCATAGTTTTTTCTACCAGTCTCCCTTTGCTTCCTGCACTGTCTCCCTGAAAAATTGCGTAGATCTTCCCTCTAGCCGAGTTAGATCCCGCAGACAATCACTGTTGATTTGGATTTCCCATCTCAGCCTCCCAGTGACCTCTGTGAAATTTTCATGAACAGTGTCCAGAGCCCACATCTTGGCTTGAAATATGCTCTACACACTTTCAAGAGCCTTGTCCTCTCTCCCGGTCACCTGCATCTGAAAGCGAATGACAATGCATCATGGTAGACTCGGATATTTCTGGATTTGATGTCGCCTCCTCATGTGTAATTGCAGATACATGTACATGGATGAGACATGACGCAACAACGAACAAGATGAACAAGGAGTGCATGCGAGGAGATTGTTTCGTGGATGGATGAACAAGGAATGCATGCGAGTAAATTGTTTCGTGAATGTACGAACAAGGAATGCATGCAAGGATATTTGTTCACGAACGAACGAACACATGGAGCATGCCAAAGTACAAGTGAGGGAGCAACGTGCACATGAAACATCAAGCAAACACCAAGACCATCGAAGACTCTACACACCTTGCCATGCGGAGGTGAAGCCATGAAACACCAAGAGCACATCCATCACCCAGTAGCACTGTAGCTTGACATGCACACTAGCAGCAACATGAACACACCATCTTTGTCATGAGTCATCTCAACCACATCACTATTGTGGGCCACACTCTTGTAATTAATGTAATGTAGCATGGAATTCCAAGAGACCCACATGTACAGCTGAAGAGTCATGTAAAATTGAAGAGTCATGTAAGTCAAGCAGTCATGAGGGAAGTTGAACAATGACAAGGGCCAATTTTACCCTTGGCTATAAATACCCCTCATTTGTACAAGCAAAAGACTTTTTCACCTTGGCTCCTCCAACATAGCCTTGAGAGTTTGTAATCTTTTATTTGAGGAGCGAGCAGTGGCTCCAATGCCCCGCTATCGGGATTAGTGATGTAATGGTGTACAGATGTGTCTTGGAACTTTCGCTTAATTCATAAGCCTGTTGACAGGCTAGCACGTTGCCACACATGTATTGTATTCGTTTGTAAGACTGTTATTTGGATGCTTGTAATGCATGTCGCTTTAACTTGTATTAATACAAATGAACTACTTCGGTTGTTTTAGTACATATGCTATTGGAAATGTGTTGTATCAGTTGTTAACGTTGTCTCGCCCATGTGGGCTATCCCGCCGGACACTTGACAGATTCATTTGTGGAATCTTGTTATGACACTTGTCGCACTCGTGTGGACTATTCTGTTGGGTGTTGTATGTGTTATTTGTTCACCTTGTGTTTGTGACTGCTGCATCCGTGTGGACTACTCCGTTGGAAGCTGCGCATGTCCTATTGTGTTGTGTGTCTCTAGCAGAGTTGGGACTATTCCCTCTCAACTTGAGACTCACTTCCACCCTCTCCCTCTGCAATGAAAGAACTTTGACACAAACGACACTAAGCACTCACTAGGCATGTGAACCTCATTGTTCGAAGACAAAGCAAACCACTCTCATGTGCTAACAAGCAAAAGCTAAGGCATATCTTTAAGATAATGGAAAGCAGGCCTCCTACACCAAACGGTGTGAATTTTAGTTGGGACTTCATACTAGGGAAATCCCCTAAATGTTGGTGGGTCCAGCACCGTCAACATATAACTATCTTATTTTGGTCTACTTGCAGTCCTTCTTGAGATATTGACTGACCTAGAACAATCCTCATGGTCATAAGAACTCACACTTCTCAGGACTAAGGGTAAGTTTATTTCAATGCATTTGTTTAATACTTTTCCCAAGTTAGAGAGTGCCTCCAGGAAATCAAACCCATAAGGGGTGAAATAATCCATATAAATTTCCACAAAGTCATGGAATAGCTCTGCAAAGATGCTCATGACCGCCCTTTGAAAAGTGGCAGGGGCATTGCATAACCCAAAATGAAGGACGCTATAAGCAAAGGTACCCTAGGGACAAGTGAAGGTCGTTTTATCCTGGTCCTCTGGGTTGAACTGGATCTAATTGTAACCACTGAATCCATCTAGGAAAGAGAAGAACTCCTTTCCTACTAGACCATCTAATACTTGGTCAATGAAAGGTAGAGGGAAATGGTCCTTTTTTGTGGCTTTGTTTAGCTCTCTATAGTCCACGCAGATCCTCCACTTCCCATTTTTCTTTGGAACCAGTACTAGAGGAGAGACCCACGCACTATCTGAGATGGGGTAAATGAACCCCGCATCCAACAACCTCTGAAATTATTCTTTGACTATATCCATGAGGGTTGGGTTCATTCTCCTTTGAGGTTGGCACATTGACTTGCAGCCTTCCTTGATGTAAATGTGGTGAGTACACACCGAAGGGTGCACTCCCTTCATTTCCTTGTAACTCCAGGCAAAGGCATCTAGATGCTTTCTTAGCATGTCACATAACTCCTCTTCCTAATGTACAAAGAGAGGGGTTGATTTTCAATGTTCTTTCTGGGCCAAATTCTATCATCTTGACATGAGTAGGACTTGAGTCAACTAGGCACAGATCAGTCCAAGGGTTATCTTCAGATTTCTTCACTAACTCCTCAAGAGACATGGTGTTGGGGGGCTGATTTTGGAGGATTTTCTCAATCAAGTCATCTTCATCAGGTTGCCCCCCTCCTATAGTAGCATCTAGGGTACATATTGGGGAAGAGTAGACTTCATCTTCTTCCTCCTCTTCTAACCATAAAGGTAAGTCATGCTCCAGAGATGGTTGAGCAGGAGGGTACAAGACCAATTGTTTGGATAAATGCCCATTTTTAATGGTCATATTCCCATCCCTACAACTTATGTAAGCATCAGCAGTGGCTAACCATGGCCTTCCAAGGATGAGAGGATAACTATTGAACTTGGTCTTAGGTTGGAGAACTAAGAAGTCAGCAAGGTATTCCCAGGAATCAATGGAGACCATCACATCCTCAACAACTCCCTCAGGAGCTATTGTGGACCTGTCTACAAGCTGCAAGATTGTTGTGGTCTTTCTTAATGATCCTTGGAGATTCAGTTTAAGCATAGTCTCCTTAGTTATCACATTGATGGCAGCCCCAAGATCAATCAAGGTATGGGGGACAATGATGCCATTGATATGTACATCTACCATGAGACTTCCAGGATCTAGATACTTTGGGCAAAGCACCCGCCCCAACATTAAGTCTGACAGTTGTCCAATGACATTAATGGCAGGGGCATCTTTCTTTCACCTCCTAGGATGTTTGAAACATTTATCCTTAATTAACTTGTTGTAGATGGGGACATCCTTGATAGTGTTATGAAACCAGCTCACAAAAAGATAGAAAAGATAGATGAACACCTTAGAAATAAGCCTCTTCGAGGGGGAAACCTCCTTTACATTACACAAATGAACAATTCTTAGATGATACAAATGACAAGACCTCCTTTCTATATATAGGAGTCTAAGTGGTCATAATATAATCAGAGCTGACATAACAATAATAATGTAAGGGCACAATAATAACAATAGTGGGCTTCTATGGGGCACAATAATAACAATATGGGGACTACATGGTCACGACAATATAATAAGGGGGTTGTACTAATAACAATAACGGGTTACACTAGTATTATAGGGACCTAACATTCCCCTCTCCTTCAAAAAGTGTTGTCCTCAATGCTTGAGTAGTTCTTGATGCTTCTGTATAAATTTTTGTCCTCCCATGTGGAATCTTCACCGGGTAAGTTCTTCCACTTGATGAGATACTCTGAAATTGATCTATTTTGTAGCTATCAATTTCTCGATTCTGTGACTACTTCGGGCTCCAATATGATTTTTCCTTCCTTGTCAAGTTCTCACAATACTATTTGAACTGCGATCTTCTGCAACTTTTGAATGAGTTCCCACTCCTTTGGGCATATGGATATCTGTAAGGCCTGATGTTTGGAGGAACACTTCCTGGAATCAAATGAATAGCATGATCATGATCATGAATAGGTGGGAGGCCTTTGGGAGTCTCAAATACCTTGGAATGATTGTCCAAAACGTTTTGGAGATCTGGAGAAATACATGATTTCGATGTGGGATCCTCTAGTGAACATAATTGTGCAATTACGCCCCGTTGTTCTTTATTTAGAAGCTTTGTCATGCTGTTAGAGTTGATTATCTTTCCTGGTTTCCATTCGATACCCTTCAATTCAACTTCATTTCCTTCCCAAAAAAATTTCAAGAAACGTTCTTGAAAATTAAAAGCTATCGTACCCAAAGTTTGTAGCCATTGGACTCCTAGTAAAACATCAACACCACCCATTGGAATGGAAAGCATTGGGCTATTCAATACATATTCTCCCATGGATAGCTTGATATTATGGCACTTTCCAGAGAAATTTATGGTTCCTCCACTTGCAACCATCACTTGACACTCTGGTGCTGGATATAGGAAGCAATTCAATTCCTTGGCTATCTTACAATGAATAAAATTATGGGTACTGCCCGAATCAATCAACACTATTACCTTTTTCTTCTTGATATGTCCTTATATCTTGATAGTTTGAGGAGTGGTAATTTCTTCCAATGCATTACAAGATATGGCTAGATTCATTTCTTGATGCTCGATGTGATCTTTCACTTCTTGAACATTTTTCTTCTTGATATGTCCTTCTATATTGATAGTTTGAGGAGTGGTAATTTTGGCCAATGCATTACAAGATATGGTCGGATTCATTTCTTCTTTCTCGATGTGATCTTTCACTTCTTGAACCTTTTTCTTCTTGATATGTCCTTCTATCTTGAGAGTTTGAGGAGTGGTAATTTCTTCCAATGCTTTACAAGATATGGTCGGATTCATTTCTTGATGCTCGATGTGATCTTTCACTTCTTGAACATTTTTCTTCTTGATATGTCCTTCTATCTTGATAGTTTGAGGAGTGGTAATTCCGACCAATGCATTATAAGATACGGTTGGATTCATTTCTTCTTTCTCAATGTGATCTTTCACTTCTTGAACCTTTTTCTTCTTGATATGTCCTTCTATCTTGAGAGTTTGAGGAGTGGTAATTCTTGCCAATGCTTTACAAGATATGGTCAGATTCATTTCTTCTTTCTCTGGGGTTGGTTCCTGGTGTATATCCTCTTCTTTTGATGTTTCTTGATCCTTTTCTTCCTCCTCTTCATAATCTATGTAAAATAATTTCTTCTCAGCACACTTATGACCTTTAGTGTATTTTCTATCACAATTGTAACAAAGCCCTTTTTCTCTTTTTGCTTTCAATTGTTGCGGTGTAAACCTTGTAGGTTGTGCAAGGCTAGGAGAAAAAAAACTTCGATAATTATAGTCATGAGTGGTGGGATTCCTTGTTTCCATAATTTCGCTTTCAATTTTTCTTGCCCACCTGAATGCCTTCTCCAATGAATCAGGTTCCCAAAGACGAACCTCATGTTGAATGTTATCCTTTAAAGTACCTATGAAGACATCAATCCTTTGCTTCTCTGGAATATCATTTACCCTTATATTCAATTTTTGAAAGTCCTCAATGTGCTCTGCCATTGAACACTTTTGTTTGATATTTATTAATTGGCTAAAGAAGGTGTTTCTCTTTGTATCCTCATAATGTGCTATAATTTCCTTTGTGAAAATTGACCACGTAACAAGTGGTTTACAAGAACAAAGCCCTTTATACCATAAAAATTGATCTGGTTCTAAATATGAAGATGCAATACGTACCTTTTGTAACAGTGGTACACCATGTAGATCAAAATATTGTTCCATCTATAGTATCCAATTTATCGGATCCTTGCCATCAAACTTCCTCATATTGCCTTTTCTTGATTTTAGGAGCTCGATCTTGAAACGCCTTTAACTCTGTAATTTCAGATCTCCAAGTTCTGAAATTTTGTCTTATAGTAGCCCTATGAGTCCTCTTTCTAACCTCAAAAGTCTGATCAAGATTGGATTCTGTAAGGAAGCGTTATGTCAAATCTCCCACGATGACCCGATTATAGACTGGTTCAGTAGATCGAACTTGTACGAAATACCTCGTGTCACTGTTTCAACCTTAGTACCTGAAACTGATATACAAAAAACTACTGGAAGTCCTCTTTCTGAAACTTCTTACGAAATTTCAATCTGTTGCTCAGAACATGAGTTATGACAATTTTCCCAAGGTGACCTGTTTGGAATGTAATTCGGGGGTATGCAAAAACCCTAACTTCCTCAAATCATATCTCCAAAAATATAGCGAAACAAGCTCTGAAATTTGGATCCGAGGTTCATCACGAGTTCATCTCAAATGGGTTTTTTTTTTTTGCTTCTGAAACATCGCAGAAAAAAGGTTGTAGCGAAAATTCCACGATGACCTATTTAGAGCAGCGAAACCCTAGAATCCAAAGCTTCGATACCAAATGTTATGAAACCAGCTCACAAAAAGATAGAAAAGATAGATTAATGCCTTAGAAATAAGCCTCTTCGAGGGGTCAACCTCCTTTACATTACACAAATGAACAATTCTTAGATGATACAAATGACAAGACCTCCTTTCTATATATAGGAGTCTAAGGGGTCATAATATAATCAGAGCTGACATAACAATAATAATGTAAGGGCACAATAATAACAGTAGTGGGCTTCTATGGGGCACAATAATAACAATATGGGGACTACATGGGCACAAAAATATAATAAGGGGGTTGTACTAATAACAATAAGGGGTTACACTAGTAGTATAGGGACCTAACAGATAGCTTGGAAAAGTAGGATTTTAACGCACAAGTTTTTCGATTCACCCAGAAGTTTAGTCTCTTCTAGGGTGTCCTAGACAAGATTGATTAATCTCTCAAGAAAAGGAGGTGGATTTTCTTGAGGGACACTCTCCTCCTTTTCCTCTTCAAACTCCTTAGGTGGAGATGGAGGTTTATTATCTGGAAGAAATCCTCCAAACCTGTGGTTAATTTCTTGAATTTCCACAACATAGGTGGGGTAAGATGCTTCTCCACTATAGACCTGTTGTGCCTATCTATTGTTTGGGTTTGGATTTCGTTGAGCAAGCATCTGAGGTTGCTTAGGTGGAGCGAGGTGTAGGAGTTGTGGTTGAGATGGAGGTGGAGGCAATAAAGATGGAGATTGGTTGTATGGGGGCCTCCACCACTGGGATGGTGCATTCCACTAAGGTTGTGGAGGAGCATATGGATGGAATGGTTGGTTGGAAGGTTGGGAATGGTATTGAGGTGCAAATGACCAGGGAGAAGGTGTGCACCATGAAGGATGAGCAGGAGGGCACTAAGGGGGAATGGATGTATTCTGGTTAGGGTTGTAATATGAATAGGATGCCCCTTGCATGCCTTGTTGGTATGGTCGAGGTCCTTGAGGCCTCCTTTGGTTGATATAGCAGAGTTGTTTAGTCACCCCTTCAGTTCCTTGATACACAAATTTTAATCCAGGCAGAGAAGGGCACTTGTCTATGGAGTGGTTTTCCTCATAGACCAAGCATATTTCTATAAGATTTAATGGACATTTGTTCCTAGGGTGCCTCCTGGTGCATCTAGGGCAGAAGACAGCTAAGGCTCTCTTTGCTTCCTCTTGATTTGCATGGTGTCCATTTGCAGAGTAAGGGTATGCAACATTTCACTCTTAAAGTCTTCCAAAATGTTCCCAATTTCACTTTTTATGGATGTGTTGGAGGAGGATGAATTGGCCGAAGCTTGACTAGCCCTACCCTTCTTTCTAACTGCCCTAAAATGATTTTTAAAAACTGTCGTGATATCATCATAGGGTAACTGATAGATGTCCCCTCCTGACAACATGTTTAGGGTTTCTAGGAGATCTTCCCTAATCCCTCTAAGAAGGACTAGCTTAAGTGATTCAGGATCAAGGGTGCACCTGGCCCTTTTGTAGCTAGGTTGGAATATTTCCTCATAATCTTCTAAAGATTCATCATGTCCGAAGGTCATTCTCAAAATTTCCTCTTTCATATCTTTGGACCTGCAGTAGTCCCTATACTTATTTTTGAAGGCTTGTTGCATATGAGCCCAGGTGGTGATACTATCACCAGGTAAACCCATGAACCAGCACAAGGCTGCATCTTTGAGGGTGGATGGGAACAATTTCAACTTCTGGTCATCAAAGGTGTAATCATAAGTTCTGCATATGACAACAAACTCGAACAAAAAGGTATCTGGGTCCTCTGAGGTTAGGCCATGGAAGTGAGGAAGGGAAGAGGGGCTTATGTTTTTCATCCTAACATCCCCATTAGTTTCTCTGATGGGAAAAGCACCCTCAACTCTATTCTCAACTCCTTCTCTGTCTCCAATCCCATTTCTATTTTCAGCCATGGTGTAGGTCAGTGGAATGGTCTCTTCTTCTTCCCCAATAGGCTCTTCAAAAATCTCTGGTTGTTCGCCTAATGGGTCCTCTAGATCACAACCACCGAAGAAGAGGGAAGGTTGGCTGTTCGATGCAGTGGGGGTATTTGGAAAAAATTCCTATAAGTTGTCTCTACTCCTACGAGGCATGAAAGGAGTTTGTTTTTTTCTTTAGTTTTTTTTTCAAGACTACTTGCAGAATGGAAAGAAAGCAAAACAAGATTATAACTACTTGCTGAATGGAACTATTTGCAGAATTGGAAATAAAGTAAAATATTGCAATTATTTGCTAAATTGAATAATTTGCAGAATTAGAAAGAAAGAAAGAAAGAAAGAAAGAATAAATCACATCTACTTAGACACCTCCCCAACAATGGCGCCAAAAAGTGATGAGCACCAGTATTGCAACAAGAATGTTGCAACTCCTGAGGCTACCAACTTTACTTCATCAACCCGGGGTTTGCACAATCTTGGAGGTTACATTGTTGTATACACAGTAGATGCAATGGTCTACTCTTATCACTTTTCAACTGGGGTGATAGACCATTGGGGTTTTTCAAACCAGTCTTCTATTGACTAGAAGGAGTCTAACTACCAAATGGAAAAGGAAAAATTATCCTTAATGAAAGAAAAGGAATGTTGCCTACTCTACGGAATGAAAGACTGAATTGGAAGATGCTATAAAGTGACATGAAATCATCTAACTACACATTTATACATTTTGCTTGCAAAAGAAACCTAGCTTAACCTTGTTTATAACATGTAATGATCTAGACTAACTGAGCATGGAATCCGATCTAAGAAGTATTATGACTACTACATGGATGTGCTAATTTAGAAATTGCAGAAAAAGCTTTTTTTTTGTTTGTTTTATGAATGCAAATGCTAATTTTCACTTGTTATTTGGCAGGGGAGACAAATATGGAGGGAAAGGTATGGACTAATTTCAAGGGTGTGGAAGCCAAGTGGAGGCCTAATCCAAGCTCATATGACAATTTTTGGTAAATTCGGGCTTAAAACAGGTTGCTACAGGGTTTTTTGTAGTACTATAGGATTTCCTAGTTCTACTACAAGATGCCCTGTTTTACTACAGGATGCCCTGTTTTACTACAGGAAACAGACTGAAAGATTAGAAGATGGTAGGAAAGGTAGAATGAAGTGTGGGAAAGGTGTCTGATGGGGAAATAAGGCATGGAGGAGGTGCAAACTATCCAAGGCTCAATCAAATGCTTCAAGATGGTTGGATTTGCTCAATGGAAATGACAACTTTGCTTACAAAACAAGAATTTAGATTTAGGGTTTGGTGGACCTTGGCAGCATGGGTGGATAGGACTTGGATGAGGTGAATGAGATCAGGCCCCCCTACAAATTAGAAGCTCCTGCAACAACATACACTCTTTTCTTCATTTATGCACAAATTCATCTATACATGGAAAATATGAGTCGAATGGATGAAAATAAAGTTAAGATTAGCTAATGGCTAAGTTCATGAATGGAAGTGATTTTAAACCATAGAAAACTCAAGAGATCAAAATGAAAATTGAAAATACTTCTAAGACATTCAAAGACAATGATCTATTCAACAAGAAACCCTAGATTATGTAATAATCAAACAAGAAATATGTTTTTGGGCTGTATGAATGGAGTCCTCAAGTCATGATCCTATAAGGAAGATGAGGTGAAAGCCACTATCACAAGCTTTTTTGAAGTGTTTATTGTCACTATGATACCACTGATCTAACTATCCACAAATGGAAGCAAACTAATTAATCACCCAAATACTTGCAGATTAATAAAACCAAAATCACTTTAGCAACTAACTATGAATGTAATATAAGAATACATGTACAAAAAGAGGAACCTCTACTGCTAGGGTTGGGCCCTAACCCAAGAGCTTCAACCCTCTAAGTCAACTCAGTGATGGATCAAGGGACTTCTTCTCATTTTCATTAAAATATCAAAAATACATAAGAATCATCAATCACAATGTCTTAGCTCGAAAATGCCTCTTGCCTACAACAAAAAAAGTCTAATCCCAATCAGGCTCTAGGCCTTCTTATTTATACAACTGAAGCTACCAAAAACTTCCATAAATTTAGGGAGGTTTGTCTCCCAACTCAAGATCAACTGGTCTTCAACTATCACTGGCTTGGCTGCCAATGACCTTAATGGCTTGGCTGCTTGTAACTCTGAGCTGATGAGATCTAGTGGAGGAATCTTTGAGTGAGTGAGGAGTTAAGGAGGGAGATCAAATATCCTAAAATCCCTCTTGCTTGTCTACTTCGAGTTCCTACACTTTAATTAGCCAAAATTTGCTCCAAAACCTGAAATTAATGCACATTAGACCATAACATATGACATCTCATCTTTACCCTTCTCACTAAGAAAAATATAACAAAACATGTAAAGAAATGTGAGAAAAGTTGATTTTAATAAGTTGGAGAGTGGCATCAAGGTCCATATAATTTACCCATTGGTGAGCCTAATCACTAGGTTTAGGTCTGTTGGTGTGAGTTGTTTTGCAATGTCTGATGTGTCTAGTATTGGTGGAAAGTATGGCCTAAGGCGGTCCACATTAAGCACTATGTGCAGGCCAAGGAATAGGGGAATGCTCAGCTCAAAAGCATTGTCTCCCACATCCTTGGTAATGGTGTAAGGCCCATATTGGAGTGGTTTGAGCTTCTAATGGGCTCAGGTAATGCGTTCTTTCTACAAATACAACCAAACTTTTTCGCCAACCTGAAAATTTTGTGCCACCCGATGTTAATCATATTGCTGCTTGTACTTGGCATTGGAATTCTCTAAGATGTCATGAACCTGCTGGCGATGTGCTAGATGCGTTCAATAAATTTGGTTGCTTTATCAGCCTCAGATAATGCATGTGTGGATTATGATTGTGTAGTCACACGAGGTATGGTAGCATCAATCGAACACAATGGTTGAAATCCTAGACCCACTTGAAAGGGACTGCGACCAGTCAAGCTATGGAGAGCTATGTTATAACTGTGTTGCACATAGGGAAGGATCTCATCTCGAGTTTGTAGATGCTTGGAGTTGTACATGTTGAGCATGTGCACTATCATCCTGTTGATGACCTCTGTTTGGCCATCCGTCTGGGGATGGAATGAAGTCAACTTGGTGAGCTTGGTGTCCAATAGTGTCTAGAGGCTTGACTAGAATGTCCTCAGGAACCTGCTATCCCAGTCTGATATAATGGTTTATGGGATCCCAAAATGTACCCACACTCATTCAAAGAAGAGTTTGACAGTGTCCTCTACTGTGATACTCTTCTTACAGGTCGCCAATATAGCCATCTTAGAAAATCTATCCACGACCACAAATACACAGTCATTACCATGCTTGGTAGAAGGGAGGCTAGACAGATAGTCCATGGAGATGGATTCCTAAGGTTGGCTGGGAGTAGGAAGAGGAGTGTACAAGCCTTTCTTCTTGATGATTGGCTTGGAAATGGCACAGGTAGTGTAGGATTTGATATATTTCCCAACATCCTGTCAGAGTTTTGGCCAATAAAAGTAATTTTGTAGTACAACGACAGTTTTCTCCACACCAAAGTATCTTGTGTCTCGACTGTAGTGTGCCTCCAAAATCAGCTTGCCATGCTCACTTGAAGGAACACAAAGGTGGCCCAAGTAGCATAATAATGCATCTTGGAGGTGAAAATAAGGAACTTTCTTGTCATCCACTGTCATTTGGTATGTGGAGGTGAACTATGGATCATTTTTATAGTTGCAGCCATCTAGAGGTCTCGTGGCCACAAGAATTGAGAACAATATTTAGTGCTACAACTGGGGGCTGACTGAGGCAGTCTGCAACATGATTGGTGCTTCCCTTTTTTATTTAATGTTCAAGTGGAATTGTTGTAGACATGTAGACCACTTCTAATGAAAACCATTCTGCAACTTCCCTTGTGTCTATATAAACTGAAGAGGTCGGTGATCGGTGTGGATGACCGTCTCCTTCCCCATAATGTAATGCTTCCATTGCCAGCAAGCCTGCATGATGGAATGCATCTCTTTATCATAGGTGGGGTACTTCCGAGTTGTATCAGAAAGTGTCTCACTATGATAGGCCACTGGATGCCCGTGTTGGGTGAGGACTGCACTAATAGCATAGTTGGAGGGGGTTGTCTCAATTTCAAATGGTTATTGCAGGTCTAGCAATGTGAGTACCGGTGCAGAGTAGAGGCAACACTTCAACTCAATGAATGCCTTTTTTTGGGACTCGGACCAGGAAAACTTTGCTTTCGATCCACCCTTGGTAATCTGACTCAAAGGCTAAGTGATATGGGTGAATCCCAAGATGGACCTCTAATAAAAATTGCGAGGCCCAAAAATCTGCGAAGCTCTGTTAGAGTGGTCCGGGCTGGCCAATCTCAAATGACTTGGATCTTAGTCGGATCCACGTGCATGCATCGCTCATCTATGATGTAGCCTAGATATTGGACCTGACTCATGTCGAAGGTGGTTTTCTCCAAGTTTGCACACAATTTGTGCTATCACAAGGTTTGAAGGACCTACGGAATGTGTTGCAAGTGTTCTTCCCAACTCTCGCTGAAGATGAGGATGTCATCTAGATAAAAAACCATGAATGACTTGGTGAAGGGCCACAATTAGCGTCATAAAAGTAGCAGGGGCATTTGTCAACCTGAAGGGCATAACCAACCATTCAAAAAGGCCTTCCTTATACTTGAAGGTGGTCTTCCATACATCTGTGGGCTCTATTGGAACCTGGTGATAGCCAAACTTAAAACTGATCTTGTTGAAATACTTGGCCCCCTTGATTTGGTCCAGAAGGTCATTAGTCTGTGGGATTGGATACCTGTTCCTGATAGTGATTTTGTTTAGTGCCCGATAATCAATGTAGAGGCTCCAGGGCCCATCCTTCTTATGTACAAGTACAATCGGGCTCCCACAAGGCGAGGAACTTAGTCAAGTGTGGCCTTTTTGTAGCAATTCCTGGATTTCTGCTCGATCTCTTCATTTTCTACAATGGAGTGATAATATATCAGCCTGTTGGGTAGAGGCACTCCAGGAGTTAGATCGATTGAATGCTTGACCTAACAGTGTAAGGGTACCCCTGTGGGTGAGGAGAAGATGTCCCTATATTCTTCCATGACCTTATCCACCTGCTTCTGCTGCATGGAGGAACCCTTCCCAGGGGCCATGGATGTGGCCACGATCTTCCCCTTACTTTGAGAGCGAATCAGAAAGAAAACAAATTTCCCGATCTGGGAGATGATATTACTGCATTGCTTAGAAGAGATCAAAGATATCGAAGTAGGCAGGGCTACCTCCGGTATCCTGTATAACTTATTTCCGAAAGAAATAATAACAGTGTGAGGCCTCAACTCATACACAACATGATGCTTCCACAAGTATGGTTGGCCTAATAATACATCACAAAATTCAAGAGGAGCAACATCACACAATACCTCATCCACGAAGGGTTGGATGCTATGGGGAAGGCAGCACTGTTAGCTGATGTAGAGATCTTGTCCTTGGTGAAGCCACCAGATGGTGTATGACTGTAGGTGTGGTGTGGTTGGTAGGCCCAACCGCTTCATGACCTTTGTTGAAATGAGGTTCTTTTGGATCCTGCTATCAACAATGAATTGCAACGGTGAACCCTTCACCCACATCTGTGAGTGGAAGAGACGTTCCCCTTCCTTTGGATCTTTAGGCTCAATCTTCTGGACCATGGTAGTGGAAACAATTGTGCTGGGCTCCGCATCAATAATCTACTTCCCTTTGTCATTCCCCTTATCAGGTTTTGATTGAGAGTCAAAACATGCATCTAACTCTGAAGTCTTCAGCTCGGCCACCAGTGACTACTTAGCTCGACACTCATTTATGTTGTGAGTGGGGATCATATGGAACTCACACCACTTTCATGTGTCCTTCTTTGTCTTCATGTTGTTGTTCTTTGCTTGCGACTTCGAAGGGTTGTCCTGAGTCACCCCGCCTTGGCTTTGTCCTTTGCTCTGCGGTTTGGGGGTGCCTTTCCCTTACTTCGAATTCGTAGATCCAAAGTATCTCTTCTTTTGTTTAAACTTCTGCTTGATCTTGACAGTGTAATGGTAGGTGGCGCGAAGCGAGGAGATGTCCAGTGACTCCATCTCACCCTGAATGTGTATGTGGAGAAAACCGCGGTACTTGAGTACTAGATGCCGCTCATAATCCTTGATACCCAACTTCGTGGGAAGGGTATGAAAAATATTTGTGAACTCCGACACATCTTGCTCCCTTCCCTATCGCAGTGTGGTCCATTTTATGTACTTATCTTCATATCTCCCAACAGGGTAATAATGCTCCTTGATGGCGTCTCAGAAAGAGTTCCAAGTGGGTGAGAATAAAAATAGTGAGGGTTCCCTCTCGTCCTTCTGCTCACAGTAGGTTTACCACTAATACTTGACGTGGGAGGCGACTTTGAGGAGTACAAAAGTAATATTTTCCCTATTGGAAAAATAATGAATCGAAAAATAACCTTCCAACAGATTTAACCATCTATCTACAACGTCTACATCTATCTGGCCTTCAAATATGGGAATGTCAAAGTTGACTTGTGCCTTGAAGGGAGTGGTGCCTCCAAAGTGGTTGCTGGATGAAGATGCGTTGCCTATGGGCATCTGTCGAAGGATCTGGGCAAAGTTGTCCATCATTGCGTTCCTCTGTTGCTCGAGGGATTCTTCAAGCAATATTTTGAAGGGATATCTTACTCCCTCTTCTTTCTTTTCTTCCGTTATGGGAGGTCGTTGGGGTTTGCGAGGTTGGTCTTGTAAAGGTTCAACCAGTTTGAGCCCTAACTCCTTATACCATAACCTCGTTGGGGACATGCAAAGAAAAACAGAGAAAGAGCAGACCACTCTAATACCACTAATCCAGACTTATGTAGGAACACAAAAGAATACAAATATAAATATAAATACATAGATGCAGTAGAAATAAAACTTCATTTCATTCATATCAAATAACTGAAATATGCTTACATACAGAATGGAAATAAATTAGCACAAGCGATGGCAGCTTATCTCTGAGAAGAGATGTGGCTGCAAAATGCCTCTGAAATATTTTACAATGAGGCTCGAAGGCCTATTTACTATTGAGAAACAATGGAAAACCCTAAACATTCAAAAACCTAACCCTAGGAGATGAAGCACCAAAACTATGGGCCCCGTTGGGGTAAATTGGTACATCAACTTCCCAGGGTCGTAACTTTGGCATACGATTTTCATTTGACGCACACGATACCTCATTAGAAAGATTTATTCGAGGACTATAACTTTAGTCTATAAAAATGAGTTAATTTTTCGGTTTAAAAAAACGTTGTTTAGGTCCTCAAAACGGCTCTCGAAGCTGAGGACCCCAAAAACTGCCAAAAATAGTAAATTGTGCTACAATTATGGAAACTGAAAGAAATAATGGTACAATGGTGGGGGTCCAAGTGGAATAGGAGGATGGCCACCAATATCCACTTGGATCTGATATGCAATGTGTGATAAGTTCCAGATGAACTTCTTTTAGTATCTTGCTAACCGCATGAATGATATAACTTCATCCACATTCTTAGGAGCTGCCCACTGCATAATAGCCATTATCTTTTCTGGATCTACTACTATGCCTTCTTTGGAAATAACATGTCCCAAGTAATTCACCTCTGTCTGAAAAAAACTACACTTGCTAAGCTTGGCATATAATTGACGCTCTCTTAACAATCTCAACATTGTTGTTAAATGCTCGACATGCTCTTCCTCATTCTTAGAATATATCAAGATGTCATCAATGAATACGATAACAAACTTGTCCAAATAAGGACACAACGCAATATTCATAAATCACATAAAAGTAGTTGGAGCATTAGTCAAATCGAATGGAACTACAACAAATTCATAATTCCCATACCTAGTCTTGAAAGCAGTCTTGTAGATGTCCTCTTCCTTGATGTGTACCTGATGATATCCTAATCTCAGATCAATCTTTGAGAACTTTGTTGCTCCCTTCAAATGATCAAATAAGCCATCAATCCTCGACAATGGGTACTTCTTCTTGATCTTCACCTTATTCAGCTGCTTGTAATCAATGCACAACCTGAGAGTACCATCATTATTCTTTGTGAACAATATTGGTGCACCCCAAGGCGATACAATTGGCCTAACGTATCCCTTATCAAGCATTTCCTTCAACTGCAACTTCAAATCTACTAACTCTGGTGTCCTCACCCTGTAAGATGCCTTTTATGTTGGCACTGCCCCTGGTACCAACTCAATAGAAAAGCCCACTTCCCTGTGGGGAGGAAACTCTGGAATTTCTACTAGAAACACATCCTGAAACTACTGTAGTATAGGGTACCTCTTGAATATTTCTGCATCCTCAACATCCTTACCCTTGTCACTAGAGATATGGACTGCAAACATCACACACCCTTTCCTACAAATGCACTTGGCCTACACAACAATGACCATCCTCACTGATGTAGGCTTCTTCTTTTCTTGCAGAATTCTATTTTACCCATTATCATCCAAGCACTCAATGGCCTTGTCATAACAATCTACTTTGGTCCTGTGAAGGTACAACCAATCCATACCCAAAAGCATACCATATGATCCCAATGGTAGTACATTCAGATGTGCTGTTGTAGGCATACCATTCAACTCAAATGCACATGCTCTTACCTAGTGATGAACTCTCTTCTTAGTACTTGTAGCCAACTGCACCAATCAAGACCCTACATACACTTCTTCTCTCAAGCCACACTTAACCACTAGGTTAGGATTAACATAACTACAATTAGATACAAGATCAATAACAAATAGAAATAACTCAACCACAAAGCTTACCTTCCATCTCAATAATGGATGCTTGATGATCTGTCTGCTTGTTGTCCCAACTGAATAAATTCAAGGAATTCTATGACCAAAATCCTCAACTGTTTGCGCCTCCTTAGAACTATAGATCTAAGGCCTACCACCCTGATACAATGGACAATCCTTCTTGTGATGATCTTTGCCACATATCTAACATTGTAACGGTCCTCTACCATCACCTCGCTTATGCTACTCTCTAGGCTACGACTCATGTCCCTTCTCAACTGCATTGAACTTCTTGTAAGGAACCACATTTTCTTTCTCACCTGCATCCTGAGGTCTTCCTCACTTCAGTGGCCACTTTCCTTTAATTTTCTCATTTCCTTTCAAGTCACGCTTAGGCTCAACTTTGCACTTTAACTACTCATAACAATGCTTTATCTTCCGGATGGCTTCCTCCAGTGATCTAGGCTCATCAAACTCAATCTGGTCTCTATATGTTGTTGGCAATTCGCTGATGAATCTATGAATCTTAGCCTTATCATCCTAGAGGTAAGGCACATACCTCAATAGCTCCAGGAACCTGATAGTATACTCATAATTTTTCATAGAACCCATCTGAAGCTCATAAAACTCCTTAGCTATATCATCATAGTACCTCTCTGACAAGTACTTCTTGAAGAGTCTCTCAAACTCATCCCAAATCAACTCTTCTTCTCGAATGCCCTTGACATTCTTCACATCTTACCACCAAATATCTGCTTTCCCTTTGAGATTGAAGGTGGATATTCTCTGAATAAATATGCAATCTAAATAATTTCTTCACCCCGAGCAACCATGCCTCTACATCTTCTGCCTTCTTCATCTCTCCATCAAATGTAGGAGTCTTGACTTTCTTGAACTCCTCGGTTAAGTACTCAACCCTCCTATAAGGATGATGACAGTGATGATTGTGATGATGTCTCCTGGACGAGGAACTAGAATGATGCCCATATATACCAGTCCTTCTGTTGGGCATATCCAATGATCTGCCACCTCTAACTGTATCCACTTTATCCAACCTACATCCGGACCGAGACCTGCTACCATAGGATCCATTAGTTTTTCTCTTCCGCTCTTGATAGATACTCAACTATCTCTATCTCTGTAACCCTGACAAGCTCTGAAGAATCATTGCATTGACCTCTACCTACTTCTCTTGAGCCCTTGCAAGTCTTTCTTGAGCCTCAAAGAACCTGCCATTATCTGATTTGCAACTTCTAATCTTTGCCCTCAAACTCCTTAATGTATATGTTATACCAGGAGAATGATCTCATCCTTGCTGCCCAACTGATATATAGGGAGAGTCACGGGAAATGTAGTCTACCATTTTGGTCGTCATCTTTGCTTTCTCTTCTTCATGCAAGTGTACCATGTTAGATAAACCAAATAAATACCAAAATCAAAACCACACCTCATTGATGTTCATGGGAGACTTATCACATTTGCAAGATCAGTCCATATTAGCATGATATATAATTATAATCATATCAATATAACAACATCATGCATGACCATACCAATTGTACACCATGACCCCATGCATGAAAACCATAACCATGGCAACATCAAATTTTACCCAAAGAGAGCACAACCTACTTTGATACCACCATGTAATCGCCTCCTCCCACATTTACCCACTTTCATAGGCTTGCCCAGGGTAAACATGAGTTGAGGGTCACTATGATAAGAATCAACCTCCTATACGACCTTAAGGAAATTGAGTAGACAACTTAAGACCTTGTTGACTTCCCTTAGGTGCTACATGACCTCTAAGAGAAACCCAACCTTTCCAGGTGTCCAGCCCTTGAGATAACTCTTTTTTCACTGACCTAAAGCCCCAACTACTCCCTTTACAAGGCATGCAAGTGTTTGTAGCCCTCTAGTCACACTGATAATCCTACCTCCATGCGACTGTGGACTTTCCAATCATTTCTATCACAATGACCCCGAATTTTGAGCCACTTTTTCAGGGCCAGGACTCAGGCCTCTACCCAAAACTCAGTGAAGCTTATAGAGATGAAAAATGACATGGAAACAAAGATTATGAATCCAAAAGTTGAACCAGGACTTGACCTGACTTCTCCCACCTAGGACTGACATTCTGTCAAACACATGGTGAATATGCAACCTACAAGTCATGAATGCAAATATGAACATAATGATATGAAAACTTATATGAGGATAAACAAGAAGGAACAATGCCTTCTCACAATAGTTGTCATAACACCAATTAGGTCTTGTATTCATTATCCAGACATTCATCAATATAAATGTGTTAAGAGCCATACTTAGATATGTCAATTAGCCATGCTTATAACCAACATATAACCAGATAAATAACAATGAGAGAACAACCATTAAAGCCACATAATAACAAAGACATTTACTTATAGAAAACAAGAGGAACTTAGCTCTTATTAACCATATGCAAAATCTAACCAAGACAAGGACTTCCACATACCATTCGACCATAGATTGGACTGAACCAAAATCTTTCTTTCAATGAATCATCCCCGTGCCATATTCCAAGTATGAATGTGGGATGTCATGGGATAAAACCATCCATATACAACCAAGGTAATTCAGATGTTAAACTACCTCCACCCTCACCATACAGTGATCTCACCTAAACTGGTCCCGAGATCACAAAACCAAACCGAGCTTGGATGCCTTGGAATTTCTTCACCATGCCTTGAGGAATGTTCCTGTCTCCACCCACTTGTTGAGGGCTTCCCAGAGAAAACCATTTCCACCCCTAACCCTTGGGAATTTCCTAAGACCACCTCACCTAGATCCAAAACCTTCTAACAATCCATAGCTCAACCGAGAAAGAATCCCATCACACCATGGCTATTCGTAAATGGCAAGGCAAGGCTGAAACCACTGTCAAAAACCTGACAAAATCCATGCCACCGATAGCAAAGAAACCAAAATACACACATGCATATGCCATGCATGCCAAAACCAGCTAGGAAACCATACATGCAATTTGTTACCTGCAAGTATTCCAGTTGAAGCTGCTTAATCCAACCTTTCCTTGCTTGATCCTTGATTTCCTTGTCCTTCCTTTGCTTGCTTGATCTCCTTCTCTTCTTGGTGCTCTTCTCCTCTCTAAGACTAACTCTAAAACTGAATTGACAAAAGGCTCTCAACTAATGCTCTGATGCCTTTTTATTATTTATGCCTCTAATTTCTTAATTTTTCCATTATTTTCCTTCAATTTCCTCCTCACATGCAACATGTGACCTTTAACCTTCATTTTCTCCTAATTTCCTTTATTTCATAAATAAAATGCCAATAATACCTTTTTTCCTTTTCAAAGCCTTTGCCATTGCCTTTGCCAATTTCCCTTAGCCATAAACACAACAAGTGATGCCCACTAGGATATTTTGCTCGACATTCAGCTTGGGATAAGTGTCCCTTGACCTTGGTCTTATTTTGCCTTTATTAACTTTTATTACATGAACTTTTACCCCGGGACTGTTACATAAAATTAAATGAAATAGATGTGTAGTATCAATATTCTTGAAAATTATTGACAAGATTGTCTCTCTTTTTCATCACCAACTAATTATTGATAGACAATTACATACACATATAAAAATATCACACAACAATGATAAGATTCACAAACATTACCATCCCAATCCAAACACATAAACATACAAACCATTCAAAGCATCCAAACACAGACATACAAACCATTCAAGGCCAACAACACAGACTGAATTAAAGAAGAGAATGACATGGTCATGTCAAGCAAAGAAAATATAATGTGAATTTTGAATTTTATCTCAAACATATACATAATAATGATAATCTAAAAATTCAACATTATTGCCCTCAACTGGAACCAACTTAGATCTGTCTAATACCACATCTACCATGCACCAAGAGGGATCAAATCTCTCGAGGTGCAAACCTTTCCTCAAATTCTACACTCCAAAAACAAGGTTTGCACCCCGAGGGATTTGATCCCTCTCGGCGCATGATAGATTCAATGTTAGATGGATCTAAGCTAGTTTAATTATCAATCATTGTAGTCATATAAATTAAATGGTTGATAAATGTTAATAGGCAACAATCCATAATAAGTATCAAAACACTTACTTTATCATATATCTCAAGTTGCTAAAATAAAAAATTATAAAAATCAACTAAATTATAGCTTTATTTTTTATTTTTTTCATTAATCATAAAAATAATGAACAGACATGTTAAACATATATACATTTAAAAAATATGTAACAAAATTCTTAACTATGGAGATTCACCCCATTTTCTCATGGAGATTCTTTAACTTGTAAATATGCTTTGTTACAATACCATGGGCCAATACCATGGCTTATGAATACCACATGTCTAAAAAACCATAACTCATTTTATATGACACATGTTCATATGACATTTTTTTTAATTAATGAATTAAATAAAAAGACAAAGAAGACATAACTACTTTGAAAATAAATCTTAGTCTTTGATTTGTGTGTACTACTAAAAATATTCTATAGAGATTAAATATTTGTCATCCACCTAATAATTATTGATAATTAAATTAAAATTTTGAGAGTCTTATTTCAAAATAAACATGTTTGTCGTCATAATATTATTAAGTAAATGGTAGAGATTTAACCTCCATGAAATATTCTAGAATATTTATAGTAGTATGTACAAATCACAGATTGAGATTTATCTCCAACGTAGTTATGCCATTTTAATCAAAGATTGAGATTTATCTCCAAAGTAGTTATGCTCTTTTTACTCTTTTTATAATATTAAAATATTCATAGTAGTATATAGAAATGAAAGATTGAGATTTATCTCCAAAGTAGTTATGCTCTTTTTACCCTTTTTATAAACTTAAAATATTCATGGTAGTATATAGAAATCAAAGATTGAGATTTATCCCCAAAGCAATTATTTATTTTTTAGTATTTTAATTAAATTGATTAATTAAAAACAATGACATATGAATAAGTATCATATCAACTTGGTAATGGTTTTTTAGAATATAAAGTATTGATAAGCCAAGGTGTTCGTTGAGAAATCAAGGTTTCTCAATTACTTTGTTGTTTGCGAGCACACTACATTTTTGTGTGTGTGAACCTTTTGTTCTTTTATATATAAAAACATAGATCCATCTTCTTTCTTTTATATATACCAACATAGATCTATCTTAACTTAGATCTATCCAACGCTTAGAGGGATCAAATCTCTTTTCACTATAAAAGAGGTTTGTATCTCAAGGGATTTGATCTCTCCCAAGCATTGGGAGATTGAGATAAGATGGATCTATGATGGTTTAATTCCCCCCTTTAAATATATATATTCCACATGAATACCATGGGTTCTCATAAATTTGGAGCTCAAAAACCAAGTCAAGTTTACCTCAATTGTTTTTTTTTTCTTTCACCGAGTAAAAATGTTGATAGGACATTACATTACAATACAACTTAACATCTCTACCATATAGGGCTAGAGCATTATTAGTCCTTGCCAAGGAAAGACTCTAGCATTAGGTTTTATGTTCACTATTAGTTTAACATCGATCAACTTATAATGTTTAACTTTGAAAAATAAATATTTATTTGTCGATATATATATATATATTCAAACATTTGATTGGACCATAACTTTGATTTCTAATTGTAGCCTTTGCATAATATAATGACATGTAGATAATTGCCTCTCATGTTTTATGTTGTAATTTATGGATATGGTTGCAATATTCATGCATGATTTTAGATATTTTTGTAGTGATTTTTTTTTAAGGTTTGCAGGAAAACCATCCAAAAATAAAATCCTTGAAAATAGACCAAACTAGTGTAACTAACATATTTACCATTAGTTACCCCGATGGGGGTGGATGACCTTGGTATGTGTAGCACAGTCCAACATGGAGAGGACTCGTGCGAATGACATAAGTCGAGTGCAAGGGAGGAGGCTAGGACAGCTGGCACGGGAGGTTTTGAAACCTCGAGAAGGGTGGAGCATGTTATAAATTTTGGAGAGCCACTTGGTTACTTTTCTTTTAGTCTTAGGTTATGGGAGATAGTGAGGGTGGCAAAATTAATGTGGAGTATGCACAGGGCGCCAACCTGTGCATGCTCACCTGTTCGGTAACTTCATTTTATCCAATTGCAGTTGGTTGGAGGGGATTATAGTGTGACCCTGCTGGAAAGGTTAATCGCACAATTTGGGACCTTGGGGCGACAGTTTGTGAGGGCTTCGTTGTGACAAGGGACATCATAGTGTTGGTAAATCTCCTGGAGAATTGTAATTGGGCAGACTCGAGCTCATTTCGAGGGATTTTGGTAAGTTTCCTTTTAAGGTTCTTTTCTTGTATTTGGAGGGAATTTGTGTTTCAAGAGTGATCCAAGCCAAGGAAGTATTGGCATTAACACTCTATCTGCTAGGAGAAGGATGTATGGTGTGTGTTTAGTTGCAGAGGTCTACTTTGGGCGAGACCCCCTTAGGTTGGTCGTGGCACCGTTGCCATAGGACGGTGGGGAAAGTACTAGTGGTTTGAGAGGGTGGCTACAGAGTTTATGGGGGACAAAATTGCCACTCCTCTATTTGGGCATCTAATTCAATGGCCCAAAACTTGAACCTTAGTGGGATTCCCCTTTTGGTGGTTTGTTGCACCGATTTAAATGTTGAGGCAGTAGGGTTGGGCCTATCGAGGGATGGGGCTTCGTGGCCCGCCAGGGGGAAGGGTTGGCCAAGCAAGAGTGGTAGATGTTGAAGGGGTCGACAGAGCTAAGTTGGGGGGAGAATTGGAGCATGACCAAGTCTAGTCATCAGGCCGCATGGGCTAGCCACCATCTTTGGAACCAGTTGGACCTGTAGATGTGAAATATAATGGTGGTTTTGGCAGATATGAGATAATAGTGCCATGATGACCACAACAAATTGATCCCTTTCTAAATGATTTTCTACTATATCAATGGGATATACTTGATTGCTTGGACTCTCCATGAAGGAACCAAAGGCATGCCAATGACCACTTAGATGAGGTGGAGGTGCTCCTAGCTCAGGTGGAATTTCATTCCCATCGAGATTTTGGTCCTCATGTTTCTCCTGGTGCTGGATATGCACCAAAATTACCTCAAGTTTCGTGATGACGGTGGGTTGTCTGCTCATTCTATCTATTTTTTAGGTTATTTGGTATTTTTGTTTTTTGCTACTTTGTAAAGTTTGGTAGTTTATCCTTAGCTTTTGCATTGCTCTCCTAGCCAAAAAAATTGGTTGGAGTGAGGTCGGGAGAGGAAGGGATATCATGTGCATCCAATGTATCATTTTGAAGAATTAATAGTAAATTTTAGATCGACAAAAAAAATTATTTACCATCAGTTACTTCCCACCATTGTTTATGTTTTCCTTAACACTTATGTAGGAGTAAAACTATAAATATGTACACTTACTAGTGGTTACTACCCACCAAAAATTATGGAAATCCATGTGCCTAAGCATGTAATTCATTTATTCACTTCACATCTCAATTTATTATTTCCTGCCAAAACAAGATTATATGATTCTTCTTCTTCTTTTTCTTTTTCTTTTATTTTTGTCTTTTATTTTTTTAATGTGTGGTTCACGGACACCGAGATTAGTGGTCGCTACGTCCATGGAAACTATTTGGGTAGGTCTACCTGAAAAGATCACTTCCCATGTCTGATTAGTAGAGCCTAACCCCAAGAGTATCAAGGAATTGACCTCGTGACCTCCCATTAGCAAGGTGCTTTATCGACGTGAACTTGACCAATTGAGCTAATCCTCAAGGCTCAAATTTATGTGTGGTTCATGTATAGTGGAGATCAGTGGTCACTACGTTCATGGAAACTATCTAGGCAAATCTATCTGAAGGGATCACTTCCTATCAGCTCATTAGCAGAGCCTAACCCCGAGAGCATTGAGGAGAATTGACCCCTTGACCTTCCATTAGCAAGGTGCTTTTAACGATGGGAACTCGACTGAACTAACCCTCAGGGCTACAAGGCTATAGGATTTTATTTGCCTATTGACCACTATTAATCTACTATTGACCAATGTAGGGTATCATTTTTTATGCAATTTTTCCCAAAGCATAATTTCTAACTTGGTAGGGACTAAACTGCCTTGCAACACTTGTTATATTTTTTATTTTAAGAGAGCTTTATACGGATCATAAAGCTCAATTGGTGATTCATATTTATAGTGAAAAGTTAAAGATCTTGGATCGATATTAAATAGTAAATTAAAATAATATTATAAAGAAATATTATATTGATAACTAGTGTTAATACTTATTAATTGGATTTATTTTGGATGGTTGGAAGGAATTATTGTTATTCTCTTCAACTAGATTCAATTCTCTTGAGTGACATGATAAACTTTATTATAATGGCTTTAAGTTTGTACAGTTTCAGTGATTCTCCACAAATCAACATCATCAGGGCATAACTAAGAGTCTCCAAAAGCCAACCTAGACTCTACGGGAGGCAATGAATTTATAGGGTAAATGAGGTGGTTTGGGATTTACCATTCTAGGGATTAGATCCACAAAAGGTGGAGGTAAGTTCTAGGACACAAGAGATAAGGTCTCAAGATTAGGATTTTGAGTTCTTATCCAATAGTAAATGGTTAAAACCACCTTCAAAGCTTCTAGAGAGAGAAACTTCAAAATTAATTTTTATTTTTACCAATTTCCAGCTATCATCGCACTTGTTGAACAAGCAACTTGTGTTGATCAACACAGTTTGCATGTGTGCAAACTATGCCATCATAGGTTGCTTTAAAGAAAAGTGAGTTGATCCTCAAAAATATGGTTTTTGACCAATGTAATATGGGATTATTAGAACTTATGGAAAGGAGATGCTTTTTTCTTTGTAGGGGATGATTGAAAAGTGTGAATAGATGGTGATTCATCTGAGTTCTTTGTAATTTGATTGGATGTGACAAAATGGTCTGTAACAAATTGCTCCATAAAGTACAAAGTCAGAAACAGTGGCTGAGGACTGAAGTGCTTTACCATGTGAAAAGTCTGGATCAAGAATAGACTGGTTGAGATCATCAATTATTTGTTACAATACATTATTATCATGATATCATTGTTGAGGTAGGCATACCCATACTCAACATATAAGCTAGTTTACATGTACAATGATCAAAGTCTCGTCCATTGATGATAGATGGTGGACCCATGCTTGGATGACTTTCTGTATGACCGTATCCATCATACTTTGTAATCTTGTATGAATCCTGAACTCGTAGCCCAGATGGATGGAACTAGATTTGGGGTCTTCTACATCATCCCTCGATATTAAATCTTTCGATTGAAGGGAAACAATGAAAACATGTCGTCAAATGTGAGGAAACTTACCATTGAGGTATGCAAGCTCCAGGGCACTGAAGAGAGTTTCTAAGTCAACTTCTTGGATAATGTTTTGATGTCAATAGAAAGCGACCCATCACAGGAGGGCCTTAATGTATCCCCCATCAATGACATGAAACATGTATTAATATTTGAGGTAGAATGTAATGAATCAGAGCTAGTTCAAGGGCGACAAACATGAAATAAGGCTTAAGGTATTGTAGTAGATGCCAACTGAGGATGGACTTCTCTTGAACATATTGACGACACTTTATGGAGTTAGCAACATTGACTCAAAGACCCATCATGAAGACTTTCAATGAGATGTGATCAACGTAGAGGCAAGAGGATTCCACAACCCAAAGTAGTCACAGAGGTAAGAGAGTGTCATGTTGAAGAGCGAATCGCTGCCATGAATAGGTTTTATGCCTTGTTTCCCCAATTTCACAACCATTTCTGGCCAATACTTCTTTATTTGTTAACAAGCTTGAGAATGATAACATATGCTTGACCTATAAGTTCATTCTTCGAACGAATCCTTTTGAGTATTTTTAATGAACCCTAAGAAGGAGCAGTTCAGCCTCGTCATGCTTGACGATTCCTATGTTGTTTATAGTTTTATGAGTCTAGCAAAGGCATAACTTGACTTCTTTTTCATGTTTAGAGAGTTTGAAAAAGAGGCAAAAAATAAAACTCCAAGAGGTTCCTTTTCGTGATTAGTCTCTAATGCCCAAAAAGGTATAAAATAATACCTAGGAGAACCTTTTAGCCATGTTCAACTAAAGTATTCCTTTTTCGTAAATAGTTTATCTCAGTCCGAAAAAGGGTTAAACTTGTACTGGGCAGATGTCTTTTCATTTACTTTAACGAGTTCAAAAAGATAAGTGCTCGACAATATTTTCACATTTTGGGAGTCTGAAAAGAGTTTAAAGAGGACTCCAGGGGGTTCTTTTTCGTAATTTTTAACAAGCCTGAAAAAGCGATAAAAGTATACTCATTCATCAAAATGACCTACATTAAAATTTCAGTTTATAACCTGCATCATGTCCTTCGATTGTCATTTAACTTGCTCATAACACCATAAAAACATTAAAAATATATGATATATGGGAAAATTAGGTAGAAAATATTAAAAATATTAAAATAATGACTCATTTGACCATAAAAAGAGGTAAAAGTAATTTTACTTCTTACCATTTTTAGTTTACCATTTTGAGAGAGCTTTGAGTGATCTTTACCTTGATTCTTTAGTGGATGATTGCGGCTAATACGATGGACGATTTTCATTATTGTCAGTTCCAGGTAAGAGATCTATCCCTTCTCTTCATTTTCACAGTTTCCATTTTTGATTCCATGCATCTTTTGGGAAATTTTTCAAAGTTTTAGAACCTAGAATTTTCCCTTGGCCCAATGCACTTTTCCTATATCTAGAGGTGCAATGGGTCTTTTTAATTTACATTGAAAATACGACCCATGCAAGTAGTCAAATTCACTAAAGAAGCTATTTTGGACGTGGCATAGTCATTACATAAGGTCCTTTCATTGCAGGCCTCTTTTGAAAGGGTGTGGTGTGCATTGTCTAAATTTGTATATTAGAAATCTAGCCAGAAAAAAAATTGTGCCATATTCCAATAGATGATGAGTCAATTGGAGATGGTGGCAATTAAAGCTAAAGAACCGCTATATGAACATCTTAATTCAAAAGGGATTAAATTCATTCCAGATCACGATCTAGAAAAGTAATAACTTCAATTGTTGGATCAATTTAATTTTAGATATTCTTGTTCTTATTCTCAACCTAGGTAAGTATGTCCACAATCATGTTGGCAGTAGCATCTAACTCCACAAGAATTTCATCAGTGGAGTTAAACTAAAAAATACTTCATTTTTTGTTTTAATGGTGCCTTGAAACAAAACCCCAGAGTGGCAGGACTCGATGGGGTTCTCATTAGTATAGGAGGGAAGATAGTATGTCCCTATGATGTTGCAAATATTGACATTGGGATATAGGAAACTCAATCCTCCTCAAGGTAGGACAACTCCTTGTTTTATGTAATAATTCTCACAATTAATATACAAATGAATTATGCTAAAGCTAATCATCTCAATATACTTGATGGCCTTCTTATGCGAAAGGGAAATTTGATCCTAGTTGAACCTTCAATTCATTTACTAGTAATACACAATACTATTACACCAAATCCTACAACATATTATCTAGAGTATGGTAGACAAAATACACAAGAATGATGCATATAACCCTTGATTACAACATTGGTGTTTTTACAGAGGCATTTTAGCTCAAAAAACTCCTTTTCCACCCACAACTAAACTCTTTTCACATGCAAATGTCATTACTGGCAGCTTGAGAGAAGGGAATTTTGACCAAACCTATCTATTAGGTTACACAACATTCCAAGTAACCACCCTACAATCAATACCATTGAAATTTAATTGTGGAGCACATATACAAAACAACAAAATGAAATCCATGGACCATAGAAATAAGGCATTTATTAACATATTTTAATCTCATGCTCAAAGTCCTTCACAACATCTAAGAAATCATTGACGCTTTCTACAGTAAATATCTATTGGATAACCAGAACATTCAAAGTAATATTCATAACTAAATAAAAAGGACATAACACTAAAAGAGCGAACCTTTGGAAGGTGTTACACAACTTTCTACAAAAATCATTAAATATCCTTCCTTAGGACTTGATATGCATTGAGAAACAAGCTAGAGCAATCAATACCATTAAAATGTCAATAGAGAGAACATATACAAGACAACAAAACGATAGCCATGGACCATAACAATTAGTTTTTATGTCAAAAACCAGGTAGAAACATAATCTGGTGAAAGGCATAGACCTGAAGTAATATGGATGACAAAGGCAATTTAACATCTTTAAAGCATGTGCTCAGATTCCTATGCAACTTCTAGGCAAGCATCATTGCACTCTACATCAATTATCTCCCAAATGACATGAACATGGAGTAAGAGTCCCACAAGAATATGAAAAGTAATATGCATGACCAAACAAGACTACACCCTTAAAAATCAAACCTTCTGGAAGTACACAACACACTACAAACATTTTTTAATATACTACCTTGGTAATTTATATGGATTCATTAACAACCCAAAGAAATGGCGTGAAATGGATAAAATGACCAAATAAGGCAACACTTCCTAAAAGGATAGGTCTTTAGAATCTTATTGTATGAAAGCAATGTGGCAATTCCACACCAAAACACACATTTAGGAAAAGCCCAAAGAAACAACAAAAATTAGTATCGGGAGATGAAATGAAAAAACTCATAATAGACTTGCAATTTGTGTACAAAATTTTCTAGATTTGGAATTTATGGAAGTTTTTTGCTTTCAATGCTGAATCAAACCGATAAAGCATATTTCACTAATTGAAAATGAGTACATTATTACAATATCCAACTTGTGCATAATTAGCTAGACCATCTACACACTGAGAAGCATATGAAATTCCCAAATCGCCGATAGAAACTTCTCCATATTGAAAATGAAAAATTCAATGATCCCACTCAGAAACTAAATGAACTAATTTTGTAAAGAGGAACAAAGCATCAGTGCACATCAAGAATTCACCAAAGTAGAAACATACAGTATGAGTAACTTTGAATTATAACCAAACCCATGGAAAATCAAAATAAAGCTGACATTGGATGGATTCATAGATTCACTAAATCCATGGTTGAAGGAATCATTCTAGTGAATTCAACCTAGAAAAGTGTCTCAAAGTTCATGCACACATTTTTGGCATGTATCAAAATCACAATGGAGCATTGTGTTATGGACGTGCTTAAACTCAAGATTTTATGCACTGCACAGTGCAACCTGCTTGCACTATTCAGAATTTAGGTTGCATGTAAATTTGTTGCACTGCTTTAGCACGCACCTGTTACCACTCAAACTAGAAGGGGTCCTAAAGGGGATCCTAGAGGGACAATTTCTAGGTCAAGGGAAACAATGAAGAAATTGCCCACTGTCACCTCAGCTAAAGTTCCCTACTCTTTACGGTTTTTCACTGATGGGAGGATACCTGGTATGATAAAGATCATGAAATATATGGACCAATGATAGGGTGAGGGATGATCCTAGAAGCCTCTTCACAAGATAGGCTCAAATATGTGGCTTGCTTGCTTTAGAAGGAAAGGATGAAAGCTCTCAAGGAAGGGCTTAAGGAGAATTTCAAGGTTTATGTTTAGGGTATGTATCTTATAATGGAGGTTCGTTAGTCCTTAAAATTATTATGAAGGCTTGGATTCTAGGTGATATTTGAAAAATTGTCCATAATAGTGTATGGGGCCACACATGAGCGATATTAAGTCAAGGGGGGAGGGTTTAACAAAAGGTGATATACTTAACCTAATCCAGAAGGAGAAAGGGACTAAAGAACGATTTTTCAATGACAGGCAATGCAAGGATCCTAGTGAGGCTACTAGCCTAAGGGAAACCAAGGGGAAGAATTGGCCTTCGAGCTAGGTCTTGCGATATCTCAAGGTCCCACCATCGGAATATCATGAAATTTGGAGAGCTTCTTAAGGACAAACCAACGCAGTTGTGGACAAAAAATTGAAGTATTTGGATGGCTAGATTGTGAGATAATTGATGCCCTAGGTGACCTATGTTGGCTAGGCCTAGAAGAGAGGGGAAGGTGAAAAAAATTAGATTTAAAGTGATCAACAGAGGAGAACCAATTATTTAACCGTTGGGAGAGATGGAGTCATGGAAGATTTAGAGTTTTTATTGATTTCCACTTGTCAAGGAGGCCTAAAAGGTAACTTCGTTGGGCATTAGAACTTAATGGAATTAGATTCAAGGTCATTTATACTCTGTTCAACAATATTTGGTGACTTATCAATATAAGGATGACTCTAGGAACATTCATTCGTTCAAACATGGCCCAATCATGATATAACACTATTTAGAGATTCAATTTCCACAATTTCGTTTTAAGAAAATGTTATCACCAAAACATGATCACCTAGCCATTTCTAACTAGGTGGATCAAAATACACCATGTCGGATTTATTTTACCATAGTAAAATCACTTTCAACGTGGGAAATAATTTAGTAAGCCATTTTTATTAAATTATTTCTAGTTAAAATTAAAAAGCCCCATGAGAATAATTGAATAAAACATTATTTATTTAATTTTCTCTAGGAATAATTATTAAATCATTATTTGATAATTATTCCTTGTCACATTTGACTAAATCACGTAGGAATAATTAAATAAATCATTTTTGATTTATTATTCCTTAATTATATTATTGGAATAATGGTTAAATCACTTTTTAATAATTATTTCAATTTCACACCATCTTTAATCCTCGCGAAATAATTAATAAATCATTTTATTTGTTAATTATTTCTAAAGAAAGATATTTGACCATTTTGAATATATTTTCCCTCTCCAAAAACGATATAATAAAGTATTCCTAACAGTTAGATCTTGATTTGGTCAATATTATTTTATTATTCTCCATTTTCTAGATCAACCCAATACATTTTTTTATTAAATAAGAGGGTTTTCCATTCATTCTTCACCATGATCATTATCATTGTCACCATTATTGTGTCTTTTCATCTGAGCTCCCACTTGAGTTATACACATTGTTTTAGGTTTTTTTACACATTGAGAGAGAGAATCGATTACTAAAGCATCAAGGACATCAAAGGACCCATCCCACGGAGGGGGATTCACAACCCCTTTTGTAGATCTCCTTCACCAAGTGTTATCAATAAAAGATTTATGATTCATTTTAAAAGTCTTTCCATTTGGGTTATTTTATTGGATATATATTGTTGTTTGCTGTTTTAGATCACATATGTTGTTTTGAAGTAGGTTTCTCTAGTTTTATTATTGCAGATCTGAAGTGTAAGAAGCCACAAATTGTTGTTAGGGTCACATGTCATCAGTGACTTAAGTGGAATCTTTTTGGTACACCTTCCAAGAAATTTCATACTAACAAATGGCAACTCCACTGGGTTTTTAACTACATTTATCGTCAAACAAATGGAAACTCCACTGGTGTAATAAAAAAATTCTTGGGTGACTGAAGTTTCAGTAAATTTCAAGGTTTTCTATAGCTTTTTTTAGCCTCTAAATTTCTATTTATAGTTTTCCTTCCTTTTTTGTCAAAATTTTGGATTTTGGTGGTTTTCTAGTTCTTTCCACAGGTCATAGGTAATATCCGAGTAGGAGACGACAAAATATGTGCGAGATCTGCCAACTGAGAGTCCTGGGAGAAAAACGCACTTTTCAGCCCCATATATGTGTTCTAGAGCTTAATTTTTGGCTCAATAACTGCGTGTTCCACTGTTTCCAGGTCAGTAATTGCGTTTTGGAAATTTTCCGAGATTTTTTTAGAATTTTTTTTAGACTTGACGAGAATGTTGTGTGTAGACTGGAAGGGTTTCTTATCTCTGTTTCAGTCTCCCCTAGGCCTATATTCTCTTAGTTTTTCTCTTTGAGGAAGGAAAAAGCCCCTTAGGGTTTAGAGTACACCTCCACATTGTTAGGAAGATATTGATTGGGTGAGGAGTCTAGGGTTTCAAAATTTTCAACCATTGATTTTCAAAGTTTAATCCATTACTTTACAACACTTTTGGATAGTTTTATTTCACCTTTTCTCCCTTTAGTGTTGGGTTTTTCCTTTCCCCCTTAGGATCCCCTTGAGCATCCTAGGTTTTGAAGCTTCATACCTATCCTTTGCAACATTTGTCACCTCTAATTTTTGATATGTGTCTACACTATTTACAACAAATTAGTGCCTCTAGGTCTCAGTGCCTTTGACATTAGGTCTTTTAGGCATTTTATGTGTCTTTGAGTAGCTTGTTTTCCTTCTCTTTCTTCTTTGCTTGATAGCCTTTTGGGTGGGGTTTTGTGTGCTTGATTGGATGCTTATTTTTCTATCATTTTTAACAGTAGTTACAGTATTTTATCGCTTTATTTTTAGCAGCACATGGCATCATAAAACATGCTCAATTAACTCATCCACTTGACACATTATTTTCACACACTCACACCCTAAGCAAATGTGATCTTGGTTAACACCGCCAAGCCAAGACTTGAAACAATACACCTTAATAATTCAACATACATAGATTAAGTCCACTTGGGCACCAGGGCCAAACAATCTTTGTAGTTTAGGTGTAGGATAAATGGGATAAGCTTCCAATAACACCCATCGATTGCTTACATTGAGACATATAAGTTGACATATTAGGGAGCTTAAAATCCTTCACCATCCCACGGTCCAAAGCCGGAGTGCGTCAGAAACCCGATTCAGAGGGGGTTAGGCTAGGTCATCGTGTGAGCGATTCTCCTCAGGGCTACCCAACCCGTGGCAAGGAATCTTGTGTGTTGGCTGATCACCAAGAAGCTCAAGACTTGACCACCCCTATGGGATGAAGGTAATCGTAGTGACCAATCTTAGGAAAACACCCTATAGGATTGGCTGTGGGAAGCAGTTGGTTCTCTACCCTACCTTTCTCTGGACAATTCTTCTTGCAAGGATGAGATTCCATCAAGTAAGAAGTTCTTAGGAAGGTCATCTTAAACAATAGATTTATGATTGTTTGAGGATTTATACCACCTATAGGCTAGAGGTGTTTTTCTTTGATAGGACGTGATTGCTTGTATTAGAGTAACATCATTAATATAGTTAGTTTATGATTGGCACCACTGTACTAGGTGTTTGTTTGTTGTTTGCTTCTATTTTACTCTTATCATCACACTTTAGTCCTTAGAGTCAACATTGTCTTGACATCATTGCACCCCCTAGGCGATTGTCATAGAGAATTCGAGGCCTCCGCCCTCAGTTTCCGTCAGGAAATATTAATCCTCCCCATCGAGTTACAGTTCATCCTCCTAGTCCTCCATCGAGTCATCATTATGACTCTGGTTCTACTGATTCTTCCAATTCTTCCTTTGATTTTGTGTCTTCTCAACCCCGTACCATCACCATGTCAGGCACCAACGTGGGTGTGGGAAACCAAGGTGGTAACCCAGGTACTAACTAGGGTAACCCCACAATAAGAACCTCTATTGATATGGTCACTCCTACTCCATTGCTTCCTTTTATGGTTGGTTTGAGTCTCCCTGATTTCAGCTAGCTCATCAATGATCCTCTTCTCCATGATCCCAATTGGCTAGCTATGCCTACTAAACTTCCTTCCGACATCCCTAAGTTCGAAGGTAATCTTGGAGAAGATCCCACAAATCATGTTCACTCATTCTATATGTTGTGTTCATCCAATTTTATCACTGAAGACTCCATCTGTTTTCGCCTGTTCCAACGCACTCTTACTAGAGATGATATTAAGTGGTATGTTGATCAACCTAAAGCCACACATTCAACTTTCGTAACTCTTGCCAAAGATTTTCTTGACTATTTCCAATTATCTCTCTGTTATGACACTAGTAGCAAACTATTGACTTCTTTCCGTCAAACTTCTTCCACTTTCTTATCCGACCATGTTCAGGAATGGCGTAGAAGGAGGAGCATATGTAGAGCTCCTTAATTCGAAGACCACATCTATATGGATTGGTTCCTTAGATAGATTTTGGCCTCCTTTGCTAAATGTGTCACTTCTCACTTCCTTCAATCTGAGGAAGATGGGCTCCAAGTATCCTTGGAATTTGATGTGATATACGCCCAATCAGGTTATGTTTATACTATCATTCCCGATCTACTTCGGCCACTAATGGTATCATTGGAACCATTTCACACCCTCAAGTTCAACCATATTCTCCACCTTCGATTAGTTATGGTCAACCCCTGGGGGGGACTAGTTCCTCTTACACCTATCCCTCCCCCATTCCCCCACATGGAAACTCTTATCCAAGTTCCAACGTGTCATATACATATCCCCATCTGCATTAACAGATGCCTGGGCTAGTTGTTACTCCACCTATTTATCCTAATGTTTCCCCATCTCCTTATCATATGTATGCACCACCTAACTCTCTAGCCCTGTCGACACGAACGCCCTAGTCCCCCATGCCTCCTCCACCTATGCCATAGCAGTAACCTCCTCCATAATGTCAAGTGTATTCTCAGTAGAGCACAACCAATCCCCCAACCCAAAGAAAAGGAACAAGGGGAAAGGTAACTAGAACCAACAATCTCAAGGTAATTAAGGTAGCCAAGGTCCACCCTCTAATGCACCTCAGGGAAACTAGCCCAATCCTGCAACCCAGCAACAGGGCAAACAACCCAAGCAAAACAAGGGTCTTCATACAAACAAACCTTGTGCCTATTGCGACATATGTTAGGGTCCTATAATATAGGTAATCTAAGTTTGTATGTCCAATTATTTATTTTGGGATTTTTCTTGTAAAGTTTAGCCTATAAATTCACCATGTATTATATTCTAAATTATTTTTGTACTAAGGTCTCAAAATTTCTCAAGTCATTGTAAATATGTGTGGCAAAATGGGTCCATTAGTCTTGATTTGAATTGTAAGGTCCCTAAGGGGTCATTAGTGAGTTGTCATGGGTGTCTTGTCATGAGTGAATGTTGGCACTGATGTCAACCAGACTATCAAGAATGTTTGCTGCAGTGCATGGTTCAAAAGGATTCCTATGGTACCTGCAGGTTTCATGTAAAAGATCATCATGGTCATGTATTTATGGCTACCCAAATAACAAATGATCAAAGAGGTTTGTAGCCATTTACAAGTATCATAAGGACTCAAAGTCTACATCGGACCCTCTCCATTGGAAAGTGCTTCGAAGCAACTTTCCAACGGTATATCTGGTTCTTCAAATTGACTTCCCGATCAAAAGATAGAGCTAGTTGAAATTTTCTCATCAAAACCAGAGAACAAAGGAAAAATTCCTAAGTGTAAAATCCTAGATCCCGCATATCAGAGTTTTCAAAGGAGAAGTAGCAGAGGAGAAAAGAATATTAGTGATCAGTGATTGCAGATATCACATATCTGTGATCGGAGGTTTGATATACAACACAAACAAAAAAACAGATCAACGAAGTGGCATATCGGCGGGGTCCAATCGACGAATCGGCAGGGTCCTATGCACAGTGCAATCGACAATCAACGACCAGGCCATATTGCATATCGATGATTGGCATTTTCAAAGGCTCAATCCTACTGAAATTGCAATGTGCGATGTGCGATATACAAATAATTCTTTCAGTGTTAAATCATCGAGAAATGTGCTGTTAGTGTTAAAGTGTTGGGGGGATGCCTTAAACATTTTACAAAGGATTTTATTGAAAATCAGAGCAGGTTCAGGCTTTTTCTCTCTATTTCGACGTGACGCATGGAAGTGTGTGATTAGTTCTGATATGTTACATGGAAACTAACATCATCATGACGTGGCTGTATGGTAGACACATGGCATGAATAATGGGCATTTTCAAGGGCCATATGAGGCCAAAAAGGGTGACATGTGTCACCACTCACCAGGTGACACGTGGCAAAGAATGACGTCAACAGTCGCGAATCGGTGATTGGAGGTTGAGCAGTATTGTTGCATCAAACTAAATATTATGATTAAAAAACTTTGATGTGGGGGATGGCCCACGGTTATAAAGACTCAAAGGAATGAGGGCTATTGGCGCATCAGAGGGGTGGTGACAGTTTAAATATTTGTTTTATCTATTTAAATCATGAAGTTGGGTAGAGATAGGTTAATAAAGGTTTTTATGTAAAGTTGGTCGGAAAGGGTTAACAAAGGTTTTATATGATAAAACCTCGCTCGGGCCCTCCCTCATTCCCTCTCCACGGGGATCATGCCACGTCACTCATCGGAGATCGCAAGTCTTGAGGGTGTAACCAAGTGCAATGTTATGAAATCATCGATCTCCGAGTTTCGATATTTAATGGGCCCATGCACATATGTATTGTGGTCCCATGTCTTATGCAGTGGGGCTGATGCAATGCTTCAAAGAGTTGCCCCCCATCCCAGCTAGAGGGTTTTATGCCCCTAAAAAGGCTTTGGCCCTAAGTCTCCAGGCCTTGGTGATACAGTTTCCACCTAAGCTCAGGGGGCCAAGCATATCGCAAAGTTCACACCCTACACAATTCAAAGTAGTAATACAACGAAAAGCTCTAAATTACAATCACGATGATATTATAGGGTTTAAAGGATCCCATAGTGAATTAAGTGGAAGTGTTAGAGCATGAATGGTGATGGCCCTCTAAATTAGACATAAATTAAGGTCCATGCCTCTAATTTAAAACATAAATTAAGGCCTATGACCATCCTTCAGCACATTAAACCTCTCTTTTTGCATTAGATAATTTATTTTTAACTTTAATATATTCATTAGGAAAGTTTATGAATAACTCAATATTTGTGCCCAATATTATTTATTTTTGTGGAATATTATGAGAATATTGGGCAGATTATGAAGAGTTGGAGGAGGAGATAATTTAGGGACTTGTTCCCTAGTACTGGAGGATCAATAATCAATAATAAGTCAACAAGATATTATGGAATTATGGCACAAATTGTGGAACTCCAATGATTGAGAAAATCTAGGAATGTGTTCCATTAATCAAGGGAGCAGATCCACCATTCAAGGGAGCAGATCCACTAATCAAGCGATTTCGGTGGGGAAAGATTCCTCCATCCATGGGGAATGATTATTAATCATTTTGTATAAGTACCAAGTCGAATTTGCTTCTAGGGAATGATTGAGAAAATCTAGGAATGTGTTCCTTGCCATTTAATGCAAATTCCTAGTATTGGGGACTAGATCCACTAATCAAGGGATTTTGGTGGGGAAAGTTTCCTCCATTCACGGGGAATGATTCCTAATCATTTTTTATAAGTACCAAGTCAAATTTTCCTCTAGGGATAGATTTTCATTAGTGTTATTGTGGAGAGAGTTTGTATTTTTGCAGTTTCATTGTATTTTCTTGCAGGGATGTAATTCTATTCATGAAAATAATGAAGATTGGTGTCATGTTCAGCTTCTAAATCTTGTTCTCCTCCATAGGTCTCTGAGTTTCCTTGGGCTTGGCCATCCCAGAAACCTCAGATCCCTTTTGTATATTTTTCTTTCATTCTTTTCATTGCTTATTCACACGCATCTATAATTTTTATTTCTTTCTATTCCTGCATTTAGTATTAATGATTTCTTATTGTAGGATTGAGTTAAATGGTTGATGTAAGTTCTTTTGCAGGATCACAAGAATTATTTCATCCTTGAAAATGCTTAAGAAGTTCATAATAATCATTGAATTGCTTGGATTAGTCTTATTATTCCCAAATCTAGATTGTTGGACCTCCTTTTTAACAAAGAACAATAAATTTCTGCTTTTTTTTAGAGCATGCTAACAAGCTTCAATCCACTTGATTCCACTTGCATTAGATAAAAAAAAACATTCTAGTTCATAACAAAAATTACCCCATTGCATTTTCACTTGATTTGGTTAGGCATATTTTAGATTTACTAGCTCATTAGTTCTCGAATTTCTAGATTTTCGACTAGTAATGTTTTTTATTTTTTAAGAATGGGTTAACATAGGTCTTTTTGAGTGATTCCACTTGAACTAGGGACTTAAGACATCCTAGTTAATAATAAAATTTGTCCCATCCACTTTGGATTTGTTTTTCTTGGTCATTAAACCCTCGCCAATTTCATCATTTCACAAGGAAATTTCTCCAAGTTTTTTTAGCGAATCCATCTATCGCCCGACTTTGGTTTTGAGTTCTGAGTGATCTTAGGAATTTTCTCACTCCATTCCACCCATCACACACCTTTCCTAGGCCTCCCATCACCTCCAACACCTCACATTTTTCTCTCGGCTGTATCTTGTAGGTTCATTGTAATTCCTACAGGATCATCCTGTAGGTTTCTAGTACATCCTGTAGGTTTTCCTGAAATGGCCTGTTTTGAGGCTGAATTGAGAAAAACCTCTAGGAAGTCACCAAAAGCCTCCCAAGGGTCTCCCACACCATCCAACCATCTCCTAACCCTTCCATCCAACCTCCAACATCCTTAATTCACCTGCCACATCACCAAAGGAAATTAGTTTGCATACTTGATTTTGCATGAAAAGACAAAAAGACAAAAACAGATTTATTTCAGTCCCTTTACTTGCACATTAGTGATGTTTGATGCTTCTTACTTCCATGCTTATATAGTAGCATTTGGTTCATGATAATTTAACATTATTGCAAAGCATATTTTCTTGGCAGTTAATTAGGAAATGGTGTGATTTAGCATTGAATTTCCATCTCTTTCCTTGTACTTTCTTTCTTGCAATAGGTTAAGGTTCCAT
This sequence comes from Pinus tabuliformis, assembly GCA_031772625.1. Lineage (NCBI taxonomy): Eukaryota > Viridiplantae > Streptophyta > Pinopsida > Pinales > Pinaceae > Pinus > Pinus tabuliformis. The sequence continues at coordinate 704,691,315 of CM062810.1, read as the reverse complement.
TTCAAACATTTCATTTTTTGCAATTAGTTTAGGATTTGACTTCAATACATGCCCTCCATTACATCCTGACAGCAAAGGAAGGACACATTGTATGTCGTACATATAGTGCCGACACCTCTTAAGTTTGTACGAACCCCGGGTTGATAATTAAAGTCGGTAGCCTTGGGAGTCACAACATTCTTGTTGCAATACCGAGGCTCATCACTTTTTGGTGTCATTGCTGGGGAGGTGTCAAAGTATGCATTGTTTTCTTCCCTAGTGATTCATTTCTTTTTACTTTTCAAAAAAACAAAATATTTGCATTAGGCATATTTCATTTCAAAAATAGAAAAGTGCATTGCATTAGTGTTTTCATTCAATCATAAAAACAAAAACAAAATTTCTCCAACACCAACCCACCCCCCCAATTGATCACGTGGTGCAGTAAGAGCCAAAGAATATAGAAGAAATGGATGGAGATGATGACAATGAGGAAGATCCTCTCGGATTTCCCATTCAAGATACTGATGGTAGTGTGCACATGAAGAACATCCCTCCATCTTTTATTCCAAAATTTCATGGTCTAAGGTTAGAGGATCCGGAAACCTTTCTCTTTGAATTTGAGATTGTTTGTAGATCTTATGGTTACTTATTAAAAACTCAAAAATTGAGATTGTTTCTGGCAACTTTGAAGGATAGAGCTCTTAAATGGTTCATGAGTTTAGGGACTAATTCAATAAGATCATGGAATGATATGCAAAAGATATTTATAGAAAAATATAAAGATCATGATCTTAAAGAATAAATCTTTAGAATGAATCAAAGAGAAGATGAGAGCCTTGAGGATCTAATAGAGAGGTTCATGTACAATGTTAAGAGGGCAAAACTACATCATTTAGGATCTGACACACTAAAAACCCTCTTACTTAGAACAATTAGGGATGAGTGGATTGATCTCCTTAATCTCATGAGTAGAGGTGATGTATATGAATTATCATTTGAGGAAATTTGTGAAACATGCAAACACATATCAAGAGGAAAAGCAAGAGTAGGAAAATCAACATCAAGATTGGTAAGTCAAGCTAAATTTGGAAAGTTGTTTGATTTTAAAACAGAATTTCTTAGCAATCTAACAAAACAAGTAGAAATGTTAAGAATGCAAGATAAAGGAAAATAAAATGCTGATATTTGTGTTGCAGAATCACATGATGTTAAACATTGTCCATCATTACCAAGGTTGAAGGAATTTTACCAAGAGGAAAATGGAGCAAGTCAATTGCCAATGCAGCTATGTTATGTAGCTCCAAGAGGACCATGGAAACCTATTCAACCTGACATGACGCAAGAGCCTAATTCACAATTTCAAGCTTATGCACATCCACCTTAAATTAATTGGAACACACCCTTTCCTTGGCAACATTGGCCATATCGACCCCAAAACCAATCTTGGCAACAAGGTTGGCAAGGAACTTATGGGAGCCATCCACAATATCCTCAGTATTTTCCTCAATATCCTCCATACCAAACTCCATGTAATCCTTACCATTCATCTCCACCACAACCACAATCCCAACCACATCCATCTCAAATTTACACTCCTACTCAACTACCTGTACCACCATTTCCAAACCCACACATTGAAGTAGCTCAACCCACTTACCATACTGAGGTATAACACTTCCAAACATCTCCTCTTGAGCTCAATGGTATTCACCATAGCTCAGGAAGAGTATTGAAAAAAAGAGATTATATTGAAGGATCACATCCAAAAGAAGAAGATTCAAAAGATAAGATCAAAGAACCATGGACTTCATTTGATGAAGAGAAGACAAAAAAATCAGAGATTGAGAAAGCTCCCTCATGGTTACCATCAAATCCTCCATGTATTCAAGAGAACAATCAGAAAAATGAGGAAGATTTGAAGGTCATGGTAGAAGAAGACATGAAGAATGATCCAGATCAGCAAAAGGACCAAGGACATCACAACTATATTGAAACATGGTTCTAGATAGTCATTAAGTTGCAACATCATTCTCTTCCTTGACTATGATTGATCCTTTCAAAGTCAAATCATTTGGTCTCTGAAATCCAGGTACATGTCAACGCATACATTTCAATCCTCCACATCATTTTTTCTGTCATCTTGATGTGCACATGGATCCATTGGAAGTATTATTATACTTGAAAGTGATTTTGTTTTTCAAGTAGAGTAGGGTAGAAAAAAAAAATGAAAAATAATAGAAACAAAAAATCTAAGGTGAAAACCTCCTTGGAGGTGCCTCATATTGGCTCATTGATTTAAAACCTCCATGAGGCGGTCAATGGGTTGAAAAAAAAGAAAAAAAAAGAAAAAAAGAAGATCCTAGGTGAAAACCTCCTTTGAGGCGCCTAGGCAGACCTACTAGTTGAAAACCTCATTGAGGCAACTAGTAGGCCTAGAAGAAAAAAAATAGAGAAAAAATAAAAGAATCCTTGCTCCATGCATGTATGTACTCTCCAACGTTTGCAAGCAACAAGAAAAAGTTGGTACCAAAAGGAAAATTGGTCAAGCCTAGTCAAAAGAAGTCAAATTTTGACTTTCTCCTACTTCGCTCAAATGCTCCAACAATGCCAAGGCCATGCCAATCCATCACCCTCATCTATTTTCACCATCCAACCATCATTCCCAAGCTTCTACCACTCATTTTCCTTGTTGTCCTAAAAAATTACATGATGCTCTGTTTTACTACAGGATACAAAAATACATAGAGCATAATTTTTTTTTTTTACCATAACTTGAAAACCATGCATCCATTTGCCAAGCTATTTCAGGGGGAGATGCATATGGATGATGGTAACATGCTCAAGCAATTTCAGCAAATTCTAGTGCACGGTTTCCAAGAAATTGGCCTCCATCACCTTCAACCATTTTTGCATTTTCTCAATATCCATGCATCCATTTAAAAATTTGTGTCATGGGGAGATACATATGGATGATGGTAACATGCCCAAGCAATTTCAGCAAATTCCAGTGCACGGTTTCCAAAAAATCGGCCTCCATCACCTTCAGCCATTTTTAGTTTTTCTTGAGATCCGTGCATCCATTGACCAAAATTGTTCTATGGGGAGGTGCATAGTGATGATGGCAACATGCTCAAAAAGTTTCAACTCAATCCAGTCTACCGTTTAGGAGATATGGACAAAACAAGTCATTGTCCTGTAAACCTACAGGATACAGAACAACCCCTATAAGATTGGTAGTGAGTAGTTTTAAAGGAGATCCAGAGGTCAAAGAAGCTCCTCCAGAGCTGAGCAGCAACATCAAGATCATTAACATCATCATCCAACACCTGCACATCAACATCAACACAGCCACAACATGTATGTCTCTCCAACAAACCATAAGGTAGGTACAAGTATGCAATATTCTTGACCTCTTCTCTTGAGCATATTATAGTTAGAAATTTGTTGTCAATGCATGAGAGATAATGTTTTATAAGCTAAGGATGGGTGAGCAGTCTCAGCCACCTTCAACTAGTTGCTTGTAGCTCACTCCTTCACTCATGCAATGTTGAAAAGTCAAATTATGAAGGGTGATGATTTCAAGGAATGAGGACAACAATTAAAAGAAGAATTTTTTGCAAAGGCCAAGGTCACCATAACACTCCAAGCCCTCCATCCACTTCATATTCACTATCTATTCATCATTCATCCATCCCATTTCATTCTTGAAATAAACAAAGAGAGCATCCTCTCCATTTTCATGAAATTTCCATTTGCAGGTTAGCAAGAAGGATGGTCAAAGAGCAAAGGAGGATCACAAAGAGACCCCTGTCACTCAAATTTTTATTTTACCACTCATTACCATTCATTCCTCCACCATTTCTGTCATTTTTTCCACTCCTTTACTTCAATTTACAAAGGGACTGTGTTTTCTATAGGACGATCCTGTAGGAATTACAATCACCCAGAAATCCTACAGGAGGAAATCCTAAGGCAAATAAATGACTTGCTATGTCAATAAAATGCACCCTTTCATCATTCCATCACCATACCTTGTCCACCATCATCACCCCTGCATTCACCCTTAAAAACAAAATCAGTTTTTCTTTGAACAAATATGTTTTTGGGCTTGTCCTTGTAGAGCTTACAACCAAGATTCTTAATGCAAAAGAGAGAGGCCACCAGGGCCATGGATGAGGCACAATGAGGTCACTAATTTGCTTAGAGGATGAGAAACACTTTCAATAGGGGGGTATGATGTGCCTCTAAATAAATTAAGGCCCATGCCTCTAATTTAAAACATAAATTAAGGCCTATGATCATCCTTCAACACATTAAACCTCTCTTTTTGCATTAGATAATTTATTTTTAACTTTAATATATTCATTAGGAAGGTTTATGAATAATTGAATATTTGTGACTAATATTATTTATTTTTGTGGAATATTGTGAGAATATTGGGCAGATTATGAAAAGTTGGAGGAGGAGATAATTTAGGGACTTGTTCTCTACTACTAGAGGATCAATAATAAATAATAAGTCAACAAGATATTATGGAATTATGGCACAAATTGTGGAACTCCAATGATTGAGAAAATCTAGGAATGTGTTCCACTAATCAAGGGACCAGATCCACCAATCAAGGGAGCAGATCCACTAATCAAGGTATTTTGGTGGGAAAAGATTCCTCTATCCATGGGGAATGATTATTAATCATTTTGTATAAGTACCAAGTTGAATTTGCCTCTAGGGAATGATTGAGAAAATCTAGGAATGTGTTCCCCGCCATTTAATGCAAAGTCCTAGTATTGGGGACTAAATCCACTAATCAAGGGATTTTGGTGGGGAAAGCTTCCTCCATTCATGGGGAATGATTCATAATCATTTTGTATAAGTATCAAGTCGAATTTTCCTCTAGGGATAGATTTTCATTAGCGTTATTGTGGAGAGAGCTTGTATTTTTGCAGTTCCATTGTATTTTCTTGCAGGGATGTAATTTTATTCATGAAAATAATGAAGATTGGTGTCATGTTCAACTTCTAAATCTTGTTCTCCTCCATAGGTCTCTGAGTTTCCTTGGGCTTGGCCATCCCAGGAACCTCAGAGCCATTTTGTATCATTTTCTTTCCTTCTTTTCATTGCTTATTCACATGCATCTCTAGTTTTTATTTATTTTTATTTCTACATTTAATATTAATGATTTCTTGTTGTAGGATTGAGTTAAATGGTTGATGTAAGTTCTTTTGTAGGATCACAAGAATTATTTCATCCTTGGAAAATCTTTGGAAGTTCATAATAATCATTGAGTTGCTTGGATTAGTCTTCTTATTCCCAAATCTAGATTGTTGGACCTCCTTTTTAGCAAAGAACAATAAATTTATCCTATTTTTTAGAGCATGCTAACGAGCTTCAATTGATTTGATTCCACTTGCATTAGATCAAAAAACATTCTAGTTCATAACAAAAGTTACCCCATTGCATTTTCACTTGATTTGGTTAGGCATATTTTAGATTTACTAGCTCACTAGTTTTCGAATTTCTAGATTTTCGACTAGTAATGCTTTTTATTTTTTTAGAATGGGTTAACATAGGTCTTTTTGAGTGATTCCACTTGAAATATGGACCTAAGACATCCTATTTAATAGCAAAATTTGTTCCATCCACTTTGGATTTGATTTTCTTGGTCATTAAACCCTCGCTAATTTCATCAATTCACAAGGAAACTTCTCCAAGCTTTTTGAGCGAATCCATCCATCTCCCGACTTTGGTTTTGAGTTCTGAGTGATCCTAGGAATTTTCTCACTCCATTCCACCCATCGCACACCTTTCCTAGGCCTCCCATCACCTCCAACACCTCACATTTTTTTCTCAACTGTATCCTGTAGGTTCATTGTAATTCCTACAGGATCATCCTGTAGGTTTCTAGTACATCCTGTAGGTTTTCCTGAAATGGCCTGTTTTGAGGCCGAATTGAGAGAAAACCTCTAGGAAGTCACCAAAATCCTCCCAAGGGTCTCCCACACCATCCAACCATCTCGTAACCCTTCCATCCAACCTCTAACATCCTTAATTCACCTTCAACATCACCAAAGGAAGTTAGTTTGCATACTTGATTTTGCATGAAAAGGAAAAAAGACAAAAACAGATTTATTTCAGTCCCTTTACTTGCACATTAGTGATGTTTGATGCTTCTTACTTCCATGCTTAGATAGTAGCATTTGGTTCATGATAATTTATCATTATTGCAAAGCATAGTTTCTTGGCAGTTAATTAGGAAATGGTGTGATTTAGCATTTGAATTTCCGTCTCTTTCCTTGTACTTTTCTTCTTGCAATAGGTTAAGGTTCCATTTCAAACATTTCATTCTCTGCAATTAGTTTAGGATTTGACTTCAATACATGCACTCCATTACATCATGACAGCAAAGGAAGGACACATTGTATGCGCACATATAGTGCTGACACCTCTTAAGTTTATACGAACCCTGGGTTGATAATTAAAGTCGGTAGCCTTAGGAGTCGCAACATTCTTGTTGCAATACCGAGGCTCATCAAATGGGTCGGCAACTACAAGAAAAACACAAAGGACTATGAATTAACAGGGCATTGATGATCTGGGACTTCTTCGATAAACCATGTAGAAGTGTCAACAAATGTATGGGTTGACAATTGTTTAAACGCAGAAAAGAGAGGAATAGTGGTTTGAAATGCACAGTCAACAAGTCTCTGCAAAAATAACTACAACCACTCCAATTTTAAAGGCAGAGGATCAAAAATATTGAACCAATTTCTAAATTTAGAGGCTAAGGATTTTCCGGCAGAATTGAGAAGAGCGAAGGAGCAGTTTTTATGAATTATTGTAGAGGGACTTGTTATGATAGCAAAAATTCTAAAACTTTAGTTAGGGACCTGTTCTACTTTCAAGGGAAGTAGTTAACCAGATACTTCTTTTGCCTAAATGCAAGCATATTTTCCTATATTTGTTCTAGGACATACATAATATATTTTAAAGTTTATTTTTGCATACATAAACTTGAGAGATACTAAAAATATCTTTGTTTATGCAATTATATAATGACTATTATTTTGTAAAATGTTATGTAAAAGCACTATATAAACAAGTTTTGAAGATCTAAACAAGGTTGGAACTTGTATGAATAAAATAGTTGTATGTTGATGTAAGCCATGGATTGGACTCAAAGTCATCAATTTGCAAAAATACAAAGAGTTTTGTTCCAGGATTCCCGTGTCAGATAATTGGTGATGTGCTTCTTATGTTAAATTGTTTCTCTCTTCAATTTACATATGTTTTTCCTTCTTTATTGTTGCAAGAAGATTAAGGGCCGAATTTGCTTAAGTGTGCTCTTCTCTAGCTTGTTAGCAATATTCATGTTTTCTTTCTAATGTTAAATATAGAATTCATACCAGTATGCTCTATATTTAATTGAACTTAAATCATATTCATCCTATTCACCCCACATACACTCTAAAAGATCCAAAAGTTTGCCTATCCTTCCCTGTTACAACTGCTTTGTCATTTTGTGATTGATTACCCAAAGGTTCATGACTCCATGCCCAATGGACTTTCCCTGCATATTTCAACCAAACTTTTGAAAAACTCATCCCGAACTCTAATAGCTAACCTAAAATCTGAAGAGAAAATCTAAATCATATAGAGAGATCCCTCTTTGAAGTTGAAAGGGCTAGATCCAAGATTTAAAAGTGGTTCTGTGGTTACCTTTGTAGTTTTCTTCCTGAACCTAGGAAAATTACGGAGTGATAACATCATGGTGACCATATTGGGGAATGACTTAAAAAACAATATATTTCCCTGGTAAATACTAATTTCAGAGCTCCAAAGCTATTTCCTGTGTGTGACAGTGAAGTAGAATCTATTTAGGCTGATTTTTCAACCCAAAATTTGTACATATACCTATCTGTAAATAATCTATTTGAATATCTGGCTCCTAGGAAAATCTACACTAGATCCCACCTAGATCCTAACCCACCTGAAATTGTGAATAATCCTAAGAAGCTGATTAGTAAGAAGAGTTTCATAGAGAGCCAAGCCAACAATAATCCTTTTCCAAGAGTTAATTCCCTTCCAGAAAGTTTTATAACTGTTGAGGATATTGAATTTGACTTACCCTTTGAGCATAGTCTTTTTAGAAATAGATCAGAAATCTTTGTCCCTGAGACAATCTTTGATGAAAATATTTTGAAACCTTATATCTCAGCACATCAGCCTATCATTTCAGATTATGATAAAGATGTTATAAAACAGTTTGAAAAACTTGAAGATTTGGTGACTAAATTGAATCAGGCCGCTCAGAAACCATTTACAGATCAATCAACTAATTTTTCTTCTTCTGCCTCATCATCAACCCCTCTTGTGGTTTCTCTTTTTACCACTATTCCTATTTCATCTACCATCCAAAATCCTTCTATACCAACTCAACAAGTCATAATTCCACCTTCTTCATCACCCCTAACATCAAGCACAACCACAGTTTCATCCTCCTCACATATCCCAGTCATGGTAGCTTGCTATGCTCCTCTGGTTTTACCAACACAACTGCATGCCATGCCACAGGATTATCAACAACGTATGCCTCAATTTGATAGCACTAGGCCTATCATAGCATAACAACACATAGATAAGATGAATGACTTCTCAGACTTAAAAGAAGTTGACGATGATGATGTGAAAATGATGCTCTTTGCACAAAGGAAGTTAAAAAATGGTTTAGAGTAATTCCAACGGGTAGTATTGCAAATTTATCACAATTTCACCAAAGTTTTCTTGCAAGATGGGAAGTAAAAAATAATCCTCTTCAAATCCTGGAAGAATATGAGAGTCTGAGGAGAGCTCCTGGTGAAACAATTTAGGATTATTGCACTAGATTTAATAATGTTTACAATTTTATTCCAGTAGCAATACAACCTCCACCAGGACTAGCTTTGATCTGATTTCCATATGGTTTTGATGCTGATATGGCTTATTAGTGAAGAGAGAGAAATCTCGCCACCTTAGAAGAAATGCAAATAAATGTTGTGAGTGTAGAAGCAAATTTTTTGGCCAAAAGAGCGAAGTTAAAAGTTGAAAGAAGGGTGATCATCAAAGAAGAGTCTTCTTCCTCTTCATCAGATGCAAAGCTAGACACCCTAGTTAGAACTATGGAAAGGATGATGGAACAAATGAGTTTGACCGACAGAGCTCCACCAAGAGAAACTCAAGGGGGTTCATAGATCATAAATCCTAACTTTAGGAGGAACCTGCCCCAAATTAAACAGAGAGATCAAAGAGCCCCAATAGATCAACAACAAATCAGACCTCCGCTCCAGGAGAATTATGCAGACGAAGAAACTGTGCTAGTAGATGATCCTAAAGAGAATCATATTAATCTTTTTGGGGAAGGAGAAATAGACAATATTTTCTTAACTAAGGAGGAACAATATATGTTCTTGTTATCACAGTCAGAAGTCATCCCTACATAAACAAATGATTATAAAAAAGGATATCATAATGCTATAATGGAAGTACACAAACAATACAATTTGAGAAGCTGCTGCAGAAAACCCTCCTAAGAAGGTTTAGATTGATACACCTTCCACTAGCCAGACGAAGGATGACTCCTTAAAAGAGGTTTCTCAGAAACAATATCTAAGTATTAAAGAAGTAGACAAACCTTAAACTTCTTTCAGTATTGAAAATTATTAGCCAACGCTAAAATATTTGTTCCTCTCATTAAATTGACGAAGAAGAATTTTTATAGATCTCAAGTCATAAAGACATTAAAGATAGAGGAGGAAATAGATATGGTTAACCTAAGTGATGACCAACCCAAATTATTATTCGGACCTGAAGTTGAAGGGAAGTCACATGATGGAAATGTGCCACCATTTTATGTTAGTTTGAACATTCGTGACTACATTTTTCACAATGCCATGCTTGATTTTGGTGCTTTGCACAATCTCATGCCTAGAGTCATTATGGACAAGTTGGGCTTAGATATATCAAGACCCTATAAGGATCTTTACCCCATTGATTATGGAAAAGTAAAGTGCTTAGGTATTATAAAGGATTTATGTGTGACTCTGGCCCAAATCCCAACAAAGAGTGTGGTTATGTATATAGTAGTGGCTGATATACCTCCCAAATATGGAATGATATTATCAAGATCTTGGGGGGCAACGTTACAGGGTATGATGTAGATGGACATGACTTATGCAACTATTCCTGTCTTTGGTCAACAAAGGAGGCTGTATAGGGAAGCATTAATGTTTATATGGTAAGAAACCAATATAAACCTAATAAATACCCACTTTATTCAGTGCATTCCAACATGGATTCTTTTATTCTATACAATGATATCTGTGTAGAAGAAGAGGCGACAGAGTTGGAAAGTAAATCAAGTAAAACAAAGGATGTGAAATTTGATGTTGGAAAAGAAGATGAAGAGGATGAAGCCCTATGCAATATGGATTTCAATGGGGCAATCAGTAGGGAAGGAATAGGGGAAGTTTTTTGGGTCTTAAACTCTAAAATAGGCATAACAAAGGGATATTCTTATAAGCTTAATTTTCAGTGCATCAACAATATAGCTGAGTATGAAGCACTTATTTTAGGATTACAAATATTGAAGAGGTTGGGAGCTAAAAGGATTTTTGTACATGGTGATTCAAAACTCATCATTAATCAGATTAAAAATGAGTACTCAGCTAAACATCCTAGGTTAAGGGCCTACGTAAATGTTGTCTTAGACCTTCTCCAGTGTTTTCCAAAATATCAGTTGTCTTTGATTCCTAGGAGTGAAAATATATTAGCGGATGCACTGGCCACATCAACGGGTACCTGTAATATTCCATTCCATCCCAATGAAAAATATGAGATTGAAGTGAAGCATAGACTGACTATCCCTGATAATATTAGATATTGGCAAGTGTTTGGCAGTGATAAGCAAGTAGAATTTTTTTTGGAGTTGAAGAACGAATTTGAGAATGTACATATTGATATAGATAACAGTGTAGATAAGGATATAAATGAAACAATGTTGAACCAAATCAGTGAAGATCCAGAAGAACTTGAAATCCTACAGTTGAAAGATAATGTGCTACCAAGGGGTTTGGTGCCATTAGAATAACTATTTGATTTTAATGATGTGGCTAAAAAGCCCAAGATAAAACCTATAGGAGCTGAAGTTGACGATTGTAATATAGGTAATGAAGATAATCCTAACATGGTAAAGCTTTCCAAGTATTTACCTCCTGAAGAAAGACAAAAGTACATTGATTTATTGAAAGAATATTCTGATGTGTTCGCATGGGGATACAAATATCTAAAGGCATATGATACCAACATTATACAACATACTATTCCCATCAAAGAGGACCAGAAACCTTTCAAACATAAATTAAGGAGGGTGAATCTAGTTTTGTTACCCTTAATAGAAAAAGAGGTTAGAAATTTTTTTGATGCCAAAATCATTGTACCTTTGAGATTTTCAAAATGGCTATCAAATCTGGTGCCGACGAGGAAGAAGACTGGGGAAATAAGACTATGTGTGGATTTCTGAAACCTGAACAAAGTTTCTCTCAAAGATAACTACCCTTTACCAAAAATGGATCATATTTTACAGAAGGTAGTTAGTTCTAGCAGAATTTCTTGGATGGATTTTCATGTTACAATAAAATTCTTGTGCATCCAGATGATTAGCACAAAACAACTTTCACAACACCATGGGGAACCTTCATGTACGTGAAGATGCCTTTTGGGCTGATGAATGCAAGAGCCACTTTCCAAAGAGCAATGGATATTGCTTTCGCATATGAGAAGGATCAATTTATTGTAATATATTTAGATGACATCATTGTGTTCTCCAAAACTGATGAGGATCATCTGTTTCATTTATTAAGAATATTTTTGGAGAAATATAGGAAATATGGTATTTCCTTGAATCCCAAGAAGTCTCTGTTTGGTTTAGAAGAAGGGAAACTACTTCGTCACATAATTTCAAAAGATGGTATCTGGATTGATCCAAGTAGAATTGAAGCTATTATGAAAATTGATCCACCTAGAAACAAGAAAGAAGTGTAGTCTTTTATTGGTAGAATAATTTTTTTAAGGAGGTTTATTCCAAATTTAGCTGAGATCTTAAGAGCTATTACAAACATGCTGAAGAAGGACAATGAGATGAAATGGAATGCTGAAGCCAAAAGATCATTTAGTGATGTGAAGACAACCTTGACCTGTGCTCCTATTCTGATTAGCCTAGATAACACTAAATACTTCATTATATTTTCCTTTTCTTCAAAACATACTATTGCAGTGATATTATTATAGAAAAATAAGGAGGGACATGAACAACCGATAGCATTTTTCAGCAGAGCTTTAAGACATGCCTCGTTGAAGTATAATATCATGGAAAAACAAGCTTTCATTTTAGTAAAGGCCTTGAAATACTTTAAAAAATATTTGTTACATTCTCACATAATTGTTTATGTTCCAAGTGCAGTAGTAAAGGATATCCTCACGTAGATTGATCCATATGGAAAAAGGGGCAAATGGATAGCAGTGATTTTGGAGTATGACATGGAAATAAAGCCTACAAAACTTATCAAGGGTCAAGGATTAGCCAAATTAATGGTTGAGTCAAACTTTCATGCACTAGACATCAATTTTGTAGCTGCTCTTGATGAACAAGAGGATCTGGTGACTCCACAGGTATCAGAAAATTTTCTTACTTCTCCCTAGTATGCAGATATTGTGTATGTTTTGCAAAATTTACAAGCTCCACCTGGTTTGACAAAAACCAAAGCAAGATTTCTCAAACTGAAAGTTGTAAAGTTCTGCATTTTAGATCAAGCTTTGTATTGGAAGGATGCTGGAGGAATGTTGTTAAATTGTTTGTTGAAATATGAAGCAAATAAAATAATGGAGGAATTTCATCAAGGTGATTGTAGAGGACATCTTTACTGGAAAACAACATTAAAAAAAATCCTGAGAGCTGGTTTTTACAGGCCTACTTTGTTTGATGACATTCATAAAAATGTTTCAACTTGTCATTAGTGTCATATTATTGAAGGTAAGGGAAAACTCTTACCTTTACTGAAGCCTATATCAGTGGAGGTGCCTTTCTAGCAGCGGGGTTTAGAATTTATAGGAGAAATTCATCCAAGTTCTTTAGCTCAACACAAGTGGATCCTGACAACAATATACTACTTCACCAAATGGATAGAGGTAGACCCAACCAGGTAAGCTACATATTCAGTAATCATACAATTCATTAAAGGTAATATTCTCTCCAGATTTGGTTGTCCCTATAAAATTATCACAGATAATGCTGCTGCTTTAAAATCTAAAAGGATGATTGAGTTTTGCAACAAATATCATTAGTATTAGGAAATTTTACTTCTTATTATCCTCAGGGAAATAGGTTGGAAATATCTTCAATAAGAGCTTATTCAATATCATAAAGAAGCTGCTGCAGGAAAACAAGAAATCCTGACACAAGAATTTGATAAATTCTCTGTGGGAGGATAGGATAAGCACAAAGAAATCAATTGGGATGTCACCATACCCATTGGTAAATGGAATATATGTAGTTTTTCCTACTTCTCTAGGAATTCCAGTGCTAAATTTGTTGTAGGAGGTGGAAGATGAGCCCAATGATACACAAAGGAGAATCAACCAAATTATACATCTACATCAGACTAGAGAAGAAGTATACAATAACGCACACATAATTTAGGACCGGATCAAAAGAATTCATGACAAGAGAGTCAAAGCAGATGATTTCCAGCTCAATGACATTTTTCTAAAATGGGATGCCATGAATGAGGATAAGGGTGAACATGGAAAGTTTGATCATTTGTGGAAAGGCCCTTACAAGATTGGAGCTTTCCGTGGAACCAATGCATTTCTATTGGAGGATCTAACTGGAGAAACACTATTAGGAGGACATGTTAATGGCAAGTTGTTCAAAAATTACTTCACCTATGTCCAGCTGATCGCATAATAAATAATTGTATATATCATTTTATTATTTCAATTACTGCAGGTGTGGGTGGCTATCATCCGAAATTGAAGCCTGAAGTGAAGGCCCTAAGTTTAAGATGAATTGCTGCTATATCTATGATTTTCAATTTACAGAGGTTAGTTTTAGTTTTTGATGATGTAATAACTGCCCAATGGAGAAGGCTACTGATCTACTGTGTTCTTGACACCTCACAGGGAGGATGTCATCCCCATTGGAGCCACTGTTAGGGTCCTATAATATAGGTAATCTAAGTCTGTTTGTCCAGTTATTTATTTTGGGAATCTGCTTGTAAAGTTTAACCTATAAATTCACCATGTATTATAGTCTAAATTATTTTTGTACTAAGGTCTCAAAATTGCTCAAGTCATTGTAAATATGTGTGTCAAAAGGGGTCCATTAGTCTTGATTTGAATTGTAAGGTCCCTAAGGGGTCATCAATGAGTTTTCATGGGTGTCTTGTCATGAGTGAATGTTGGAACTAATGTCAACTAGACTAGCAAGAATGTGTGTTGCAGTGCATGGTTCAAAAGGATTCCTATGGTAGCTGCAAGTTTCATGTAAAAGATCATCATGGTGGTGTATTTTCAACTACCGAAATAACAAATGATCAGATAGGTTTCCAACCATTTTCCAACCAATAGAAGGACTCAACTTCTACATTAGACCCTCTCCATTGGAAAGTGCTCCGAAGCAGATTTCCAACGGTATATTTGGTCCTTCAAACTAACTTCCCGATAAAAAGATAGAGCTAGTTGAAATTTTCTTATCAAAACCTGAGAGAACAAAGGAAAAATGCCTAAGTGTAAAATCTCGTATCCCGCATATCAGAGTTTTTAAAAGAGAAGTAGCAGAGGAGAAAGCATATTAGCGATCAACAATCGATGATATCACATATTGACGATTGGAGGTTTGATACACAACACAAACACAATAACAGATCAGTGAAGTGGCATATCGGCGGGGTCTAATAGACAAATCAGCGGGGTCCTATGCATAATGCAATCGATAGTTGACGACTATGCCATATCACATATCGATGATCAACATTTTCAAAGGGTCAATCCTAATGAAATTGTGATGTGCAATATGAGATATAAAAATAATTCTTTCAGTGTTAAATCATTGGGAAATGTGTTGTTAGTGTTAAAGTGTTGGGGGGATGCCTGAAACAATTTATGAATTATTTTATTGAAAAAAGAGAAGGTTTGGGCCTTTTCTCTCTCTTCCAATGGGACGCGTGGCAGTGTGTGATTGGTTCCAATATGCTATGTGGAAGCAGAAGTCATCATGACACTGCTGTATGGTAGACATGTTGCATGCAGATTGGGCATTTTAAGGGGTGACCATAAGAGGTCAAAAAAGGGCGATACATGTCATCACTCACCAGGTAACACGTGGCAAAGAATTACGTCAACAATCACAAATCAATGATCGTAGGTTGAGGAGTATTGCTGCATCAAACTAAATCTTCTGATTAAAAAACTCTGATGTGGGGGCTGGCCCACGGTTATAAAGACTCAAAGGACTAAGGGCTATTGGCGAATCGGAGGGGCAGGGACAACTTAAATATTTGTTTTATCTATTTAAATCATGAAGTTGAGTGAAGACAGGTTAATAAAGGTTTTTATGTAAAGTTGGGCGGAAAGGGTTAACAAAGGTTTTATATGATAAAACCTTGCACATGCCCTCCCTCATTCCCTCTCCATGGGGATCGAGCCACCTCACTCATCGGAGATCACAAGGCTTGAGGGGTGTAACCAAGTGCAATGTTATGAAATTGATGATCTCCAAGTTCTGACATTTAAAGGGCCGAGGCGCATATGTATTATGGTCCCATGTCTTATGCAGTGGGACCGATGCAATGCTTCAAAGAATCGGCCCCCGTCCCAGCTAGAGGGTTTTAAGCCCCTAAAAAGGCTTTGGCCCTGAGTCTCTAGGCCCTGGTCATACAGTTTCCACCTAAGCCTTGGGGGCTAGGCATATCACAAAGTTCACACCCCGTACAATTCAAAGCGGCAATACAACCAAAAGCTCTGAATTAGCATCACAACGATATTATAGGGTTTAAAGGATCCCATAGTGAAATAAATGGAAGTGTTAGAGCATGAATGGGTCAGTAGCTGCGAACAAAATGAAAAGGACTGCAAAGTATTAGGGCATTGGTGATGTGGGACTTCTCCGATAAACCATGCGAAAGTGTCATCATATGTATGGGTCAATAGCTACTTAAACGCAGAAAAGAGAGGAATAATGGTTTGAAATGCATAGTCAACAAGTTTCTGCGAAAATAACTACGACCACTCCAGTTTTAAAAGCATAGGATCAGAAATATTGGACCAATTTCCAGATTTAGAGGCTAAGGATTTTCCGGAAGAATTGAGAAAAGCGAAGGAGAAGTTTTGATGAATTATTGCAAAGGGACCTGTTATGATAACAGAAATGCTAAAACTTCAGTTAGGGACCTATTCTACTTTTAAGGGAAGCAGTTAACCAGATACTTATTTTGCCTGAATGCAAGCATAAATTCCTAATTTGTTCTAGGACATAGAAAATATATTTTAAAGTTTATTTTTGCATATATGAACTTGAGAGATACTAAAAATATCTCTATTTCTATAGTTACATAATGACTATTATTTTGTAAAACTGCTATGTAAAAGCACTTATAAACCATTTCTGAAGATGTAATTAAGGTTGGAACTTGTATGAAGAAAATAGTTGTACATTGATGTAAGCTATGGATTGGACTCAAAGTCATCAATTTGTAGAAATACAGATAGTTTTGTTCCATAATTCCCGTGTCAGACAATTGGTGATGTGTTTCTTATGTTAAATTGTTTCTTTATTCAGTTTTCATATGTTTTTCCTTCTTTATTGTTGGAAGAATATTAAGGGCCAAATTTTCTTAAGTGTACTCTGCTCTGGCTTGTTAGCAATATTATTCATTTTTCTTTCTGATGTTAAATATAGAATTCATCCCAATATGCTCTATATTTAATTGAACTTAAATCATATTCATCCTATTCACCCCACAGATACTCTAAAAGATCCAAAAGTTTGACTATCCTGCCCTGTTACAGTTTGATTACCCAAAGGTTCATGACTCCATGCTCAATGGACTTTCCCTATATATTTCAACAAAAATTTTGAAAAACCCATCCTGAACTCTAATAGCTAGCCTAAAATCTGAAGAAAAAATCTAAATCATATACAAAGACCCCTCTCTAAAGCTGGAAGGGTTAGATCCCATCTTTAAAAGTGGTTCTGTGGTTACCTTCGTAGTTTTCTTCCTCAACCTAGGAAAATTACAGAGTGATAACAATGTATATGGCCATTATACTCATGAGTGCCCCATTTTACCTCAGATGCGTCAAGTATGGGAAGCTCAAGCAACTACTTCTAGAGGACTGCAACCCATAGCTCCTCCTACTTTATCTCAACTGACTGTTTTTAGTAATCCTTTTTCTCACCAAAAATATCTTGTTGCTCAACCTACACAAGGTCATGCATCTACCCCACCTCCACCATCTAGTCACAATGATCATTAGATTCTGATGATGAATTATGATGAGTTTAATACCAAACAAGTCAACCTTTAGACTCGATCGTGCCAATATGACAAGCCACCTACTAAGTCAGTGACTGAGTAGCAACCTCAAGTTTCTACCATGCCTTTGTCGTCATCAAATGGTACCTTACAGATCCCTCCACCTAAGGTAGAGGTTATCCCCAAGATCCCCAAAGGTCCATTATGTCGAAACACTGCTTCTGATAAAGCCACCCATACTTATAGCATAGTAGAAGACTTGGCGCAATATCATGCCGCCATGTCAACACTAGAAGTCATCCATACATTCCCATCCCAACCACAAGATATACTCTCTTATTTGGGTGTTGCGGATCCCCATGACGATCATATGATTGTCTTTGACGTTGAAAAGTATGAACATCCTCCCTACCTGCATCCCTTGCATTTCAAATACCAGTCTCCATAAAAAATAACACTATTTAGCGATGTATCATAGATAAAGGCGCCTCCACTTGTGTGATGGATGCTAGTGTTTGGAAGCGACTTAGTTCCCTGGACCTGTCCCCATCCACCATCACTCTCTGTGCTTGGGACGGTCATCCCTCATAACCCCTTGGCATATATCACAACTGTCCTATCACTTTTGCCAACAATACTATCTCTATTGACATTAAGGTCATTGATGCCCCGTTAGATTACAACATCCTTTTGGGTTATAGTTATACATATCCTATGTCAGCTGTCACATCTCCGGTTCACCATAATATGTGCTTCCCTCATAATGGAAAGATCATCACTATCGATCAATTGACGTACTATGATTCGAAATCTCAGACTTCACCTTAGTCCACTATCTCATCGATGACTGATAATCAGTTTGTCTCATCCCTCACCAATGTCTTTCATGGAGTCTAAAAAGATTCCACCTTTCTTGGTGCTTATTATGGTCCACCACCTATGATCCAGGTGGATATTGGTGGCCACCCACCTATCCCACTTGGACCCCCATAAATGTCTCTTTCGGTTTTTCAGTTTCCTTAATTATAGCACAATTTACTATTTTTAGCAGTTTTTTGGGTCCTGAACTTCCAGAGCCGTTTTGAGGCCCTAAACGATGTTTTTGGGAAAACTGGGAGCAACATGGGGCCATGGACTGACGTTTCTCTTCCTAAAGTTGTAGTCCTTGGACAGATCTTTCTAACGAGGTATTGTGCGCATCAAATAGAGATCGTATGCCAAAGTTACGACCCCGGGAAGTTGATGTACCAATTTACCCAAACGGGGCCCACAATTTGGCGTTTCATCTTCTAGGGTTAGGGTTTTGGATGTTTAGGGTTTTCCATTGTTTCTAAACAATAAATAGGCATTTGAGCCTCATTGTAACACAGTTCAGAGGCATGTAGCCACCACATCTCTTCTCAGAGATAAGCTACTATCACCTTAGCTAGTCTATTTCCATTTCTGTTTGTAAGCATATTTCAGTATTTTACAATAATGAAATGAAGTATTATTTCTACTACATCTCTGTATGTATGGTTATATCTGTAATTTTTTGCGTTCCTATTTAAATCCGGATCAAACTACTCCTTTTGAGCCCATCTCATCTAGTGTTTGCATGCTTCAAGCATCACGGGTTGCCCATAAACAGTTTGGTATGCCTTCACAACAACCAACACCTCCGCAACCTGTTGTTCCCATCTCAACCAAGCCTTCCAGTACTAAGCCTCAAGGACAATTTCCTTTTGTTGGTATCTCTCCTAGTCCTTTTCAACCCAGAACCATTCCCCCAGGTCTTAACCATCTCGGAGCAGTTCCCTCAGGTCATTACCCATCTGATCAGATACCATTCTTATTTCCACCCCCAGGAGTTTATTCTACACCTGTTATGGCTACATTGAGTTTACCTAACATTACCTTGGGGATCCCAGTTTGGTACATTGATCCTCCCGCAAACACTCCCCCAAATCAACTCAAACCTTACACTTCTTTGACCTCGATTCAACCTGTTGTTCCTACCCCTTCCTTTGCTTTAGTTCCACAACAACCTCAACATGAACCTACTCCTATTGTGAAAGCATCTGGTGAGGGGGGCAAAGCCCAGAAAAAGGGAACCAAAGACAAGGCACCCCAAACAACTCCAGACCCTCCTAAGCCGCCAAAGCCTACTCCTCCATGTGCTTTGTGTGATGTTGTTGGGCATGCCACCAATAATTGTCCTGAACTCCCTCATATCAAGAATGTGGTCTCTGACACCTTTCCTAATTCTAACATTCATGAGGTCTATGTCACCTTACCCGAGTCAGCTAAGAAAAACATATCATTACACATGAATCACCCCTGTGTTTTGTGTGATAATTATGGCCATTATTCTCATCATTGTCCCTGTCTCAAAGACTTTCATGATGCACTTCAAGTGCTTCGCGAATTATAGGTCGCTCGCAGAGATTCCACCTCTCCTCTACCTACGGATTCTGGTCCCACTCCTATGCCAGAGTAGGACGTCTCTCAACCACCCATCATGATCCCTCCCCCTAATGTCAAGACAATAGATAGTACCGCTCCTATTCTCTACCTGTCGTCATCCATGGGATCGATATATTGGGACTCTCTAGACATCCCCTATTGTGATTTTGTTGAACCTTCTTCGACGGACACTTCTGTATCAACATCGGTAGATGTCACATCTACTAGCCATCTATCTCCCAGCATTGACGATGTGTTTGTGAACCTTGTCTCTCATGAAGATGCCTAAGGTATCTCCTCTTCATCATCTGGTCTCTCTTCCTCGAGTCCTCCCATATTTCATTCTGATGAAGGCATCATGGAAGCCATGACCACCCTTGATTATCCTTGTGATGATATGCACCATTGTGCGTTCTTCCTTCCACAACAAACCCATGACCAATATGTTGTGGAGTTCAAAGACTTCATCCATTGTGAGGTCGATTGGTTCAATCACCCCTTACTTTAAACCCATGAATTGGAACCACATCCAAGTTGTGGCCATTAAATCGCCACACAATGTTTGGGTAAGAAGGCATCCACTTTTGAAAGTCTAGGAGAAGCAATTCTCCCCAACCCTCCTAGTGCATCTGGTAGTGTCGACTCTAGTACCATTATCCTTCCCCATTTTGAAGAACTTATAGAGTCTCATATCACTTCATATCACTCTCAGGATGATCCACTTAATCATTCCTCCATATTACATCAACAACCCATCCCTTAGATATTGTTGTTGTTCAACCATCATGTTTTCTAGGTGAGCATCAGTTGATTATATTCGAAGCCGGTCTTTGGTATAGTGACACCATGTATGTGAGCCCATAAATTTAGTCCATTTGACTTATATGTGCAATGTCAAACAAGTTTGGTAATCCACCATTTCTTTTCTCTAACTGTATCTATCCACTCTTCTCACAAGAAGACATCCATAACATAAACAAATGACGAATGACACCATAAAACCATCCATACATGTGTTTGGAATCCATTATTCTAAATACATTTGGCATGCCCATAGCATGCTACATCTATCCATACAATACTGGGGGGCACATATGCCCCTATATCTCCTCATGATCCTTTGGAGGATCTCGTGTTCTTGAATCCATTATTCGAACACTTGGACCACAATGACACTCCTCTAGCTAGGGGCATCATTCCCACCTTTGCATACCCTATCAATCCCTTCCATCGTCACACGCTGGGGAAAGTATCTCATTCTTGGGGCATGATGACCCCTGGCCACCTTCATACTTTATTCAAATAAGTCTCAGCCTAGACCCCAACGATATAGGTATGGTCGATTATCCTCTCATTCTATGGATAGTTTGTCCTACCTGTCTCTCCAGCGAGCCATATACACATCACATATTGTAGATGCTTGAAACCATATCTTCAAATGTTGTACTCTATTCCCATCTAGTCCCCATGTTTGATTTGGTGGGTAGGGATGATACAAGGCCTCCTCTATTAGTTTATTCCATCATTTTTCCTTCCTTAATTCTTCATCAGGAACCATCCTTCCAAGAAGCATTAAGGCCATTTTTTAGACAAGTAAGGAAACCTACCTGAAAGTCACAGATCCAAATTTTTGATAGTTATTTTGTACACTAAAATCTCCACAAGATTTAGGGTCTTCTCCTCCTATCCAAATTCTCCAATAGCTCACTATGAAAATGAATTGGATTTGGGGAGAAAAAGTCATTTTATAGGAAAAACCCTAGTTTTCCATCACCCATTGAGACCAAACCGTAGCTCCGTTTGACAAACTGTCAGCATTGTTAGAAATTTATCACCGAGTTCTATAATGGGTCTCCATTTTTTTTGGTAATTTGACACTTCACCAGGAAACCATTTTTTCCTTGAGGTCTCACTTTACCGCCTATTAAAATCAAATATCTTCATTTGAGAAATCTATACTCTAGTACCACTTTACTTGTGCATTGGTTGACTCACGTGTCAATTTTCATCATGAGTAACCATCATTTATTCATGTTTTTATGGTCCCCTCTAGGCTTCCCCAATGTGGTAGCATCATCGAGTCACCCTTGCATCTATGGAGTCTATTTCGAGTCCCCTTGAGTCCAGTTATGGTGTTCCATACATATTTGCATCACATTCATCTCATCATGCTCATATTTGGCCTACTGCTATACTTCTCTGTCTTTGAAAAGCTTTCGTACGAGTAATTGACCATCCCCTCAGGAATTGAGTCAGTCACTACGAGGTCAACCATGGATATTATGCTCTGACAAGGGAAGTCGTCAACCCACCACTCATATTGTTCCCTTCCATCATCATCCCTGGTGTCAGTCCATCAGTCACTCTACTATGATACCTTGTGCCTTTGTTAATGATTCCTCATTTCCTTAACTCTTGCGGGCCCTCTTCTGTCGACTTCACCACATTTATTCCAGAAGTGTGGTCTAAAGGGTGGTGTACCTTAGTTCTAGCCTTCATCTTTTCTCGACGTCTCAGATCAAGCAAAGGGAATCATCATTTCCCTTTTATTTGGTTGTTTCTCATGTGCTTGACACCAACTCATTATCGCACACTTGAGAATCATATGCTTGACGGTTCGGTGATCTAGATAATTGTCCCAGTGATTCCCGGGTGTGTGTGAGATGTTCCAGACCTAATGAGGGGGTGGTCCTTTAGGTAGCCCCCCACATGCCCAGATGTTCGCAAATGTCAATACAACCTCAGATGTAGTTCCGCAGATGTGATGGGTTCGGTTTCAGTTGCTCGCAATGCCCACAACATGTATGTCTTTTTTAGATTATCCATTTAGATCTTCAAAGCCCTTCCCTGTTCGGCATGGCTTCTTTGGTTGTGATCCCCCCTCACCATGTCAGCTTGAGGGGCATTACATCTCATGTAATCAGATGTTATTGTGTTCAGTCTTGGCCTATGTCTGTCCATGCACATTATGTATATGGGATCCATTGTATTATTTTTTGGCCCATTGATGCCAGCATATCATGTATCATGTACTTTGTAGCTAAATACCACATTGTTGGGCTCACAATTATTCTTTATACTCAGTTATCTTGGTGGGTATGCATATGTCTCCCCCACCTAATTTGAGATCATGTACTCCAACATAAAAGGAGACTTCTATCAATTTAGTAGGTCTCGCCCCCTCCATTTTTGTCCTTCCTTACATTGCTTCAGCTGTCTCTCTCTCTGTGACTCCCCTTTGATGTCTCGGGGAAGTGAAACCTACAACATATTTCGGTCATACAATTTTCTCCTAACACTCATACGTTGGGGGGAAATCTATTATCACCAAAACTAGTACAAAATGGCTAATTAGTTACTAAAAAATGACTAAAATTTGCATATAAATGACCATTTTTGAGCCGGTGACCAATAATAGCTAATTTATAGTATCTTATAACACGACCAACTTTTAGTCATTTTTAGCGTAGTCATTAATTAGTTGTGTCAATTTTATCGATTAATAGTATATTTAGTCATACATTTGGTTATTAATTTAGTCATTGATTTAGTCATTAATTGCCACAATTAATGACCAAATATACAACAAAATATATTACTACATGATCACTTGAGAAAATCAATTAATGACCAAAGAAATATGACCAAAATGTTGGTCGTGTTATAAGATACTGTAAATTAGCTACTAATAGTCATATATATGCAAATTTTAGTCATCGTTTGAAACCAATTAATGACTAAAGAAATATCACAAAATTTCAGTCATGTTATATGATACTGTAAATTAGCTACTAATAGTCATATATATGCAAGATTTAGTCGTCATTTGTAATATTTTTTTTTTTTTCCACTTGCAGTGGTCATTTATCTTTTTCTGGTAGTTTCATATTCATTATATAAACAACTGATTTAGTAGTTTATATTCATTTCATTTACTTTCATTAATAATCATTATAAACGACTAATTTAGTCGTGTATTCATTTTATTTGTGTTCATCATTAATCAATATAAACTACTAATTTGGTAGTTTTAGAGTGATTTTATGTATTCATTATTAATCAACATAAATTAATTAGTATGATTTTGTGACTAAATTAAAAAAAAAAATGTCATACAATGTGCATGTTCATCTAATATAAAAACACAAAGTTACATATGTTAATTACAATACTAAATAATATCAAGTGCAACTATAAATAATTTCAACCACAAATTATATTATATAAAATGTCAAGTATTACAATATGAGTTTCCAACTTAATATTAGTTGGACTACAATTTACACATGAAATATTGTTTCATCACTTCAAAACATTATCACTATGTTGCCAAGGCATTGCAAGTGAATTCACCAAATCTGAAGACTTGACCATTAGCCTCTATATGTGTTTTGTATGTGGAATGTTGGCTCTAAGAGTATCACTAGATTGTTTTAATTCTCTCTCCCTTTTTTCATTTGTCGCTCCAGTGTTATTGTTCTCCTCTTTCTTCCATTTTTGTTTCTTACCTTCAATATTGATTAGTTCCTCTCCTAAAAATACAAGAAGATACAATGCAGAGTATAAGACATGAAAGACGATGAATACTGGAATATAAACTAAAGTAGACTATAAAACATTTATACAACATATACCTCAACATCAATAATGTCAATGCCATTTCCCCCCATAAATGTAAGAAACTCGAACAAGTTTCTTTCAAACGGGCGATAGTGGCCACTATGTGGCCATTGGCCATATGACCTATACAAATAAAGCAAATAAAACACCACCATAGAAAATAACACCTTAATAACTTAGTATTTAACCTTCAGAGAAATCTTAAGCACAATCATGCCAACTAAGTTACATGCTAAAAAGCTCAGGATGTGGATAATTTGTGAAAACAACTAATCTGAGGTGTGATGTCTAATCCTTGTCATTTTATTCGCAACAACATTTCATTCTCTAACACATGAACTTGGTCAAGTATATAGACAACTTGTGCTCAAATAACAACATGAAAGTAAACTTTTCTAATAGTCATGAAAATCTTTTAACACAAAATAGCGAAAATGATTTCAATTAATATCATGTAATACTAATCTCATCTTCAAGCTTTGGATGTTGTTTAAATGGACATGATACCAAGTATTTTCAATTTCATAGTTAAAAGACGAAACAAAATCAAAGGAAACATTCAAAATATAGTCAAATAAAAAAGAGAGGATATCATGGAATGGACATTGCAATTATAAAAAAATATGTTGGCCTATCCACTAGTGCCTTGTCTAGCATTCCTAAAACATTTTCTTGCCCAAAATAACCATGAGGTGAAAGAATCACAACATTAAAAACCATAGTAATCCTTACTCGAAACATTTTCAAAGTCGATGGCTCAAGTGCCTCAACTCCTCTTGTATTGGCAAACCATATGATGTACAAAGTGAACTGGCATAAGTTATTTTTTCTAGTAAATCCTTCACAATTGAATTTGGAGGTAGTTTTTGCACACTCATATATTTAACAACAATAAGCAATCCTTTATGCATGAAATTTGATATGATGGTAGACATTTACATCAACATACATAAAAAATTGTGTAAAAGATTAGCAAATGAATTTCAAAACAAGCAAATTAGTTACTAATGGCAACACAGTATGAACACAATATGAATTTCAAAACAAGGAGATTAGCAAATGAATTCATACTATGTTACTAATGGCTAATGAATTTCAAAACAAGCAGACATGTCCACTAGTGCCTTGTCTAGCATTCCTAAAACATTTGCTTGCCCAAAATAACCATGAGGTGAAAGAAACACAACATTAAAAACCATAAAAATCCTTACTCGAAACATTTTCAAAGTCGATGGCTCAAGTGCCTCAACTCCTCTTGTATTGGCAAACCATATGATGTACAAAGTGAACTGGCATAAGTTATTTTTTCTAGCAAATCCTTCACAATTGAATTTGGAGGTAGTTCTTGCACACTCATATATTTAACAACAATAAGAAATCCTTTATTCATGAAATTTGATATGATGGTAGAAATTTAAATCAACATACATAAAAAATTGTGTAAAAGATTCGCAAATGAATTTGAAAACAAGCAAATTAGTTACTAATGGAAACACAGTATGAACACAATATGAATTTCAAAACAAGCAGATTAGCAAATGAATTCATACTATGTTACTAACGGCTAATGAATTTCAAAACAAGCAGACCTGTCCACTAGTGCCTTGTCTGGCATTCCTAAAACATTTGCTTGCCCAAAATAACCATGAGGTGAAAGAATCACAACATTAAAAACCATAGTAATCCATACTCGAAACATTTTCAAAGTCGATGGCTCAAGTGTCTCAACTCCTCTTGTATTGGCAAACCATATGATGTACAAAGTGAACTGGCATAAGTTATTTTTTCTAGTAAATCCTTCACAATTGACTTTGGAGGTAGTTCTTGCACACTCATATATTTAACAACAATAAGCAATCCTTTATTCATGAAATTTGATATGATGGTAGAAATTTAAATCAACATACATAAAAAATTATGTAAAAGATTAGCAAATGAATTTCAAAACAAGCAAATTAGTTACTAATGGCAACACAGTATGAACACAATATGAATTTCAAAACAAGCAGATTAGCAAATGAATTCATACTATGTTACTAATGGCTAATGAATTTCAAAACAAGCAGACCTGTCCACTAGTGCCTTATCTAGCATTCCTAAAACATTTGCTTGCCCAAAATAACCATGAGGTGAAAGAATCACAACATTAAAAACCATAGTAATCCTTACTCGAAACATTTCCAAAGTTGATGGCTCAAGTGCCTCAACTCCTCTTGTATTGGCAAACCATATGATGTACAAAGTGAACTTCCATAAGCTATTTTTTTCTAGCAAATCCTTCACAGTTGAATTTGGAGGTAGTTATTGCACACTCATATATTTAACAACAATAATCAATCCTTTATTCATGAAATTTGATATGATGGTAGAAATTTAAATCAACATACATAATTTTTTTTGTAAAAGATTAGCAAATGAATTTCAAAACAAGAAAATTAGTTACTAATGGCAACATAGTATGAACACAATATGAATTTCAAAACAAGCAGATTAGCAAATGAATTCATTTTGTGTTACCAAGGCATTATTCTCCTCTTTCTTCAATTCTTGCTTCTTCCCATCAATACTGAGTTCCACTTCTGAAAATGAAAGAAGATACAATGCAAAGCATAAGACATGAAAGGCAATGAACACTAGAATGTAATCTAAAGTAGACTATATATATTTTATAATAGAAAATTGTCAAGAAAATTAGAAAGATAAACATAATCAACAAATTAATAAAAATCTCATTTATATGTTGAGTCCCATATAGCCTTGCATTTTATAATGTCCAAAATTAGCCTTATAGATTATTTGGCTACTAAAAAATCGAAAACAATAAACTTAGTGTTATATTCATTAAGAGTTTCCAACTTAGGGCTAAATTCCACTGAAATTATCCAAAAAGTGCTTCCCCTACTTTATTACAAACATTGCCACACTTAGGGGCTGAATTTTTCCATGATATGTATCTCGTTGTCCTCATATGTAGAGCATGGTGGTAGTTATGTAGGTTGTATTTGTACATAAATGAACAAAAGATGCCAAAAATGCTTGAAATTAACTAACTTGCAAGGTATTTTTCCTATCATTAAAAATTACAATTGGTTTTTTTTTTTTTAAACAAAGGCATAATAAAAAATTGGGGGATTGGAAACACCCCTATAGGTTGGAAAGAGAAATATGTTCTTTGGAAATATTTCTAGTAGTTTTTGAGGCATTTCTAAGGTGTTTTGGTTTACATTTCTAATGGTGAAATATTGGTGGGGGGGAGTTTCCTACTACTTAGCTTTTGAACAATGCATTCCCTCCTATCTTAGAGGTTTTCTTATCTAAGCTTTCTTGGAAGGAATGTGTTGGCTTGTTAGTAATATTTGCTTAAGTCTTATTTTTACTAAAGTTGCACATAACATGCACACACAAAATTATTGTAGAGTGTGTGTCTGCGAGACCATTTTTGAGAATTTCTGGAAGGAAGTTGGAGGCAATTGACCATGACTCTCTTGACATTCAAGGTAAAGGAAAGAGCTCAATGATCACATATTGGTGCCTT
The DNA here is from genome assembly GCA_031772625.1 of Pinus tabuliformis. Classification (NCBI taxonomy): domain Eukaryota; kingdom Viridiplantae; phylum Streptophyta; class Pinopsida; order Pinales; family Pinaceae; genus Pinus; species Pinus tabuliformis. The sequence goes on along the minus strand of CM062810.1, from coordinate 704,663,169 downwards.
GGGGGTGTTGAAAATTGTACCTAGGCTCAGTATTCATAATGATCCAGGTGGATATTGGTGGCCACCCGCCAAGTCCACTTGGACCCCCACCATTGTTTCTTTCAGCTTTTCAGTTTCCTTAATTGTAGCACAATTTACTATTTTTAGCAGTTTTTTCGGGTCTTGAACTTCCAGAGTCGTTTTGAGGCCCTAAACAACGCTTTCTGGGAAAACTGGGAGCAACATGAGTCCATGGACTGATGTTGCTCTTCCCAAAGTTGTAATTCTCAGATAGATCTTTCTAACTGTAGAAAATCTGTGTAGGTTAACCCGATAATGCAATATAAATCAAAGCAGAATACTATAACCTACTTCTATTATCAATTTGCGGAAGCTTAAAGATTGAGCTGAACAATATAACCAGAAGAAGAAGAATCAATGGCACAATACACATGAAAATACTTTGGGGAAAGCCTCAGCTAAAAACCCCACACTATTGTATTATCATACATGGTGGAAATACATAGGAATTATACAAAGCCTTAGCTCTTATAGCTAGCCAACTCTTAGTACAATCCTCATAGATTCTCATAGGAAATCTTGGCTTCTCTCTAGCCTTCCTCTCTTCCCTCCAAGCTCCTATTTCCTTGCACTGTTCCTTGTGGATGATTCTCCTTTACCAAGTGGAAAACCCATCTTTCAAAACTGCGCAATCCTCAAGGATAAATCCTTGACTACATGCATGAGTTTTCTCCATGAGAAAACACATGCAACTGATAGTACACCGTTCTTGAACTTTAATCTCAACTGGGTCTTTCTCATAATAGACATGCATGAGTTTCTGATGAGGGAATCTTCAGTTAACTGGAGTAGCACTAGTTGAGTGCATTAATGCATCAACTGACTGTTAACTCACTATTAGTTCCTCAAACAGTTTGGAACTAATTTAATTGGACTTAACTTAGTAAACTGAGTTAACTAATTACAACTCAAATATAACTCAATCTTATCTCCTTAATTTAAGGGATAACTCTTGCATGACTTCAGAAAGACTTCTAACTTGAATTTCTCCAACTAATTAATTTAAAATAAATTAATCAATTATTTCCAAGTAGCTGTTAAGACTAAATTTGATTTTAATTCACAATTTAATTCAAGGACAAATTAAATTGGAATATTCTTGTTTCCATATTTCAACACTCCCTCTCAACAAGAAAGGGATTATCTGCCACCCTGATCCTGTCTCTATGGAACTTGAATTTACACTTTGACAATGCCTTTGTCAAAATGTCAACATCTTGCTCCTTTGTTGAAATATACTGCAGCAACATGATCCTCCTCGCTACACAGTCTCTGAGATGATGATACCGGATGTCGATGTGATTGGACCTATCATGAAATATTGGATTCTCAGAGAGTTTGATACAACTCTAATTATCATAATAGATCATAGTTGGATCCATCCTTTGATCAAACAAACCAACTAGGATTTTCCACATCCAAATGGCCTCACATGCTTCCTGACTTGCAACCATGTATTCTGCCTCTGCCGAGCTGAGTGCAACCGACCTCTGTTTCTTGTTGTACCAAGAAACTACCGCTGACCCAAGGTTGAAAATCCCTCCTGATGTGCTCTTCCGATCTGATGGACTCCCTGCCCAATCTGCATCAGTGAAGCCCTGTAGCTTCACTCCCTCTGTCCGTCTGTACCATAATCCATACTGAGATGTGCCTTTGAGGTATCTCAATACATGCTTTTCCACCTTCCAAAACATCTTGGTAGGCTGAACCATCGCTTGACTCAGCTGGTTCACCGCATAGCACAAATCTGGTCGTGTGTTCACTAAGTACATCAGTGAACCCACAAGCTGCCTGTACACAGTAGCCTCTACCACTTCTCTTGAAGTAGCAACCTCCTGCCTCTAGTTACCTGCTAGAGGAGTCTGCATGGGCTTGCACTTCTCCATGTGGAATCTCCTGAGTATCTCGTTGGCATACTTGCCCTAAGACACAAACAACTCCCCATCCTTCTGCCACACTTCCATGCCAAGGAAGTAATGCATGAGACCCATGTCTTTCATCTCGAATTCTCTTGCAAGGTCCTCCTTGCAAGACACGATCAACTGATCATCACCAGTCAATATGAGATCATCAACATAAAGTACGATGATCAACAACTTACCTTTCACCACGATGTGGTACAAGTTCACATCCGCTTCACTCTTTGTGAAGCCCAACCCGGTGAAGTAGTTGTCTATCATGGTGTACCAAGCACGAGGTGCTTGCTTCAACCCATACAACGCTCTCTTGAGTCAGTACACATGCGACTCACGATCGAAGGTCTCAAAACCTTCCGGCTGCTCTATGTACACCTCTTCCTCAATCTGGCCATTGAGGAATGCAGTATTCACATCCATCTGATGGATCTTCCAACCCATCTGTGCTGATAGTGCCAACATAGATCTGATAGATGAGTACCTTGTGATAGGAGCAAAAGTCTCATCATAGTCAATCCCCTCGACCTGTGAAAAGCCACGAGCAACAAATCTTTCCTTATGCTTCTCCACACTACCATCAGCAGCTTGCTTTACCTTGTAAAGCCAACAGGAACTCACAACTGACTTGTTCTCCGGTCTTGGAACCACATCCCAAACACTGTTACGAACTATGGAGTCATACTCCTCCACCATAGCATCAACCCAAATCAGCTGCTGCACTGCTTCCTCAAAGGAAGATGGCTCGGTCTCAACACATTCCCCAGCAAGGGCCATGTATCCAATGTACCTCTCAGGTGACCTCCTCTATCTGTGCTGAGAAGATGGTGCTCCCACATTCTCTCTCGCATCCTCCAACAATCTGTCAGCTTCTCTTGTGTGCTTCCATCCATCTCTGGAAGACTTTGCTTGAGTGGATGTCTCCACTCCTGGAACCTCTGCATGCGGCTGCTCCGCATCAATTTGAGGCTCCTCCTCCTTAGGAACCAACAGTTCCTCCATAGCCTGTAGTTGGAGCTCCCTCTCAAGGGAAACTCGCATGGCCTTCTACTCATCAAACTTGAGATCTCTGCGAACCACTGTCCTCCGACTGGTAGGCAAGTACACCTGATAGTTGTGAGGTGTATCAGTGTACCCCACAAATATCCCCAACTCTGTTGTCGGCTCAAGCTTCTTCCGTGCATCCTTTCTCACATGGCAATATACTGATGAGCCAAAGATCCTGAAGTGACCCACATCTGGTCTCTTACCGGAGAAAGCTTCCTTTGGTGTCTTCATCCCAAGTATGTGATGCAGGCTTCTATTCTACAAATAGACTACTGTGTTGCATGCCTCAACCCACAAGTGAAGTGGTAGGCCTTGGTCATGTAGCATTGCCCGTGCTGCCCCTATAATAGTTCTGCTCTTCCTCTCGGACACCCCATTCTTCTATGGGTTATGAGGTTCCGTCAACTCTCGTTTAATTCCTTCCGTTGCACAAAAGTCCTTAAACTCTTGAGAGACATATTCTCCACTGTTGTCGCTTCTCAAGGCCTTGATCTTCTTCCTTGACTCTTTCTCGTCCAAAGCTTTGAACCCAAAAAACTTTGTGAAAGTTTGGTCCTTCTTCTGCATGAAATAAATCCAACATTTACGAGAATAGTCATCAATGAAAATCACATAAAACCTTTTCTTCACTATGGATGTCGTCGATAATGGTTCACACAAATCAGTATGAACTCGCTCTAAGATAGCCTTTACTCAACTGTCTCGATCATGAAAGGAAGACTTGGTGTACTTTCCCAAGGTACAACCTTTGCATGTGTCAACTTGCTCAAGTTTACCTTTGGGAAGTCTTGTAGATATCTGTTGCATTATCTTCAAAGCCCCATGATGCAAATGTCTCGACCGCCTGTGCCACAACTCGCCAATGTCTTGGCTTTGCACCAATTTTGATTTCTTATTCAATGCTGCACAATCATCTACCTCTAGTTTATAGAGATTCTTCACCCAAATCCCTATCCTCTTGGTCTGACTCGTGGCTTTGTGTCTTAGGAATGCCTTTCCTTTACTGAAGACAACATCGTAGCCTTTGTCCTCCAACATCACGACCGATACCAAGTTCTTCTTCAGTCTAGGCACATACATCACATCTGTCAAGGTGAGAGGAGCTCCATGCTCCCTCTGAAAAGCAATCGTGCCCACTCTTGAAACACTATACCTTCCGTTGTCACCCATCTCTATGTGAATCTTGAGGTCTTTCTCCTCCAAGGAACTGAATAAATTTTTATCACTGGTGTTATCGGGAAAACCAGTGTCCATTTAGAGCTGCTAGTCCCACTAAGACGGGTAGCTATCTTAGAAACAAACAAACTAAAGTCACTTGTGTTTTCCTTTATGAGAGATAGCTGAGAGAGAAGCAAAGAGTACCAACCTCAGTCTTTCGCTAGTCTCCTTTCTCGTTTCCTCTCTCCCTTGATAGAGCTTTCACCACTCCTTTCTCACTTGTCCCGCTTCAAAGAACACTTGTAGAGTCAAGGTAGAAAAATACCATCAAAGCATAGAGATTTATAACCATAAACAATGTAGGGTCAGATGTACATTAACCATATAAATGCATATACAAATACAAGATTTAGAGATATACAAGCATATGGAGGAAAACTCAAATAGATTTGTTGATAGAAGTAGTAGAAGAGAGGATTACAACCAAGCTGTCTAATCCAGCATCATCCTCCCACCATGAAAGCCCTCTTCACCTCATACAAAGCAATATCACCCAACAATGTCTTCAAAGAGAAACCAACAACACTTCCTTGCAAACTACAAAATTCCAGCCTTTGGATCTCTTGGATGAGGGATCCATATATAGATGTTTACAGGAGAGTGAGTCAGCTTCTGGGATTTTGATTAGTGTCATTTCACTGATAGTTCTTGGTTCCACTTGGAGATTTTAGATCTCTTACTCATCCCTGGGCGAATTCAGAGAGGCAAGTGTCATATGAGCAGTTTCTAGAAGATTCTCTAGGTTTCCACCTAGCAAACTGCTTCTGCCATTTGTCTGCTCTCGCTCATCGCACCCTATAGAAGGGCTTTCCAGTATGCATCGCACCCCTCGTGTGTAATAGGTGAGATGCATCGCACCCTTTGCATAGAGTAGTCTGTATGGTCCAGTTTTGACCAGTTCTGAGTAGTTTTTCATGGAGAACTTCTGGGAGACGATGTAATCAGCTGACCTTGTTCCTTTAGGGTATGAAACAACACTTTTAGGCGTTTAGAAGCCCTTGGTTTATGGACATATGTGATTGGGGTTGCCGTGCCCAAATATGTCTATAACAGTTGCCCCCTAAAGCATGAGGTCGTAAATCTTTTGATGTCGGGTGAAATGCTTTATAATGAGGATCCGAGGTTTTTCGAACTGGAAGGTGACCTGTAATAAGATACAATACAATACGTTATCTTCACAATATTTTCATGATCTAGCTGAGGCGGGCATTCCCATGCTCAGCTTTATAAATTCATATTCATGTACATAAGACAGACAATTGTCTGTGTGGCAGATCGATGATTCTGGTAGAGCCATCATCCTTTAGTTTGGATGATTATTTGTGCAGTTGTACATTTGATGTCTTTATTTTTCTGAATATATCGCAGCCCGGATGGATGAAACTAGATCCGGGGTCTTCAAACTCATTCAATATTTTCCTGAAGTACAAGTCGATCCATGTGAAAAGATGTTCTGATGTCGAACATGGAAAGACATCGCCTGATTACCAGCCAATGATGTAAGCTGTTAACAGGCGCGAGAGGAATCACCGATAATGATAATGACCCTCAAGGTACTGCAGTACAATTCACGTGGTGTGAATGTATGAGTTGATGTCGAACACCACGTAAAATCTTTTGGTCGAAGGCCATTGATGTAAACCTGTCGCCAGAAGTGAGAAACTTGCCATTGAGGCATGCAAGCTTCAAAGTACTGAAAGGGTTGTCCCTAAGTCAACTTCTTGGATAATGAGCTGATGTCGACAAGAAGTGACCCGTCATAGGAGGGCCTTAATGAATCCCACATCTATGACACAGAACGAAGCAAATGATTTTGTGGAGGTGAAAACGATCTGATGATACAAGGTTCAGGGTGGTGGTCATGAAAAATGGAGAGTGAAGGTATTGCAGCGGATGAGACGTTAGCTAGGTTGGTGAATTCTCTGAGCGACTTCTCTTGAACATATCGGTGACACTGAAATGGATTGGTAGCGTTAACCCCAAAAATGGATGGTACGGTGGACCAATGGTGATATGACCGGTGAACGGAATAACCCAACCCGACTCAATCATGGTGACGGAGTGAAAGTGTCATGTTCAAGAGCGACCTGCTACCAATGAAGCTATTCAAGTTTTCTTCCCTTTTTCCCCAGTCATTGCTGACCAGTACTGTTATAGACATTTTTGTGCCTTACAACATGAAGCATGAAATGTCCATAATCTAAGGGATCCAAAGTCCCTAAACATGTTGTTCCTACCCCTAGAGGAACAAGGCCAAGAAACCACAGCAATTCAGACAAGTTCTCCACTGAAATTACTAAAAAACAAGCCAATTCTGGATCATGTCAACTGCTCCACTGAGCATCTGCGCTGAATGTCAACTGCTCCACTGTCCACCTGCGTTGAATGTCAACTCCAACAAAGGCTACCTGCGCTGAGCGAGTTTGGACAAGTGGAAGGCTCATTCCTCAATGTGTCAATGCCCAGGAAGCTTCCAAAATGACACTTGGATCAGGGAATTCGATTGGTGATGAGTAAGAGGTTCCAAATCTCCAAGTGGAAGCAAGAACCTCCAAGTGGAATCAAGAACTGAAAGTGGGAGAGGACACTAGTCACATCTCAGGCTGACTCATCCTCTCTCCAAACATCTATATATGGATCTCTCTCCCATGAGATCTGGGAGACTGGAATTTTGTGAATGCAAAGAATTGCTGTTGGTTTGAGTTTAGAACTATTGGGTGATTTGCTTTGAAGGAGGTGAAGAGGAGATTCTTTTCTGCTGGGAAGGTGATGCTGGATTAGGCCTCTTATGGTTGTATCACTTCCTGAACTTTACTTCTTCCATTAATAAAGCCATTTGAGTTTCTTCTATATGCATGTATCTCAATGATGTCTTGTTATACTTGTGTATTTAGTTTATTCTAATCCTTAAACTAGTTATGAATGTATGCTTCTTGTAGTTTCCCTCTCTTGTCATTTTGCAGGATCTTGGTGTAGCTAGGCCAGTGAAAGAGCAAGGAGCTGGGAGCAAGCAGCAAGGAGAGAGGTTGGATCAACCATTAGCGGAAGACATCGGTTAGTGGATCTTTTTCTCCCCTCTTTACATTTCATAAAGAAGAAATCTTAGATAGCTTTGCTTTGCTTGTTGCTGAGGTACTATCACCCTTAGAGTGGGATAGGGTCATTCTGTATTGGATACTTTTCCCAACAACAAATTGGCGACTCCGCTGGGGATCGTATCTTGTTGGTTTGTTTGTGTTTTTGCTATTCATTTCATAAACTCAGGGAGTACTGAATCGAACTGCATTTGGATCTTTCAAATGCAAAGTAGAGGGCAGCTACTCTAGCTCAGTTTTTGGGCCTGTTTATGATCTGAAGAGCTGATCCACAAGTACTCTGAATAGCTCTTAGTGATAGCTTTTCATCCTCCTTTGAATCATCCCTTAGTGTGTACTTGATTGCTAGCTTTGATTTGGCCAAAAACTGTGATGTTAACTGCAAACCGTAGCTCAAAACCCCAGAACATTCTCGTTCTGGTTTCAGCACAGACCCAGTGAAGAGGTTCTGCATTTCAACGCAGGTCCCGTGAAGGCTACCTGTGCTGAATGTCAAAACCTCTGTGTTACACCTGCGCTGAAACAGTCTTTGCTTAGTGCAACTGTGGTTCCCTGTGTCTTTTGCTCAGTTTTCATCCCTGTTTTTGCAGCCTGTTATCAGTCAATGTACCTATCTGAAACCACCTTTCTTTGCCTCTATTCCGCCTCGGTTGTATAAAGAAACTGTATTTGTTCTTTGTGTATTTCTTACATCATTTGCAGTTTCCCATTACGAAAGTGAACTAGTCTTGCTGTGGCCTCTTAGATCTAGACCTGTCATAAGTGTCATTTTGATCTTAAGAGTTAGTTTGTTTGTTGTTCATCGCTGATTGAGCTTTTGCTTTCGTCATATGGTTTGAATTTATGCATTTCTAGTGTCGAAACAAGTAAATCATAAGGTGTCTTTTGATTTTGGACTAAAAGCTTGTTTATATGTTCACTTGAAATCGAATTCAAAGTTATACAACAACTTTCTTTATGTAGAACATCAACATTAAGAAAGAGAAAAGAAATACCTGCATTGTGCATTTGCATTTTGACAGCTTGCATGTTGATTTAGGAAAAAGTGCATTAGTGTGTGCTCTATGATCTGTGTGAAAAGATGATGTCTTTCTTTTCCCTCAGTAGTTAAGATTTTCATATGTTGAAAAGATAGAAAAAGCTTGCTTCTCATCTTTAGACTGCATTTAGGAGTTGTACCATACATCTCGTGGTGATCCATAAAGGAAAACTGCTAAACAAGATCAACCTAAAATAAATTGAATGAACATAACAACGCTTTGAAACATAACGCAAACACATAGAGGTCTAAGCTAGAGACGTGTTCCGGCGTCATTAAACGTGATATCTTACCGTTGAGTGGTTGGGTGATTCCTCCACGGTGAAGCGATAAGTATCAATACGGACTTGTGCTCCCACGTACCGTCGCGTATATATTGGGAGACCCCTATAGGAATAAAGCCTTTATCCATAGGAAGCCGTGTCGGCCGCCCTACTGATCGCAATGTAGTGAACATAGCATTCACGAAGATCGACCACCCGTACCGTAAAACGTATTCTGTGGTTTTGCGAAAAGTTTGGCACACCCTATGCCTAGAACTCTAGAGCAGTTTCTTTTGGCCTTTTTCAAACTCTATAACAGAAAAAGTCCATCCGAGCATTTGTCACTTCGGGCTCGTTAAAACATCGAAGGAGACTAGAGTCATCTTTAGCTTTTTCTCGACTCTTTAAAAGTGAAAAAGCAAGTTGTGTCTAAAGCGTCGTTATAAAATTTATTTTAAACGGAACATAATCACCTCCTATTCCTGCGTTGATCTTTAGGTTGAGAACATGGAACACACCAACCAAGGAATTCCCCATGATGGAAATCCTAGTCCTTTCTCCTCTTGGGGAGATGTTGGTGCGCCCCACATGGCCACATTGTCGCTTCCAGGACTGACAATTGGCCTGCCAGTCTGGCTATTCTCAACCAATGTAGTTCAGAACACCACGGTTCCTGAACAGTCGAGTCAACAGTCAGATCAGTCTAGAGCTGCCCACCAGCCTTCTACTTCTTATAACTCTTCCTCCAATCCTTCCTCTTCGCAAGGTAGAGCCGGCAAAAGCCAAGCTCCCAAAGAGAAGAAGGAGAAGAAGAAGAGAGAGAAGAAGAAGAAGGAGCCAAAGGCGACTGGGGGCAAGCAAAAGGCATCTGACAAAAATCCACACACAGCACAGACCGGGCCTAAATCGCCATGTGTCATATGTAGAGGAGACCACTTCCATAGAGATTGTCCCTGTATTCCCCGGATACTAAGGGACTGGTCCCCTCGTTTGCACAGTTCGGGAGCATCAACCTCTGATAGTCATGTTGAATGCTTACCATCAACCAGCGAAAGTGAAGGTCCAAGACAAAGAGGGGGAGCAAGATCCCCCTGCAGACTGTGTGAAGGCGATCACGCCATCCACCGTTGTCCCTTCTTAGACGAGGCGAAGAGAGTTTTGGAAGATCGTCCGGTTTCACCGTTACGACTTCCTCCTGGATATAGTAAACTCGTGCCAAGTCCTTCGTTGGTTGAAAATACAGCTGGAATGCTCAAGTGGTCAGCTGAAGCGTCAGTCATTGAAAATGAACCTACTGAATCCAGACCGGACGAAAGTCCAAAGGTCGAAACGGCAGTTGACCCGGTTCTGCCTTCAGAGGTTTCATCTTCAAATGACACCGTCAATGAAGATTCATCTTCAAATGACACCCTCACTGAAGAGAATAAGGATGACACCATCCAAATTCTTTTCATCAACACAGACTCTGACGAGCATCAGGGCAATGCGCCCATTCCTTCATCGCAGGAAGGAACTTCGTCAGGGTCATATCCGGCCGTATATTCGGTCCCACCACCAAGCAACCTAGTTGTGTCCTTTGATTGGAACCAACTAGGCAGACCCCGGTTGCCAGCCAGTATACCATTCAGAATTATAGTCCAAATATACAGAATGGTAATGGCTGGCACTATCATTGATGAAGGGGCATCTGTGAGTATCCTTTCCTCTACTGCTTGGAAAGCACTGGGTTCCCCAGCGCTTTTGCCTGAGATAAGAAATCTCTCGGGTTTTGATAAAGGAACCAGTCGACCATTAGGGATCCTCCCCAATGTGCCCATTACATTAAAAGGGAAGGCCGTTCAAATGAACGTGATGGTCGTTCAAGGACCCTTGGATTATAACCTACTCCTTGGACGAGACTATATATATTGCATGGGAGCAGTAGTCTCCTCACTCTTTAGAGTAATGTGTTTTCCCCACGAAGGAAGAATGGTCAAGCTCGTAGACCAACTTTCATTTCCGGGATCACGCATCGCAAATAGTCACATACCAACCCTGAATGGTCTATTCAATCAAGAAATGTCTCCACCCCCAGTCCTTCTTCCCGATGAGTGTGAGTGATTCGGAAGATAGGACTGGAACCCAGGGGGCATGCATCCTGGCCTGTTTCGGGTAGAGAAAACCTAGGGTGTAAGGTAGGTTTCCGCGGGAGAATATGACTAGTCCGTACCCCGTCCGTGGTTGGAAGAGGGGTTGTTTTGGAACAAGATTCTTTTGTCAAAGTTATGTGTTTGATGCAAATGGTCATTCACCTTTGTCTATTTCGGTAGACACCGCCAAGGAATGTTCTGTTTAATCTGCTAATGGAACAATCTTTGGATAACCTGAAAGAGGTAGGCCTTTCTTGGTAAAACAAATGTTTTGTCTTTGAGTAGTGTTCTTCTCTTGTCGCAAGTAGCTGTTCTCTTGTCGCAAGTAGCTGTTCTCTTGCGATCTTGCAAGAATTTATTAAAGTTAGGCTAGCAAGAAAACAAGTAGCTATTCTCTTGTGATCTCGTATAGCCCCGTTAAAACTAGACTAGCAAGGAGACAAGTAGCTGTGAACACCCAAAGAAAAGCAGATGTGGAAGCCGGAGGGGTAACCTTGAAATTGTATTTTATACCTGGGGGCATGCAAACCTTTTGGAGTGCAAGCAAGGAGCGGTTATTTATCTGCTTTTTGGATTAGTCGTAACCAAACTTGCATAAAGAAAGGATATGGAGCAAAGCTTAAGTGAGATGAAGCTCCATAAAAAATAGGATCTCGAGGAGACATTCTTATCTTATGACTGGTATAAACGAGCAGTTTTAGCAAAGTTCATGCTCGTTAAAAAATAAACACAAGATCGAGCAGTTTTAGCAAGAGTTCATGCTCGTTAAAAAATAAATGCACCTGTGAGCAAGCTTCCCCCTAGAATTCAAGCTCATCCAGAAAAAATGAACCGGTAAATAACCATTTGAGATCGTAAATTCATCAGCCATAAAAGCCTTGGTCGTGTTTGCACCGTCACCTCCACTTTTCATTTGGCCGATCGTTCACTTCCACTTGATTGTTTACCTATTTTGAGGAACAGCTGCGAAGAGTGATTTCACCTAGCCATCCTTGTGACACTGCCGTGATTGGAAAATTCCAACCTGTACCTGGAATCTGCTGCTACCCCTGTTTATCACTCGTTCCTCAAAATACGAGTCTTCTTTGAGCTCTTTTCATCTGACTCGTAAAATATGAAAAGCTTGCCGAGTTTTGGCCTTCCAGCTCGTTAAAGCGACCAGAAGAGCTATCCCTCCTCTAGATTTTAATCTTTTTGGACCTGAGGGATTATTGCACAAAAAGATCGAGCGCTTGTCTAGTTCGGCTCGATAAAACTATCGAACATTCATCCCTTCTGTATTGTTTTATACTTTTTCGGACCTAAGGGATTAGATGACGAAAAAGGACCTTGGAGTTAACTTTATGTACCTTTTCAGACTCTCTAAAAATGAAAAGGACCGAGTTGTCTTTGTTGCTAGACTCGTTAAAAGCATTAAATAGCGACAAACTTGTCTTTAGACGAGAACGAGTTTCCCTATCGCTAGGCTCGTTAAAATATAGCGATGGGCTTTCCCGAAGGGCAGGTTATAGAACAAGCATATGTTATCCTCCTCAAGCTTGACAAAAATAAAGAGGTACTGGTCAGAAATGACTGGGGAAAAATTGGGAGAAACTCAAAGCTTTGATGGTAGCAAGTCACTCTTGAACATGACACTTTTCCTCTGTACCACATCGGGTTGGGTTGTTTCATTCACCGGTCACATCACCATGGTCTCGCCATACCATCCATATTTGGGGTAATGCTACCGATCCATCGCATCAGTGTCGTTATATGTTCAAGAGATGTTGTTCAGAAAGAGTCAACCGTGTCCCATCCACTGCCATACATCATCTTTCATCCTTTCATGACCGCCACCCTGAATCATATGTCACAGATCGTTTTCACCTTCATCACAATCATTAGCTCCGTTCCGTGTCACTGATGTGGGATTCATTAAGGCCCTCCTTTGACGGATCGCTTCTTGTCGACATCAGCTCATTATCCAAGAAGTTGATCTAGGAACACCCCCTCAGTACTTTGAAGCTTGCATGCCTCAACGGCAAGTTTCTCACTTCCGGCGACAGGTATACATCAATGACCTTCGACCGAAAGATTTTGCGTGGTGTTCGACGCCAAGTCCTCTATTCACACCACGTGAATTGTACTGCAGTACCTTGAGGGTCATCATCATTATCGGTGATTCCTCTTGCGCTTGTTAACAGTTTACATCATTGACTGGTAATCAAGCGATGTCTTTCCATGTTCGACTCCAAAAAATTCTCACATGGATCGACTTGTACTTAGAGTGAAGATCGGACGAGATTGAAGACCCCGGATCTAGTTTCATCCATCCGGGCTGCAATATATATTCAGGAAATAAAGACATTGACATGTGCAGCAGATGATCATCCTACTCAAAGGATGATAATTTCATCAGAAAATTATCAGTCTACCATCAGACGATTGTCTGTTCTATGTACAGAAAAATGTATTTATAAAGCTGAGCATGGGAATGCCCGCCTCAGCTAGATCATGAAAGCAGTATGAAAAATAATGTATTGTATTGTATCTTATTACAGGTCACCTCCCAACAGTTGGATGAACTTCGGATCCTCCTGATAAAGCATTTCACCCGATAAACGGCCTCATACTTTAGGGGGCAACTGTTATAGACATTTTTGTGCCTTACAGCATGAAGCATGAAATGTCCATAATCTAAGGGATCCAAAGTCCCTAAACATGTTGTTCCTACCCCTAGAGGAACAAGGCCAAGAAACCACAGCAATTCAGACAAGTTCTCCACTGAAATTACTCAAAAACAAGCCAATTCTGGATCATGTCAACTGCTCCACTGAGCATCTGCGCTGAATTTCAACTGCTCCACTGTCCACCTGCGTTGAATCTCAACTCCAACAAAGGCTACCTGCGCTGAGTGAGTTTGGACAAGTGGAAGGCTCATTCCTCAATGTGTCAATGCCCAGGAAGCTTCCAAAATGACACTTGGATCAGGGAATTCGACTGGTGATGAGTAAGAGGTTCCAAATCTCCAAGTGGAAGCAAGAACCTCCAAGTGGAATCAAGAACTGAAAGTGGGAGAGGACACTAGTCACATCTCAGGCTGACTCATCCTCTCTCCAAACATCTATATATGGATCTCTCTCCCATGAGATCTGGGAGGCTGGAATTTTGTGAATGCAAAGAATTGCTGTTGGTTTGAGTTTAGAACTATTGGGTGATTTGCTTTGAAGGAGGTGAAGAGGAGATTCTTTTCTGCTGGGAAGGTGATGTTGGATTGGGCCTCTTATGGTTGTATCACTTCCTGAACTTTACTTCTTCCATTAATAAATCCATTTGAGTTTCTTCTATATGCATGTATCTCAATGATGTCTTGTTATACTTGTGTATTTAGTTTATTCTAATCCTTAAACTAGTTATGAATGTATGCTTCTTGTAGTTTCCCTCTCTTGTCATTTTGCAGGATCTTGGTGTAGCTAGGCCAGTGAAAGAGCAAGGAGCTGGGAGCAAGCAGCAAGGAGAGAGATTGGATCAACCATTAGCGGAAGACATCGGTTAGTGGATCTTTTTCTCCCCTCTTTACATTTCATAAAGAAGAAATCTTAGATAGCTTTGCTTTGCTTGTTGCTGAGGTACTATCACCCTTAGAGTGGGATAGGGTCATTCCGTATTGGATACTTTTCCCAACAACAAGTACCTCTTTATTTTTTTCAAGCTTGAGGAGGATAACATATGCTTGTTCTATAATTTGTCCTTCGGGCAAACCTGTCGCTATGTTTTAACGAGCCTTGCGATAGTGAAACTCACTCTTGTCTGCATGGACAAGTTTGTCGCTATTGTTTTAACGAGTTTAACGACAAAGATAACTCGGTCCTTTTCAATTTTAGAGAGTCTAAAAAGAGACGTAAAGGAAACTCCAGTGGTCCTTTTTCATAATGTAATCCCTTAAGTTCAAAAAAGTGTAAAATAATATGAAAGGGATGACTTTTCGATAGTTTTAACGAGCCAAACAAGACAAGTGCTCGATCTTTTTGTGTAATAATCCCTCAGGTCCAAAAAGATTAAAATCTAGAGGAGGGATGGCACTTCCGATCGCTTTAACGAGCTGGAGAGGCCAATTTCTCAGCAATCTTTTCATATTTTACGAGTCAGATGAAAAGAGCTTAAAGGAGACTCGTTTTTTGAGGAACGAGTGATGTTTTTGGATAGCAACTGGTTCCAAGTAAGGTTTGGAACTTTTCAATCACGACAGTGTAAAGAAGGTGGCTAATAGAATCACTCGTCGCAGCTGTTCCTCAAAAGGGTAAACAATCAAATGGAGGCATATGATCGGCTAAAAAAGAGTGGAGGTGATGGTAAGAACATGACCAAGGTTCAAAAGCTGATAATTACGCGATTGCAATGGTTATTTACCGAAGGTGGGGTTCATTTTTTAATGAGCTTAAACTCTATGGGAACACTTGCTCATTGCTAGGTTTATTTTTTAACGAGCTTGAACTTCGCGTAAAACTGCTCATGGCGAGGTTTATTTTTTAACGAGCTTGAACTTTGCGTAAAACTGCTTGTGATAATAGTCAGAGATGTTGATTTCACCATTAACACTATGTTCTTTTGACAGTCGTGCTGCCTGTTCAATTACTCCATCAAATTGATTAGAAATGTAAATACATGCTTGAAAAATGAGTTTAAACAACAATATTTTACTTGAACTACGTGAATAGTAACATAAAAATAGTTTTTACCTCTCATTTTTACCATTTCATTCAAATTTGGGATTTTTGGAGCTCTGGAGGTGTTTTCCCCCTTGATTTTCACCAGCTGATTCTAGGAGATTCTGTGGACTATTTTCGGTGCCGTCTGGACCAGGTAGGAGCTAACCCTGAGCTCTTCAATTGCATTCTTTCCTTTTCTGATTTTGAGCATGTTTTCCTGTTCTTTTGGGCCTCTGGGGTTTGAACAATTCGTTCTCTCCCCATCGCACCTAATGTACATCGAAAGGTGCGATGCATACTGAGCTGGCCATTGGCTAGTCAGGATGCATCTCACCCAGTACACAGCTGGGGTGCGATGGGCGCAAAAAGGAAAGTTTATGCACTGTTTTTTCATGGAAATTTTGCCTGTTTTTTCCTGAATCAGGATCCTAATTCTTCTCTTGTTTATTTTTCAAAGATTCATTGGATCAAGATGGTTGTTACATGGTGTGAACGCAAGCATGAAGAAGAGGACATGGTTGCTTTACATGATCTGGGTATGGTGACTACTTTGCGGAACTGTGGTTTGCTCAAATTCTTCCACATATCCAGCATGAGGCAACAAATCAATTTGTTGCAATATTTTCTTGATGCATGGGATCCTACCAACCAAGTGTTCCAGATTCAAGGTAAATCCATCCCTTTGACAGTTGAGGATATCTACTTCTTGACCGGTTTATCGAGGTGCGGTGCCCCTCTCTCACTATCAGGATCTGCCCATGGAGGTGAATCCATGAGGGATTATATTCGCTGATTCTGTAGAGATGGATCTCAATTGAGCAGGGACGGCAAGATCAGTATTCGAGATGTCACTGACCAGTCCTTGAGGACTATCTTATTCACCTTTGCTAGATTGGCTGGTAGTGCGGCTCTTCATTTGGCCAACAGGTCCTATATGCAGTATGCTCTGGAATGCCTTGAACCAAAGGTATTCAACTGGTGTGATGCAGTACTTCCGGTTATAAAAGAACAACTCACCAAGGTGAAGAATGGAAGATCTAAGAACTTTGGTTATGGTTCTATTCTGACCGCTTTCGCCTTGGAGAAGATCCCACTGATGCAGCCACAGTACATTTCACTTGGACCACCAGTACCGACGGAACCACGGATGCAGAGATGGGTCGATCTTATGGCCAGACATGCTGGTCAGTCGCAGATTTCATTCTCTGATGCCTTCTTTGAGTGGTTTGACCATCAGGAGATGGTCTTTGCTGAGTATCCATATGCTGGGATGGATTTCCGGGGTGACCCAGATTTGGTGCTGCTGGCTAGCGAGCAGTGGGGTGTTATAGGTAAAAGATCTGACCATATCTCTGTTTATTGTTTTTATAATGTTCTTATGTCTTTTAAATGTTATCAAGACTAATCAAACTCATATATTCGTGCAGATATTGGACCAGTGCGACCAGCAGTGCGCCCGAGGGTAGCAGCTGCTGTTCCAGCAGGAGAGGCTGTAGGGAGGGTTGTCCTTTGCGATCTGGACGTAGCCGAGACCCTTGCAGTATTGCAGGATCAGATCGAGGGTCTCACCCTTGGTATCCAGGATGTGAGGACTGACGAGTTACCTCTGAGATTACAACGCCATACTATTGGCGTGCCGAGTCGATGGACTAGGCTCTTACGTATGATCGCACAGGCGGTGACTTTTTATCACCAACACCATTAGTCTAGGGTGCTTTTTTGCATTTTTGAGTTTTTGGGTCATGTGACCGATTTTGTCTCGGACACAGAACATTTTGACAAGCTATAAATAGTTATATATATTTTTGATTTTCGGAGCTTTATTTTGGTTAAGTTATATGATCCTGATGCAAATGTTGATTGAAATGCTTTCTTTTATAAATGCTGCAAATGTCTATGTAACACATAATTCGCTAATGAATTAGTTAATGCGTTTAAGTTTTTGGAAATGTGTTGATATCGAATAGAATCAAACTGCCTTTCCAAAATCCTGACCCTTAGGAACATATGATAGATAGCTGGGTTCTGAACAGAATATATGTCAGTAAGCTGTAGGATGACAAGTTGTGAGTCTAGCCTGAAAAAAGTCGGCGTATGCCACGTGCGATGGCATCAGAGAGAAGTTCTATCAATGTGCTATACTCAGCGATGTTGTTCATTGATCGACCAATACATACTCCTCTGAAACTCACTAACTCGCCGCTTGGATCAAAAATGGCCCAGGCCGCAGAAGATAGGTTCCGCGTACTACGACTAGCTTCGTTGGCATATCCAACAAATGATTCCAATAGGTTTGACATCTGCAACAAATGAAAGAATGGATTACCTAACCAAAATGATCACTCTTGATGAAAACAAAAATGTAACAAAAGCATATAAAGAGGTTACTACACTTAGTCAAGCATAGTAACGCTTAAGGTACAACCCGTTTCAGGGTTGCGCCAATGGAATTCCATCGTAATCTACTAGCTCGTAGGCTCCTTTTGCTAACACTCGTTTAACAATGTAGGGACCCATCCACAAAGATTGGAACTTACCTGCTCCCAATTTATCGGATTCCTGATCGTAAAGCAAGACCATGTCACCTTTTGAGAAGACACGAGGTTTGACATTTTTGTCAAACTGCGCCTTAACTTGTTTCTTATGGGCTTCGTTAGCCAAGGCGGCATCACGATAGGTTTCATCCAATTGGATTAGTTCCAAGAAATGAGCCTCTTCCTCTGAAGTTCCAGGGAGAAGGTTGATTGCGAGCTTGAGAGATGAAATCTCACATTGAATTGGTAAGACGGCTTCCAGGCCATACACCAGCTGAAAGGGTGTAAACCCGGTCACATTTCTTACTGAGGTTTTGTATGCCCACAAGGCTGAGTACAGGATTAGGTGCCAACTCCGTTTGTGGACTCCAATCATCCTTTGCAACATGCGCTTTAGGACTTTGTTGATGGCCTCAACTTGTCCGTTAGCTTGCAGATAATACGGAGTAGAACTATCATGGGACAATCCTAGTTTGGCAGCCAATTCGACCATCATGTGATTGCGAAAATGCGATCCATGATCTGTGACTATAGCCTGTGGAACACTGAACCTAGAGACTACATGATTGAAAAAGAAAAGAGTAGCCGTTTCACCACTGTTGTTTAATGTAGGCATCGCCTTGGCCCATTTCGTAAAATAGTCAACTGCGACTATGATATACCCATGCCCCCCGGCCGAGGTGGGGTTACATGTCATGAAATCTATGCCCCATTTGGCGAATGGCCCAACAACAACTACTGGTTGCAAAGGTGTGGGTGGTATTCTGGTTTTGCGGTCGAAGATTTGACAAGCATGGCAACTTTTGACTGCGGTTATGCAATCTTTGAACATTGTTGGCCAGAAGTAACCTGCTCGTAAAATATTTTGTGCCGTAGCATAACCAAATTGATGCCCCCCACACGCGCCTGAATGACAATCATTCAGGACTTTTTCAGCCTCCTCATGGGTGAGGCACCTTCGCAGAACTGTATTGATACCACGACAGTAAAGCGTATCACCGACGATCATGTAGTCTTTTGCTTGGTATCGAGTACGTTGTTGTTCAGAGCGAGAGGTATTAGGCCTGTATGTTTGGGTTTGGAGATAGATGATTATATCTTCGTACCACAGATCGCTTGACGATATCAGAAACAAAGATTCATCCACGATTGTTTCTTTGGATGTTGAATCGTTGGACGACGATGGGAAGTCGCATAGTAACTCCACGAAAACTAGAGATTTCTTTGATTTGGATTTTACAAATTCCAGATCAAACTCTTGCAAAATAGCTATCCATTTTGAATATTTTCCCCCAAGTAACTGACGCGACAGAATGTAAGTCATAGGGTTGCAATTTGATAAAATGGTAGTTTTGCGAAAGAGGATATAGTGTCGAAATCTCTGTACTGCTTGAACAGCTGCAAGAGCCAGCTTTTCAACATAGGAGTACTTGCTTTCTGTATCATTTAAGTTTCAGATTAAATAATAGACAGGATGTTCAATTCCATTTTCTTCTTGAACTAAAACCATTGCGATGGTTGTATCTGCTGCAGCTAGATACAGGTTAAAGTCCTTTTGATAATCAGGAGCGTACATTAATGATGCTTTTATTAGGGATTCCTTTAGAGCATCAAAGGAAGCTTGCGCAACCTGATCCTAGTTGAAGGGTACTTCTTTTTTCAAAAGACGCGTATAACCTTTAGCAAGTTCAGCATAATTTGGAATGAACCTCCTCAGAAAGTTTGCTTTCCCTTGGAGTTTCTGAATCTGAAGCAAATTTGAAGGTGGAGGCATATCAATGATTACCTGAACCTTACATGGGTCGAGTCGAATTCCGTCCTTAGAAACCACGAAGCCAAGTAAACGACCAGAACCGACACAAAACACACACTTGTGTGGATTGAGTCGTATCTTGTAGTGTCGGCAATGTAGAAATATAGCTCTCAAATGCCGCGGATGATCAGTCCGCTTTCGCGAATGAGCCGAAAGATCATCGAGATATGGTTGAACGATGTTCTTGATGTCATGGAAGGCATAATTCATAGCCCTCTGAAAGGTTGCCCCTGCGTTCTTTAAACCGAAAGGTAATTTGCGGTACGCGAATGTGCCCCATGGACATATAAATGCAGTCTTCGACTGGTCCTGTGGGCGGATATTTATTTGATTATACCCGGAAAATCCATCCATAAATGAAAAGATTTCGTATCCGGCGCATTCTTCAATTATCTGGTCGATGAAGGGTGTAGGGTAGTTGTCCTTTGGACAAGCTTGATTTACATCCTTGTAATCAATGCACACTCTAATCATTCCTTGCTTTTTCATCACAGGAACAATATTCAATACCCAATCAGTTAGAGGAACCGGGTAAATGAAACTAGCATGTAAAAGTTTTTCAACTTCTGCCTTGATGGCAGTAGCTTTCTTCAGGTGCACCTGCCGAAGCCGTTGTCGTATCGATTTGACATCTGGATACATCTTGATTTCGTGTTCAACTATGCTTGAGTCAATGCCTGGCATTTCTTCATATGACCATGCAAAGACATCTCTGAATTCACGAAAGAGAGTGCAATATATTTCCAGTTCTGAAGAAGAACAAGATTTGCCGACATGAATATTCTCTACAACATTAGGTTTGATCGAGATATTTATGGTGATAGTTTCTTCAATATTGGACAAATTTCACTTGGAATCCACCGTATTTATAGTATTTGATAGAAAATCAAAAACTGAAGGATGATCAAGGTCGTTGGAATAATCTTCATTGTAATCCGGAAGATGGGAACGATGGTGGTAATCTTCCCATGGTGCCTCTCCTATCATCATCGACTGAATAATTCCTTTGTCTGTAGAATGTACATGCGACCAAGGATCTAAAGAGGTGCCATATTCCTTTGACTTATCTACCCAAACACTCGATGAGCGTTGATTTGGGTTTGCCGCCCAGGCTGAGAAAATTGATTGCTACAAAATCTCTATTGGGCTTGGAGGCAAAACCTATTGATGATCCATGCCAACAAAATGCTCGGAAATCTTCTGAATGGAAGATATCATATTGCAGGCTCCTACTGTTGCCACTTCTGCCAGATTACTCGGAGGCGGTAGGGAAAAAGTACCCATCAAGGCAGGGTCTTTCAGTAGGCCTACTCCGACATTTTGAAGCGAATGAGAGCTTCCATGGATCATTGGAATGCTTCCTGTAACTTGTGAACTGTTGGGGAGAAAGGTTTGTTGATCAACGATTGTAATTCCTCCTTGGAAAGGAAATGCAATCTTTCTAAAGTAAGTTGATACAACAACAACCATGGCATAAATCCAGGGCCTTCCTAGTAAGATATTGTAATCGAGGTTTCCATCGATAACTTCGACGTCAATTTCTACTGTTTTTCCCCCCAGTTCAACTTGTAAGTTACTTAAAATCCCGTACAGGGTGTATGTTCATCCATCGAATGCTTTTAATGTCGTTGATGATCTTGACAAGGGTGGTGATCCTAAAGTTTTCCAGCAACTCATTGACATAATGTAGGTAGATACCCCCTCATCAATAATTGTTTGATGAACAATTTTGTTGAGGGCTTTCACTTGGATGAGAAAAGAGAGTTGAGCTGGTAACTGAGGTTCAAATCCTTTATGATTAAAGGCCACCAGATTGGAATCCGTTGGGTCAATCCCACCTATTGCCGATAATAGAGCCTGTTTTTGGGAGGGGCAATTTTGCAGTACTTCAAGTGTCGACATAGCGGACGGTGATTGGGCCAGATCCTCTACTATATTATAATTCTGTGCTGCTCAGGAATGAGGATTAAATGTTGATTTTTGTACTAATCCCTTTGGCGGCTTTATTGTTAACTCAGGAACGATGGGTGGCACAACTTCAGTTGAAGTTGTTGTCGAACTACTAGGTTGATCTGCAGCCTTGTTGTTCGACAGTTGTGGATTCTCGTAATCTTTATTCCTTGTCGATATCAAAGCATCATTTTGCTGTTTTGAAATGGATAACATAAGCACTTCGGATGGGGAAGCATTGTCGCTAGCAACCAGATTAGTTTCTGGGTTTGGATCTATCTATTACATGTATGGGATGGTTTATAAACTAGTATACATGTATATTAATCTATCTATTACTTGAGGTTTAATTATATTTATGTGATCTAGAATAATTTTCCTTCGTGTATGATAATTGTTGGCTTATTGGGGCCTGACTCAGGTTCAGAGTTGATTTAGCCAAACAAATCTCAGTACTACTAGCCCTTTCGGCAACAGTCCGCGGAGCGCAGATTGAGGTCTCATCCAAAGTAGTATGGGAGGGTTCGAGAACTAGGTTTCCGCACCCTGGAGATGTCTGATGAGTTCAAGTGGTTTGCGGTTTGACCCTGCGTGCAAGTCGCTACGCACACTTTCCCTTACCTCGCAGCCTGATATACTGCCTTCGCGCAGCCCTACCGAGGGGCTGAACGTCGCGCTCTGCATTATTACCCAAGACCTCAATGGTATTCCAATGTTAGTTAATTAACTTTGCCTACTTGAGTGCTTTAAGTATACTTAACAATATAAACCATTCATACAGGTGCGCGCAGTAAATAAATAGTATATTTGCAAATCATATCAAACATGCATTAACCCAAGAACAGATACACAGAATTATGATAAAACTTCTCTTTATTAATTTCTTCCTCGGTTACAGACTCAACTCCGCCCTGCGCACTCAGCTGCAGAGCCTTCTCCTATTCTATGATCCAAAGACACTTGCGACTCAATCACTTAGACTTGTTATTCTTCTCTATCCTTTTCTATCTACTTAGAGCCTCGAAATATTTATACAATCCCATGGTCCGCGGACCATGGGTAGGTCTATCCAGCCAACATTACATTACAAAACTAGGCCGGAAAACCTTGTGACTCTATCATACTTTCGCGCTCAGCGCCCGCAATTCGCGGAGCTTTACAACATGATTGGGTCAAAACTTGGGCTTTGAGCCCCAAAACATGCCTTGGTGGGGATTCCATGCCCAACAGGCCCCCAACACAAACATCGTGACTCGCCCTTGAGTCACTCTATTGGCGCGGTGATCTTTCGGAGTCCCTCCAACTGTTCTCGAACTGCGCGGAGGTCGGCAATGCAGTGAGCTGCTGCTTGCTGGATCTGCTGCATATGCTATTTCGAGGCCTCTGTGTCTGAACTGCTTATCTGCATCTGTGCAGGTATCCCTTGCATTTGTTTATAGTCCCATGCCTTTGTCTAGATCCTTGGAGTGCGAAGACTGTGCTTTCGCCGGTTAGTCAGATAGCCGGGCCACCCGTGTAGGGCTTCAAGCGGCTGCCATTCACTTTGCCTGGGAAAGGCTCTCCATTTAGTTTGACTAGCTATACTGCGCCTCCATCTGTGACCTCCTTAACCACGTATGGTCCCAGCCAATGCATTCTGAACTTTCCCGGGAATTTTTCAAACTTACTATTATAGAGCAGCACTAAGTCATTTATCTTGAAGGTGTGCAACTTAATATGGCGATCGTGCCAGGCATTTTCATGCTAATTTTGTACCTCTTGATGAAAACCCACCAGGAACCATTCCTCCTCAAGTTCTTCCAGTTACGCAAGCCTTTCTTCCAGAGCTTCGTGGTCTGTCATACCTGTGAGCGCTGCTATGCGCAGACTAGGTACAATATACTCCATCGACATGACAGCTTCCATGCCATAAACTAACCGGAAAGGTGTTTGTCCCGTCAGTTTCTTGCACGTTGTCTGATAAGCCCATAGTACTGCAGGTACTCACAGGTCCCAATCACTTCGCTGTGTGTTGCACACTTTGGTTAGTGCAATCTCCAGTATTTTGTTGAATGCTTCTACTGTCCCATTGGCTTGTGGGTGATACAGTGTGCTTTTCTGATGATACACCTGGAACTCTTCTATGAGCGCGCTGATGGTTTCGTTCAGGAAATGTGTACTGCGATCACTCATTAAGATTTTCGGACAGCCAAATCGAGTCAACACGTGTTCAAACAAAAACTTCGCATCCGTGGTGGCTGTACAGTCTTTGACCAGCTGCGCTTTCGCCCAACGAGTCAGGTACTCCGTCGCGGTGATGATGTATCACATGCCCATTTTTTCCTAAGGTTTGATAGGTCCTACGAAGTCAATTGCCCATTTCTCGAACAACTACAGTGTCATTTGTGGATTCTATGACATCTCGTCCCTCTGCGATGGTTTTCCGGTCCTTTGACATATATCACAGGCCTTACAGTGTGATTTTCAATCTTGGTGAAGGGTTGGCCACCACAACCCTGTGCAGAGAATCTTTTGTGTGGTCGCTCATCCTGCATAGTGTCCTCCTGCAGCGCCCCCATGTGCTTCCACGAGGATCTAACTTCGTTCAAATTTAGGTACGTACCTTCACAATATCTCATCATTTCCCATTTTGTATAGGTGCCCCGCGATGACAAAAAAATCCACCACGCGCACCACCAATTCCTTCTTCTGTTGGACGGAGTATTCCTTCGGCGCAGTCCCTGTTGTCAGAAAGTGGATTATATCTTCGAAGTGTCCATCCGCGATGCACACAACAAAGAGCTGTGCGTTAGGTAATCCTTCCTCCAAACTAGTAGGTTCCTCGCCCATCTCAATACGCGACAAGTGATCCAGTCCTGCGTTCAGGCGTCCAGGTTTTACCACGACCTCAAAGTCATATTCTTGGAACAATAAGAGCCACCTACAGATGCGCCCCCCCAACACAGGATTATTGACCAAGTACTTTAGCACGAAATGGTCTGTGTACATCTTGAAATGTCCTCCTAGCAAATAGTGCCGATATTTTTGGAGTGCATACACCACAACCAATCTCTTGCGCTCGGTTGTGGAATAGTTCTTTTTGGCTTTGGAAAATCTATGACTTGAAAACATGATAGGGTGATCCAAGCCCTCTTCGCCATTTTGGGAAGACCAGGATTGGAGCAGAGGCTAATTTCCCCTTTAGGACATCCAAGCTCTTCATGCAATCATCATTCCAGTAGAATGTGACATCCTTTTTCAATAGTTTCTCCATCAGCGCAGTGATCTGGGCATAGCTTTTGATGAACTTCCTATAGTACCCTATGTGTCCCAAGGTAGCGCGCAACTGTTTAACACTTCGCGGTGCTTCCAAATTCAAAATTACTGCAATCTTCACGGGGTCTACCATTAGTCCCTATTTGCAGACCACATGTCCCAGTAGGTTCCCAAAGGGAACGAGGAACGTACACTTCTTAAGGTTTAGTGCAATCTGGTGTCGTCGGCAAGTATCCAACATCAAACGTAAGCTTGCTACGTGGTGCTTAACCAATCCAAAGACAATCCAATCATCCAGATAGACCTACAGGAATTTATGGATATATTCTTTGATGGCTGGCGTGTTTTTTAACCCAAACGGCACAATGGTATATTGAAATCAGCCCCATTCAGTGGCGAAGGTGGTCTTGCTCCTGTCTTCCGGCGCGATTTTGATTTGGTGGTACCCTGAGAACCCATCGGTGAAAGAATATGCTTCTTGCCTGCCGACATTTTCTAATACTTCATCTGTGAACAGGGTTGGGAATGGGTCGTGTACACAGGCGTCATTCAACTTCCTGAGGTCCACGCATATTCTTATCTCACCCTTCTGCTTTTTCTCCTGCACTACCATAGGGCTCACCCAGTCGGATTCTTCCACCGGCTCAATAATTCCGGCTGCAAGCATTTTGTCTAGTTCTACGCAGACCTTTTCCTTGTACTTCGGATTCAAGTGGTAAGGCCTCTGCTTAACTGGCTTTGCGTCGGGTTTTAGGGTGATCTTCATCATCCCTAAATCACCAACGATCCCCTTTAAGTCCATAATCTTGGTCAGGAATAAGTCTTGGTACTCGTGGAGTAGCTCAGTGACCTTATCCACCATGGCATCATCCCAATAGTCACTGAGCGTTGCATACTTCGGTTCAGCCTCCGTCCCAATGTTTACCTGCTTCGTTTTTAGCGGCGCAGTGATGTCAGGATCTTCAATCAATGGTCCTTGAACCTCGCGATAGCCTTCAGTTTCTGGAATGTTGATTTTTCGTGGATCCTCATCATCCTCCTCAATATTTACATTGTAACACTCCAGCGTGTAGCTCAGCTAGGTCGCCCATTCCAGCTGAAGCACTTCCATTGGCTCTTGGGGTATTCTGAAGATAGCTGCTTTTACTGCTTGTAGTGCATCATCAACAGTATCCCACCAACGATCTTCAAACGTGAAGGTTAATAGGAATCCTTTACGCAAGATATCCCATTCACTCGTGCCATGGTGGAGCTCCGTCTCAGTATACCAATTCATGGGAATGATATCTAGGGTATGACAGAACAAGTGCACCCACTCAAGTTGTGGCTCTTCCCTGTAGACCTTGGTCCATTGTGCGAGGTCTACATGTGGATCATCCCATCCTTCATACTTGTCTGTTAGCCACATCTGGGGCGTCCCAAACCGTATGTGCATCATCCTTCTGCATTCGCACCAATCTTCAAAATTTCTTTGATGCATACCCCACCATCTTGCGAGCGTAGTGCGCAGTACCCATTTTAGAGCATCGAACCGCTGCTGTTCCAACACTTCTCTTTCAATTTTTTCAGGAAATCATTCACTTCGCTCAACCCATCATACATGGCAGATCTCTTACCTCTGTTGCCATGTAGTGCAACAACCTTGTCATCATGTTACAGTTGAGCGTGGTTACCTCATGTAACTGGTTCTGCCATCATTCTATTTCCTCATCCGAATATGAGGTGCAGGAGCTTTCACGCTCCCATGGGAGTCTGCCATCTGCCATTGGATTCACCCAATCCTGCTCCTACATGGTTATCTTAAAAATATAGTCTAGATCGTCGTCGCTATCGTAGTCGCACCAGCTCTGTGTAGTGTGATCCTTCCGCAGGGTCTAAAGGTACCACTATGTGTAGTGAATTTTTCTCAAAAATCATCTTGCGCTTCTTTAGATTTATCACTCCATTCATGTCAGTGGCCCAATCTATTCCCAGTAGCGCGGGATAGGGATTGCTGTCATCAACAATCTCTATCACTTCGAAATCTGCAAGCACACTCACACCTTCGATATCTACCGTTATTCCCTGCAATCTTCCCATAGGTAGGATCTTTTGCTGGTTCACCATTTGCAATTGAATAGGAGACCATTGCAGCGTAGGCCTGCCCATGTGCTCCCATGTCTACTTTGGCAGGACGTTCACATCTGATCCTAGATCCAAAATCACTTGATCCATTTCATATTCCCCGATCTGCGCAGTCAATCTCATCTCTCTTCCTGTTCGCGTTGTGTGCTTCCCGAGCTTCCGGACTACGCGCGGTTCTCCTGGTGTGGTCCTAGCACATCTAGTTATGAGTTCTTGCAGCCCCTTCACAGCCTTGCTGTCACGCAGTAGCTTCATGCATGTCTCCAAAAATGTAGTGAGCATTGATGGGTCCATTTCCAGTTCCAGTTTTTCTTTACTACCTGAAGTGGAGGCCTCCGCGAAGCTCTTCTTAGCTTCCATGAATGTCTCCTTAGCGCATTCCAAATCAAATTCTGGTTCCTTTGTTGGAGCCTTGCGAACCCAGGTACTCTCTTCAGGCTTCTTGCCTTTGTCATCTCCTGTCGTAATGTTGCTTCAGAGCACGATATTTACATTCGAGTCTTCCTTGCGCGGCTCAGACCTCATCATTTGCAGGTTCTGAGTCAGGGGAGGTTGGAGTGTTCCTTTATCGCGCAACCTCACTATCAGCGTGGGACAGTCCTCTGTCTCATGATCAAACTGGGTACAATATAAGCATGATGGTCTCGTCGAATTTGTACAATCGTGGGCATAATGCCCCGGTCCTCCACAATTGTAACATATCAATTGTCCACGACCTCTTCCTGGTCTCATATCACCTCAACCTCATCCGTGCCCCTGAAATCCAGTGCGTGCCATCCCTACATTTTGATCGAGGGCCTGTGTTTCAGTCTAAACTCTGTAGGTAGGAGTCCGATCCATCATCAGTTCATAACTTCTATAGGTGCGCTCATCATGGCTTACTGACTTGCAGAAATTACAAAACAACTGCTGGGAACTCTGCGTATACTTCTGTAATAGATGGCAGTTATCTGTAGCATGCTTCCCTCCTATCTGACAAATTGCGCACCATAATGCAGGCACCGTGCTCAATCTTGCTTGTGCCTCTAGTCTCAATGGCATTGGTCCTCCTCCCGCCAGGTAGTTCGTGAAGACTGGACAATGGTCCTTGTCATGTCCCTAGCCCTTGCACTTTACGCACCATACCTCCTCGTGCACTTCTAGGCGAGCTGTCCTATCTTGTTTCAAACTCTGCATTTCAAGGCACAAGTTTTTCAACTGCACGTGGATCTTTTGAACTCTCAGGTTAGGATCTTGTATCAGGGTCTCGTGCAGTGTCATTGTGATCTCCAAGGTCTCGGCCTGAGTGGATAGCTTCTGCTATGACAACGCGTTCCTTAGATGCGGCGTTAGCGATGATACAAACCATGCGCAGTGTTGCCTATCTGTTAAGGTCATGTTGGCTTCACGAATCATACCCTTTAGTCTCTGATCTAGCTCCCAGGGGGTCTCGCCTGGAAGCATCAAAATTTCTTTAAATCCAATGATCAACTGGGTATCTAACTTTGGTTTGCTAAATTCCTTGTTTAGCGCAGCTTGGATATCCGAAATTCCTACATTCGGATTGTCATTGGAGTGCTTAATGTACCAAGTTAGTGCACGATCTTGCAAGGCGCTGACC
The DNA here is from genome assembly GCA_031772625.1 of Pinus tabuliformis. Taxonomy (NCBI): domain Eukaryota; kingdom Viridiplantae; phylum Streptophyta; class Pinopsida; order Pinales; family Pinaceae; genus Pinus; species Pinus tabuliformis. Next base: position 704,634,441 of record CM062810.1, on the reverse strand, counting down.
AACGTTGCTTTATTTATATTATCATCCATGACTCCCTGCGATTCCCATACAACCCTTACCACGAACCAAAACTGGTCCAGATATTTATTCCCTACTCCTTTGAACACCGACAATTTTATCGCACTTGCCATATTGAACTGTGGTGGTGACGAAGGTGATGTGGGCGAAGAGGGGGGTGAAGATGGTGAAACTGGTGGTGGTGTAGGTGGAAGTGGTATGTGCAGAATTTGCTGCTTTATCAAACTGATCACACTTCTTGGTGAGACCTTCGTGAGCTCTTCCTCGCTTTCTCGCGGAGGTGAAATCAAGGGGCTAGTTTCTAGTTCTGCGCTACCTTCATTTCTGTAGATCCTCCCACTTCGCATAGCCCCAAACATCAATTTATTCACATAACCCACTTTTCACATAGTAGCATTTTAATCCAAGTGTTCAAATATTTAACGTACTTACCTCGCGGTCCTTTGAGGAAGCATCGTTCTGCCTCGCTATAGCTGACTGAAGTATCTACCGCAAACTCGGTGATAAATCCCCCTATAATTCGATCGAGCCAGTGATCCACAACGCGTGCGATCTTATCTTCCGATGCTTCTAGTCTGCGCACCAACTCTGGAGTCCACACAATAGGTTTGTCGAGCCTACACCTTCCCTGACTGTCTGCTAACTTTGCGATCCACTCATACAACTCAGAGGGGAAGGATGCAAATAAAATATCGTGGATTTCCATATATAAGTAGAAATCTAACCACTCTTCCTTCGATAATTGTGGATTCCTGTTTTCCTGCACTGCGAACTCGTGAATCTTCATGTCCAACCACTCTTCAATTCCTTTCTTTGTTGGATTCCAGTGATACGACATTAGACATCTCTTATGTAGATCTTGGTCCCGACAACGGAACCATTTGTTGGCTTATTGGGGCCTGACCCAAGTTCAGAGTTGATTTAGCCAAACAAATCCCGGTACTACTAGCCCTTTCAGTAATAGTCCACGAAGCACGGATTGAGGTCTCACCTGAAGTAGTATGGGAGGGTGCTAGAATCAGGTTTCTGCACCCTAGAGATGTTTGATGAGTTCAAGTGGTCCGCGGTTTGACCCTGCGCGAAAGTTGCTACGCGCACTTTCCCTTATCTCACAGCCTGATATACTGCCTTCGTGCAACCCTATCAAGGGGTTGAACATCGCGCTTTGCATTATTACCCAAGACCTTAATGGTATTCCAACGTTAGTTAATTAACTTTGCCTACTTGAGTGCTTTAAGTATACTTAACAATATAAACCATTCATACAGGTGCGTGCAGTAAATAAACAGTATATTTGCAAATCATATCAAACATGCATTAACCCAAGAATAGATACACAAAATTATGATAAAACTTCTCTTTATTAATTTCTTCCTTAGTTACAGACTCGACTCCGCCCTGCGCACTCAGCTGCAGGGGTCCGCGCACTCAGCTGCGGACTACTAGGCCTCTGTGCACTCAGCTGCAGAGCCTTCTCCTACTCTACAACCCAAAGACACACTTTACACTTGCGACTTAATCACTTAGACTTGTTACTCTTCTCTATCCTTTTCTATCTACTTAGAGCCTCGCTCTATTTATACAATCCCATGGTTCGCGGACCATGGGTAGGTCTATCCAGTCGACATTACATTACAAAACTAGGGCGGACAACCCTGTGACTCTATCATACTTTCGCGCTCCGCGCCCGCAATTCATGGAGCTTTACAACAAGATTGGGTCAAAACTTGGGCTTTGAGCCCCAAAACATGCCTTGGGGGGGATTCCATGCCCAACAATAATAAATATTGATCAAACACTTATAGAAATGAAAATCTTTTAAGATAATTATTTTGATTAAATAGTTGATCAAAATAATTTATGAAACATGTATTGCATCAAAGAACATTCAGAAATTGCTCATATATGTATTAAGGATGACAATTCTATTATGTTCAGAAGTGAATTAATACATAACTGCATTAGAAGAGATACATATAATAAACAATATAAAGAGAAATGACTATCAATTCATAAACAAAACAAATATACAATGATAAAAGTACCTGATGTATATGACTCTGCTCATGAAATAAATAGCTCTAGTCCAGTATTTTTCATTAAGATGGTTTCAAAAGTACAAAAGTGCAAGCTTCCAATGCTTTCTTTACAAAACTTCAGGACTCTGATCCAGTGGTTCTACTAAGACAAACTTCAAAAGTACAATAGTGCAAGCTTTCAAAGTTTTTCTTTATAAAATTTGGGGACCCTTTCTTTGTAGACATGAAAGGGTTTATATAATAAAAATAAAGTATAAAAATAGACATTACATGAAAGTTCTGAGGAGGTTAAAACAACTCTCCTTAAAATAAGTGACAAAAATATAGAAATAGAAACTATTGAAATGATGAGCTCAAGAATGAAATTGTGTCTATTCTTTCATTCGTTGTCTGAGCTCATAAATATCCATCATTGGCTTAACTTCAGGAGGCTGACCTGTCCTCATGCATAGCTGTCTTGTATACACTACATCTGAAAGCGTAGGAAGCATATGGGTGGATGAGTCAGCAAGGCATCGTAGCATTAGCCACTAATTGTGTGGCTTCACCAGATATTTCCAATACACTTCCCAGTCAAGTTTGGTTAGCTTTTTAATAGCCTCTTCCCTTGCTTTTGACGTTCCTTGCCATTTCCTTTCCAAGACTTTGATATCAGGAAGACTACTAGGTGGGAATTATTGAATCAGGTTAGCATTGTGTAGGTTATCATTGATAGTTTCAATGATATTATTTGTGGCATCAGTTTCTCTGGAGACTGCTCTTTCTGCCTGTTTCAATTTATGTCCGAATCAGTAAAGAGGATTTCCTTGTGTGATTCCTTTATTCTAGGAAGATCCACTGCTCTTCCTTCTGGAGTATCCTGCCATGTTATGAATCCTGAGATTTTATCATCAATATCATTGAAAGTCACCCTCAAATCGGATGATTGATTCATCAGTGAATCACTTGTAATACACAGTGGATTGATGATAGACAAATTTTGATAGAACATTGCTTGTTGCCTTGATAACAAAGTGTTTAAATCCAATGCTTCTTTTATAAAATCCTTTACTTTAGGATTGTCTTTCAATTGATCAAGTGAAAAATGGAGCTATTGTATTTGGACATCCTTAGTATTGGTCTCTACTTGATATTCGAGATTTAATAAATCAAAGCTCTGCTATAGTTGAGACATTTGTGTCTTCATTTGATGATCAATACTTTGTCTTTCTTCTGCCAACTGCTACTCTAACTGCTGAATTCTTTCTTCTTTCTCTCTGACTAGTTGTCTAACCTCGACTGCCTTGTCAATCGTAGCAGATGCATAAGCACCTACAAATTGTGACAATTTTGTCAAATTCTCTGAAGGATCAATGGGAGTATCCTTCCATACTATATCCATAGGTACATCACCAGGAATGACTGCTGATGATGGTTATGTTCTTCTCCTTTTCCTCTATCTTTTCACCACAGCCTGATGTTTGGGACTGTAAAAGACATCAAGAGGAGGGATTTCTTCCACTTTGAGGACGATTTCAGATGAAGGGAAGGCCGGGATGATCTCAACTTCCTCTGTAGCAACAACTTTATCAGTAGCCCTATCAGTAAACAAGCTCTATCCAGTGTTCTGGGGTGTGCTGAATGTTTTCTCCATTTCAACATATTCTGCCCCTTGTTGTCCTCTAAGTTGCTGATCAAATTGTTTCCATGCTTCATCCAGCTGATTCTTGAAGGGAGTTTCATCAGTATGTACTTATGTGGATTTATCTTCCACTTCAATATCCTTGGAAACCTTTTCTGATTTCTGTTCATAATTATTTTCTGAGCTTTTCTCTGAATTTTTCTCTGAATTATGCTTTGAGCCCTGCTTTGAATCTTGTTGCTCTTGGATAATTAGTTGAGGGATCCTCAACAGATCCAAAGGGACATTTTACAATATTCTTTCTCTGTATTGTTGGAATTGGGCTAGCCTTTCTGGATTCAATTTTAATGTGGCCAAATTCTATACTTGTGAAAATAGTTCAATAGATTCAAATAGGTTGTCATAGTCATCATCTTCATGACTGAATTGTCTAATTTTCACTTGGGTAGTGAAATTATGTGAAACTTGGTTAGGGTCAAACTGTCTGCCAAGAATGGTGGCAAGTTTCAAGCATGTAATATTATCGATTTCAAGCAAAGCATGCTTGAAATCATGTAGATCATAAACACCACATTGGATGGGGAATGAAGGCCAAAGATATTTCTTGGATTCCTTTAGGGTCTTTGTTAGCCCATCCCCTACAGTTTGATAGGTAATCTCCCTAGCAAGTAGTTTATCCGAGACATACAATGGGAGAACATGGGGAGGTGCTAGACTTCCATAGACTCAGACATAGGTAAAAAATCTTCTCCAAACCACCTTCCTATTGGTATGAAATCAATTTTGGCCTCATCAGACAATCTTGGGGCTCTTTTGTCAAAAACAGCTTGGTGGATGGGTAGCATAACTCCTTGGAAAATTTTATAGAAATGGGTGTGGAAATTAGATTCCCACAAGATTTTATGGTATATATGGATTGGAGTGGGATCTTGAATGGTCCATTTCCACCCCATGGTTGGGAAACTAGTAGTGAAACAGACTGCATCCATAATATATGCACTCATAAAAAATGGTGGAACTACTCTAGTAGTGACATACCAGTGTTTCCTAAACTCTCGGATTTGGAAGGAAATGTTATTAGAAAGGATAGTGCCCCAATCCATTATAAAATAATTGACTGTTGCCTCAATAAGAGGAACCCATTCAACTGAGAACTTAACTGTACTAATGTTCCCAACAATTTACACATCATAACCATGATATAAGAATAGGGAGTGATGAGAGAGGATATAGAGTACTTACCCGATTTCTCATTCTTGTGTTTGTTTGGGTAGGATATCCATTGTTTAATTGGGTCTGATGCTACATCATTCTCACTTGCAAAGTGCTCGAGGAAAGCTTTGTCATACACCTTCTGTGGGTCAGGTATATGATACATTTTCTTCAAGTCTTCAGCTGTAAAGGATCCGATGACTGTTTTCCTTGAAGTCAAGAATGTCCTATCGGAAATGTTAATATTCTCAATTATCCATTTTACCATATTGGTATAAGGAAGGATCTTGGGTCAAGCAATGATCCTGTGAAGAAAAGAGCTTGCAGCTTCATAGTTGGAGGCTTCAGAAGAGAAGTATCGTCTATTGTTGCCACTCTTTGAATTACTTTAGGACCTTCGCTTTCTAGAAATTGGTACATGGATTCCCATGAGGATGTTCCACTGTCGATTGTGCATGTAGTATCTGAGAAAAGCGGGGGCATTTCTGTTACATCGGGAGCAGAAGGTGCGGATTGTGAAGTCTCCATGGCTTTCTTTCCTTTCTTTGTCTTAGTCATCCTGTTACACAACTTCTTGGGTTAAACTTACAAATTGGAAACACAGAGGAATGAAGAGAAATAGGTGTGAAATGCGGAAGTGTTTGAACATACAAGGCTTGAAATGACGGGAAGCATAGTTTAAATGTGATCAAATCTATACAGGCCATCAAATCACCTTGGGATTTTAAATCATAAATACCGTTAGAATTCTTTAATAACTGAAATCATGGCTTCGTGTGGTTATTTATTATCCCATTAATAGATCACATCACAAAAACATTTCAAATGATATTTAGAACCTGTTTCCATGTGTTCTGCTGATATGAGATAGCGATATTGTTCTATCGGTTCTTTGGGTATGTGAAGTGCGCGATGTGATGATCACAATATCGCAATCGGAGGTCTTGGAGTAGAGGGGAATGGATATAGCCAAAGGCTTTTCACGATTGCGAAATCGTGAGAAATGGTGTGGCATTATAGCAGGCCCAACTAATGATTAACAAGCGAAACTTTTCCTTTAAGTTATTCATTGTTGTGATTTTTTTAAAGTCGGGATTTTTTTTTAGCAAGTAGCTTTATCGCAATCGGAGGATCGGAGATGAAAGGAGCGGCGAGCCTTTTACTAATTTGCGATCCATCCGGACGTGACATGTTTCTAGTCTACGTTAATTGTTTTATCGAGTCCGGATAGTTTATCGCATATCGCAATCATAATGATCCTCAGGTTTTTCATATATCATGTTCATTATAAAATTGTGATGCGGGCAAGTTCTGACGTGAAGTAGTTTTTTGACAATACTTAAGCCTTTTGAGTTTTGGACATGTTTGGTTCTCGGGGGCTATTCTTTATCGCATCACAAGTTTCAAAAGAATAAAACGAGGCATTTTTCATTGAGACTTGTGAAATGCGATATGTCAGGATTTATTTAAGGTAGGCTTATTCAAGTTGTTCGGCCTAATGAATTTGGATTTGTTTATTCAAAAATTCAAATTTGTCCTTTTAAAACCCTAAACTATGCTATTTTCCTATGTTTTTAAATTTTAAAGGGTCCCTATTTATTTATATAATAATTTCCTAAGAGATTTATATATAAATAAATTGGGGGGTTGTTGCACAACACAACAAGACCTTGACTCTACATCTGGAGATTCAAAACTGGAACACTTAGTCTGAAGCATGACTGGAAAATCCTCTATAAGGGCTCCCTCAACATAAGACTCTTGCTATAATAGGAAATATCTCCAAACTCAATAGACAACTTACGTAGTACACTAGAATGGACATCAAAGTTTCTTGCAAACTTTCCAACAGTAGTGAAAATCATGCTAAAATCACGTCTCAAAAGTATCTCAACTATGTTTTTCTGGGTACAAGGATATTGTGTGTAGACTAGTGAGTCCAAGTGTTTGTCATAGTAGGCACAAGATTAGCCTTAGGGAAATACTGGAAGTTCATGCTCCTCGTACCAGGACCATATAGACTCCCAATTGTCAAATACAACACTCCTGATGAACAACACATTACTGGGTCCAATCTATGGATATAAACAGAAATATGATTCACCTATGTATATTCTCAACACTTTTGTTCCATATTAACAAACGAATATTTCTGAAATGGATTATTCATAGTGTTCGCGCCTAAAAGAGTTTGTGCTAATAAATAAACAGAACCCCAAAATCCATCTAAAATCCATATCTATCATGTTGAAAATCATATGTTGTGTTGAAAAGTAAAAGAGTTACCTTCATGGCATATCAAAGATAACATGCCTATTTAAAACCAATGTCACAAAATTATTTTAAAACATAATTCAAGTCCAAATCTTGAACTAATTATAATAATTGTGCTACAAATTTCAACCTACAACTACCTCCTATGGAAATTAGGTGTCCAACCTAATTATTAACTGTTTTGGGAATAAGGTAGAACTGTGTCTCATACAAATTGATCTTCTGATACAACTGCAACTTCATAGTGTTGGTGTAAAGGAGGAACATATAAAAAATAGTCTAAGCTTCATTTTTGTAGACATGTTCATGTTTTTTTCCCCGAGGGTAAATTGTAATTTTCCATTAATATAGAAAAATTACATGTAGTAGATGCCTGTATGGCATATAAGTATGGTTGGCAGAGGCCATAAAAAATATAAGTCTGTACATAATTTACCATGCAGGGTATACTGAAAGAGTTCATATAAAGGATATATACAATGTATAAAGACAAAAACTGATATAAATCACTACTATATACTGCAAAAATTAGGGCCTAGCGGCCCACTGATAGAACCGATCTATGTAGGGGCGATGATAATACTGGTAATGCTCTTCTCCTAGCTGCTCTTGAATTATCCACAATCCTCTGGGATGTGCCGTGGCCTCCTTGGAAAGTTGGTCGACAACCGAATTACGCTCCCTATAAATGTGTTGACAAGAGATATAATTAAATTGTGATTTTAAGATCATGATTTCATCCAAAATGTTTCTGAGAGAGTGCATATGACATGCAAATGTGTTGTTGAACCAATTGATGATGATTTTAGAATCTCCAAATATCTGAATGTGATTGCATGCATGTGCGAGAGAAAAATGGAGGAGGTGTCTAAGAGAGATCAATTCTGCAAAATTGTTTGTCCCCATCCCTAAACCCATATGAATTATGTAGAGATGATTTTCAGTTTTGTGCAATATTATACCCCCCCACACCCCTGTGCTTGTGCTGCCCCATCAAAATATGCCCAAGGTATAGTGTGATCGATGAATTCAGGTGTCATGACTCGACCTACAGGGGTGTGATTCTCTTCCAGGATTTCATGATATACAAATACAATTTTGGAAGTGGAGGACGGACATCGAGCCACTCTATCTCTAAAAATAATCCCGTTCCTGATGAGCCAAATAGTCCAACATGTTCACATTTCATGAATGCTTGTGGAAACAAAACTGTTGACCTGTTCTTTAATCCTTTAAAACAATTGCATTTTACTATAGATGTAGAAGAATATTGAACAATAAGATTGATATACATAAAGTTTTTCTAAAATAAGGACAGGGGATTTTATAGTTGCAGAAACATTTTCAAGACACAATTGATGGCATATTTCACTTTATTTTTCATGCTCATGGACCCAACAAGTTACAATAGACATGCCACATAAAGGAGAGGGGAATAGAACTACAAATAAGCTGCATAGCGAAGGAGAGAAGAATAAGCCTTGAACTAGATGGAACTAATGACAAATGACCCAAATTACTTCATGGTTTAGTTAAACAACTGACAGTGGATCAAATTACTTCATGGTTCAATTATTCAACCACTACTCCTTTACAATAAACTAGAAGAACTTTGGCCTTTGCCAATGTTGTTATGAGTAGTACTTGTACTTCCTAGTAAATGTGATATTTCTAATTGAAATTTTGGAATCCTTGTAGCTCCCAAAAATTTTCATTGATGCTTTTCAATGTACTAACAATGTCCATCATAGTAGGTCGTGCATCAAGATATTCTTTTGTGCAAAGCAAACCCACACTTATGAGTTGATTGAGACAATTCAACTCCTTACCTTCTATAGTTCCCATACTTGTCCTCCTCAATAGACTCCCATTAACCATGACTTTTACTTGGTTTAGAAAATAACTACCATCCCATTTCAACAAGTTCATTCCTTCCACAAAGATGTTGTGTGTGGGCTTATTTCTAGTCAAAATATCCAATAACACCATTTCGTAGCTATAAACATCACCTTTTTTTGTGGCACATCCACCCAATCCATATTCTACATTGAAACATTCTCATCGTAAGGTTTATAATATACAAATTTTAATAAAAACAAGACATTGACAACATTTCTTAGTATGATATCTAGTTCATATAATATCTAACATTTTTTTGATATGCTATTTAGTTCACATAATACCTGGAGGAATGTAGCCTATCAACCCTTTGAGTGCTTGTGTTGAAGTGATCTCTGAATCCTTCAAATTTGTAAAACGTATACTAGCAATGCCAAAGTTTGTTAAATATGTTGTCATATCTTCATCCAGAAGCACATTTCTAGGTTTCAAATCACAACAGAGCACTTGCATGAAACACTGGTGATGTAGATATGCCATGCCTTGTGCAATATCGATTGCTATATTCAACCTTTGAAACAAGCTCAAATAACTTTCTTCTTGTCCATTAGGATATAAACACTTCTCTAAGCTTCCATTTAGCATTAATGGAAATATCAAAGCTTTCATTTGGAGGTCTGAATAACATGTTATGATTCTAATCAAATTCCGGTGCCTAACTTTACCAAACAAATTGCATTCCTTTTCAAAACCATTGTCGTTCCCCTCATTTTCCAAATTGAGAAGCTTGATAGAAACAATTGTGCCATAATTTAGAACCCCTTTGTACACTTTTCCAAAACTACCAACTCCTAACAAGTTGGCATCACTAAATTCATTTGTTGTGGTCATGATATTTCCATATGAAATTCTTTGATGCCCTATAGTGAAGGATGTTCTGTCCTCTTTATGAATATGTTTCTTGCTATTTTGAATCCACAAGATTCCCAAAAACAAACACAATACAACAATCACGACAACAATAACCATAGGTATGATAACTCTTTTTGTATTCAAAAAATTTTGACGTTTGCAAGCATGGCATGGTGGCAAAGTTACCCAAGGTCCACAGAGATCAGGATTTCCCATGAATTCCACGGCACCAAGATTTTTGAAAATTCCTCCTTTAGGGACCATTCCTGACAATTTGTTGAAAGAAAAATCACAATGGCGGAGAATTTTGAGCTTTTCCAATGACAAGGGTATTCCGCCTGATAAATTATTGTAGGATAAATCCATGTCCTCTAGACTTTGAAGTTCATTTAGTGTGATTAGAATTGGATCTTCAAGGGCATTGCGAGAAAGATTGAGCTACTCTAGTTCTTTGCAGCTTCAGAGTGTACTTGGAATGTTGTTGGTCAATTGATTCGCATAAATATCTATAGCTTGAAGTGTTGGGTGTGTGTTATATTCTTTCCACGAATAGCCCCACGCACGGGGGGGGGGGTGATCTCCCCCCTTGTTCGTTGCTCCAGGCATAATAGGAGGGGTGGCAGCCCCCCCTGTCAGGGGGTTTGAGGGGGTGGTAGCCCCCCTCTACGGGGTTTGAGGCAGCGCCATAGGGAAATTTTTTTGGACCCTATATTAGGTGGGTAGACCTACCTATGGTTTTGTGAGTGGTTTTCGCACATGGTTTTGGTCATGATGGTTTTTTTCCCATGGCATTTTGTAGATCCGGTCAAGGGAACTATAGTTATGCTCTAATCCAGGGTTAATGGATTGGGGTTTATGGATGCTTCGACATGTATATATATGTATTGTAACATTAAAAGGAATATAATGAAAAATCAAGCTGGTAGTCCCGGCTTTGGGACCCAGGGGAAAATCTCTGTGTATATTTGTTTTATGTTTTATGCTCTCTCCATTATTTATTTTCTATTTTTAGAATTCGTATGCAGGTAATTTCTATATGGGATTAAAACCTACATGAAGCATATTCATCTTGCAAAATCCTAAAGGCATAGGTCCATGTAATAAGTATTTTGAAAGGTTGAAATACAAAGCTAATTTTTCAAGCCCTGCAACTTCTAGAGGTATTTTCCCAATGAGCCTGTTGTATGATAGGTCTAGCTTTAGTAAATTCACATAGTTCCCTAGATTTGTAGGTATATTACCTGATAATTGGTTATAAGAAATATATAGATAAATTAACTGTTGGAGGTCTGCAATAGAACCAGGGATTCTTCCATCAAAATTATTTTTAAAGAGACCTAAAATCCCTAAGCATTTGAGTTGCCCAATATTTGAAGGGATGTTTCCTTGTAAATAGTTTTCTCGATAATTAAATGTTGCAAGTTTTGAAGGGTATTAAGTGTAAAAGGGAAAGGCCATGTAAAATTATTGATGTATAAATGAAGCCCAATTAAACTAGCCAAGTTTCCAATCTGTGGAGGTATCTCTCCTGTTAATTCATTCACTCCCAAGTTTATGTAGTATAATTAGTAGGGAGATGACCCATAGAAAAGGGAAAACGTCCCTTAAAATGGTCACAAAAAAATATAGCTTTTGTAAGTTGGAACAATTAGTAAGGGTAGTAAGAATAGGCAGGCTGTTGGAAATAATACTGAGAGAGGGGGGGGGGGGTGAATCAGTTTTAGTCAAATAAATAATCTTTTTCTTTTCTTACTCAATTTCATATACGCTACTTTAATGAAGGCAACCCGCATGTGTATGCAACCGTATTTAAGGAAACAAGCATATATCCAGCAAACTAATGATTATGTTAATTCATCATATGTTGATCTTTAATCTGAGTATCAATACTTTATTAAACATTAAATAGTAACCATGTGCAGTTAATAACAGAAAGAACCATCACACATAAGCATCACACATGAACACCAAGATGTAAGGTGGAAACCCAATGTGGGTAAAAACCACATGCTGTTGTCGTCTCTATCTTCTTTTAATAATAAGAAAATCTGTTTACAACAATGTACTAGTGCAGACTCATACCAGTACGCATGCTTCTACCTACAGAAGGCTACAACCTTCTCGCGTTCTCCAGCTTCTATTTGAAGGGAGCTACAACCACCTAGATCTTGTACTAGTCGATATATTTACTAGTACGTAGGTGCCGGCCTACAGAAGGCTATGACCTTCTCTCTTCCTCCAGGGACCGCGTTTCATAAATTTTCAGACTGGATACTCCTGGAACACAACACCATAATCTGAAGGCCACGTTTCATCCAATTTTCATACCGGACCCACCAACAACATTGAAGCTCAAAAATCAATCACTACTACAATATAACTATTGCATTACCCATTCATTGAGTACTCAATCATTACTCTCTGAATCACCCAACAACTTAATCACTGAAACCCTGTCACAGAGCAGAACCCAGAACTGTATCATCAAAAACATGCATCAGAGTGCATAAACTACTTGGAAGAGTTGAATCAGCGTGTATACGCAACTTCACCAAAGCGAACCAGTGTATATGTCATAAAATACTTACTTATAACTTCGCTGCACTTCCCAACTTCAGACATACCCAGATCATTACATACAAAAGGATAATACGTATGTTAGCAACTAGATCTAGTCCATCAGATTACATAAAGATAAGTCATTATGATCCAGATCCATTATTATATCTCATCCATCAACACTGAAGCTAATCACAATCAACCAATCTGAATATGCAAAATACTGTCACCAGTAAACAGTCACCAGAACTCAGAACTTTGCATCAACAACCAAAACCACTTGTAACTTTAAACATCATAGTTCATATGGTATACGCTACTTAGATGTGTCTAACCTACGTGTATACGCACTTTTATCAAAGTCAACCAATGTATACATATGTAAATATTCATTCATAATTTTGCAGCTATTCCAGACTTCAGTTATACCCAAATCATAATATTTACAGAACATCACAAGCGTCAGTATACAGATATAGAAAAAACATGATCAAACCATATAGATATGATTCATTCCAAGCCATAAGATCTTGATCCATCATAAGATCTCGATCCATCATTAGATCTTGTCCTCCATCAACCGCTAAGATTCCTCCTTGGCTCAGATCAAGCAAAGCATCATAAACCCATAACCTGCATACTGGATCTCACACTTCATCAGATATTCGAGACTTTCATCATGGCCTAATGATCTTCTCCTCCTTTTATAGTCTTAGACCTTACTCAATACCATGGTCCAAAACCACTTAGAATCAATACCTTGGACCAAATACCTGGGGTCAACACTTCGGACCAAATACCATGGACCAATACCAAAATACCATGGACCAAATACCACAGACCAAAACTAAGTTTTCCAACATGTACGCGCCTTTCCTTCCGTGAAAGTGCGTGTGTACGCTATACACGCCTTTTGGTCTGCGAACCCGCATGTATACGCGGCTTGGTATATAGTGAACCTGCGTATACCTTTCTTTCTTCATTCTTGCTGTTTACCTGCTATACTGTGATCTTTCATCCGAGAGAGTTGCCTTTTGAACTGATTCCTTGAAGCTACCCTGCGCCCTGCATTTCATCACATCTATAAATATTATTTTCATGCATTCGGTCACATCTGATATCTCTTCTATAGATTCATCTAGTTACCATATACAAGTGAGTTTATATGCTACAAGTGGGTTGCCATCAAGTACAACACATTCATCATAATGCCAACAATCTCCCCCTTTGGACTTGATGGCAACAACCACACCAAGTCACTCCCCCCCCTTTGACATCAAGGGAAAAGGGTCATGCTCCCCCTAAGTGCATGCTGAATTCTCTAATAGAGCTCCCCCTTTGTTCATGTTGAGATGTACTATATCATCCATGTTCCCCCTGAGCATATGTAGAGTCTGCAAATATTTTCATGACTCTTATAACTCAACTATGTGAGTTTGACCTTCCTATCACTAATGACTCATACATACATTCATTCTCCCAACCAAGTGGGGATATTCTAAACTTGAGTCATCCACCCAACCAAGTGGGGATATACCAATTGTTTATACATGACTGAAATATTACATCATCCTTCCCATGCATAGTGGGGGTACAAATTACATCATATGATCAAAAGGGATTCATCAAAAGACTACAATAGACAGAGACAAACTATTACATCATGGGTCTTGATATGACCTTTACATTGAATGATATACATGACATTTATAACAGAGACCAAATATCTAAACAAGACTATGATAGTCATTAGCAACTATCATACACAATGTATGATCTGCTCCATAAGCATCTGTCAACAGCATCCAGACCAGCAACCTGTATATGTCCATTAGTGTAGATATCATCAACCTGTGACAAGGTATGTTTGCATATAGATATCAACTCATCCTCTTGATCTTGAGCATTATCATAACCTTCCATGAATCAATTCTGCATATGTCATACACAATTATTCACATTATATCATATGTGAAAAACACCATAGTAATCACATCATCATCAAGATCTGCATGATCTTTTATACCATCCATGTATCATTACTCGGGAACATCCCACATTTGATAAGCATCAATCATATAGGTAAGAACTCATCATCATCATGTCTTCAAATAGCTATGTCTTCATGTGACTTGCAATAACTCCATTATCTTGGCCAACCAACAATGCAACTTTGAGTAATCATCCATGTATCCAGCATACTATATATAGCACTATGTATCTAGCAAACTTTGAGCTCAAGATCTTTTGTCAAGACTTCTTGATATCATCAACAACAACAATCCTCAACCATGTGAGAGCCAAGAACTATAGGAATCCTGCATCATAACTGTATTATGCATCTTTGAAATCCTGACGATAGTAGCATAAAGAAATGAGTGACTCATCATCAAATAATGAAGTATGTATATGTGCATCAATAGAGAATCATCCATAAATCTGATCTGAACACCAACTATTTGACCCCAGGAATCATATGAGATTTTGTCATGGGCAACTCATAACCATATCATAGAAAGATGTATCATTTAGCCATATAAGCATCATCATCATTGATTAGGTACTAAAGAATTATAAACATAATGCCAACAATGCTTTATTAGAAGCATAGCATGTTCTCCCCTGAACCTGTTCCATCTGTTCACTGTCAAATCTGATCATGCATATATCAGCAAGAAGTATCAAGGCATCATCATCAATTAGATATACATCAAGTTAACTTGTGAGGATAAAAAACAACATCTTATGAGTATCAATACATTTCCACACATTATCAGCAGATTGTAACCATCATCAAACAAAGTAAATAATTGACTGAACCATATCAGACCCTTTTTCCTGAGTCTGTCCCATTGCTTTTCCTCAAATTAACATATATGCAACTGTGCAGTGTCTAACTTGCATATATACGTGACTTCTCTTCATGAAACTTCCGTGTGAGATTTAGAACACTGAAGTTTCACACTTTCAGCTCCCTCTAAGTATGTCATGTATGTACATTGTGCTGTGCCACCTCTTTTTGACTGTACTTCATTCTTCTTCCATATCTTCAAGTGTGATGATGTTTTCTCCTTTTGGTATGGTGCCCGTACTTTGTTCCTGCATTCCTTTGCTATATTTCCAAGCTTGTTACATGCATAACATCTCATATGTTTCATATTCCTTCTATAGCAGTCAATGGCTTTGTGACCAAACATATTGCAAGTAAAACAATATCCCTTAAAGTACCTGGAACGTGATGATCTTTCTGTGTGATGGTCTTGAACCATTCTTCTTCTGCATCTGGCTACAATATGTCCAAAATTATAACATACATAACATTCAACATTATTCATTTGAGGAAATAACCGACTATCACTTCCATAGATAGGAGTAAAAGATTTTCTTTGAAGAATTTCTTCCCTTGGTTGATGATGGGATTGACCTCTCACTTCCTTGTTGAGCATATTAGAGTTCCTTGACTTACTTTGTGAACTAGATTCACCTTCAACAGATTCATGAAATACCAGTTTTGATAGCAGGAGACCTTTGACTACTAAGAATATCATCCAAGATCTTAGTACTATCTTGAAATCGTAAGATCTTATCCTTTTCTTCTAATTTATCTTTTAGAATATTTACCTCAACCTAATGTTGCTCTTCCTTTTCAAGATACTGTTTCTTCATGATTCCTTCAATTTTTCTTCCTTCTTCCAACTGATGTCTTAATTCAAGAACTTCATTTTCTTGTTTTTCAAGACCTTGGAGTAGTTCTTTATTTTGCTTATTTTATTCTTCAAGATCTTCTTTTAGCGAGAGGATCTTAGCTTCAAGA
This sequence comes from Pinus tabuliformis, assembly GCA_031772625.1. Classification (NCBI taxonomy): domain Eukaryota; kingdom Viridiplantae; phylum Streptophyta; class Pinopsida; order Pinales; family Pinaceae; genus Pinus; species Pinus tabuliformis. The sequence goes on along the minus strand of CM062810.1, from coordinate 704,618,153 downwards.
TTTTCATAGTAACTGGATCTATCTCTGAGTTTCTTGATTGTTGTGCTCCTTTCATTTACTTCATTTCTTAATGATGTCACTTCATCCTGTAGCTTCTGATATTGATCTTCCTTTTCCTTGAATTGCTTCCTTACCTTGTTTCCTTCCTCTAGTTGAGCTTTTAGTTTGGTAGCTTCTTCTTTGGAGGCACATTCCCTTTTGTCCAATAGATCTTGTTGATCTCTAATTTTGTCTGTAAGCCTTTTGAATTTTGCCTCTATTTGATATCTTACTTCCTCACCCATAAGAGAAAATTCAGTTGTTTCGCTATCACTTTCATCATCTTCAAATGGATGGAGAAATGTATCACCAGAGGATAACAAATTCATACTTGATAGTTCTTTTGCTTGTTCATCTTCATTCTGAGGTGATTCTGAATTTGAAGTGTTGCTTCCACATATTCCCCAATCGATTCTTCCACTATCATAGTTCCTCTGAGATGTCTTCTTCTTCTGAGGCGCTTTCTTCTTTAACTTCTTTCCCATTGTTCTACGGATCTCCTTCAAGCGATCAAGCTTCTACCAAAGGACCTGCTCTGATACCAATTGTTGGAAATAATATTGAGAGGGGGGAGGGGTGAATCAGTATTAGTCAAGTCAATAATCTTCTTCTTTTCTTACTCAATTTGATATACACTACTTTAATGAAGTTAACTTGCATGTGTATGCAACTGTGTTTAAGGAAACAAGTGTATATCCAACAAACTAATGATTCTATTAATTCATCATATGTTGATCTTTAATCTGAGTATCAATACTTTATTAAACATTAAATAGTAGCCATGTGCAGTTAATAACACAAAGAACCATCACACATAAGCATCACACATGAACACCAATATGTAAGGTGGAAACCCAATGTGGGTAAAAACCACCTGCTGCTGTCATCTCTGTCTTCTTTTCATAATAAGAAAATCTGTTTACAACAATGTACTGGTGCAGACTCATACCAGTACGTAGGCTTCTACCTGTAGAAGGCTACAACCTTCTCTCGTTCTCCAGCTTCTACTAGAAGGGAGCTACAACCCCCTATATCTTGTACTAGTCGATATATTTACTAGTACGTGGGTGCTGGCCTACAAAAGGCTACGACCTTCTCTCTTCCTCTAGGGACCGCGTTTCATAAATTTTCATACTGGATACTCCTAGAACACAACACCATAATCTGAAGGCCATGTTTCATCCAATTTTCATACTGGACCCATCAAAAACTTTGAAGCTCAAAAATCAATCACTACTACAATATAACTACTGCATTACCCATTCATTGAATACTCAATCATTACTCTTTGAATCACCCAACAACTTAATCACTGAAACCCTGTCACAGAGCCTAACCCAAAACTATATCATCAAAAACGTGCATCAGAGTGCATACGCTACTTGGAAGAGCTGAACCAGCATGTATACGCAACTTCACCAAAGCGAACCAATGTATATGTCATCAAATACTTACTTATAACTTCGCTGCACTTCCCGACTTCAGACATACCCAGATCATTACATACAAAAGGATAATACATATATTAGCAACCAGATCTAGTCCATCAGATTACATAAAGATAAGTCATTATGATCCAGATCCATTATAAGATCTCATCCATCAACACTGAAGCTAATCACAATCAACCAATCTGAATATGCAGAATACTGTCACCAGTAAACAGTCACTAGAACTTAGAACTTTGCATCAACAACCAGAACCACTTGTAACTTCAAACATCATAGTTCATATGGTATACGCTACTTAGATGTGTCTAACCTGCGTGTATACGCACTTTTATCAAAGTCAACCAGCGTATACATCTGTAAATATTCATTCATAATTTTGCAGCTATTCCAGACTTCAGTTATACCCAGATCATAATATTTATAGAACATCACAAGCATCAGTATACAGATCTAGAAAAAACATGATCAAACCATATAGAGATGATTCATTCCAAGCCATAAGATCCCGATCCATCATTAGATCTTGTCCTCCATCAACCGCTAAGATTCCTCCTTGGCTCAGATCAAGCAAAGCATCATAAACCCATAACCTGCATACTGGATCTCACACTTCATTAGATATTCAAGACTTTCATCGTGGCCTAATTATCTTCTCCTCCTTTTATAGTCTTAGACCTTACTCAATACCATGGTCCAAAACCACTTAGAATCAATACCTTGGACCAAATACCTGGGGTCAACACTTCAGACCAAATACCATGGACCAATACCAAAATACCATGGACCAAATACCACGGACCAAAACTAAGTTTTCCAACATGTACGTGCCTTTCCTTCCGTGAAAGTGCGTGTGTACACTATACACACTTTTTGGTCTGCGAACCCGCATGTATACGCGGCTTGGTATATAGTGAACCTGCGTATACCTTTCTTTCTTCATTCTTGTTGTTTACCTGCTATACTGTGATCTTTCATCTGAGAGAGTTGCCTTCTGAACTGATTCCTTGAAGCTGCCCTACACCTTGAATTTCATCACATCTATAAATATTACTGTCATGCATTCTGTCACATCTGATATCTCTTATGCAGATTCATCTAGTTACCATGTACAAGTGAGTTGATCTGCTACAAGTGGGTTGCCATCAAGTACAACACATTCTTCATAATGCCAACACAGGCTAGCAGTGCTACTGCTAATCAGGTTATTACTACCTAAGTTAAGCCACTTGACCTGTGTCAACTTACTGAACTCCATGGGTACTACTCCACTAAGTTGGTTGTATGCTATGTCAAACTTTTGAAGGATCGTGCAGTTGAAGAGGGAAGCAAGAATGCTTCCACTCAACTAATTACCACCCATAAAGAGTTTTGTCAACTGGGTTCTCTTGGTACACAACTTGGCGGGAATGTTACTTGTAAACTGGTTAGCTTCAATACTGAATACTTCAAGACTGGAGCAGTTAGACAAGGGCGATGGAATTTGACCTGTGAGATTGTTCATTTGCAAATTTATATATCTCACTTGGGTTAACATGCACAATTTAGATGGTATACTCCTGTGAAGGTTGTTGCTACCCAGGTCAATGTGTTCTAAAGAGGATATGTTTCCCAACCAGGCTGGGATTGTACTTGTGAGATTTTTAGTGTACATAGAGAAGTTGTGTAAACTATGACACCTACTAAGAGTGGGTAGAATAGAGCCTTGGAGTTCATTCCAAGACAGGGCATGCTTGTTTAAGTGATACAAATTTCCAAATTTATAGGGAATGTGACCATGAAATTTGTTCTTGCTAAGGTCGAGAATCCTAAGAAAGGAGAGGTTTCTAAGAAAAGGAGAGATTGTACGTTGAAATTCCATGCCTGAAACATTTATTGAAACAACTCTCTATCTGCTTCGACTGCATTTGACACCCGTCCACTCATAGAACGAAATGTGTGGTTTCCAAGAAGTATGCACTGATTGATGTGGATCATATGTGATGGAAAAAAGGAATCCAGGCAGAGCCTCTTGATCAGGAGCATTACTAAGATGAGGATGCCCACAAATAGATAATTGAATGACAGAAAATACATGAGGAGTGACAAAGAGAATGAAATGAAAGAAGAGAGGAAATATTTAGAAATTCCTTAGCTAGGAAAGCACTTACCATCCCTTGTTTCCATGGATTGCATCTTCTGATTGGTCAAAACTGAGTCTGGCTGCGAAATAAAATGTTCTCCATAAACTGAGTCTGTTGCTGATGGAGGGATTATTTTGCACTGAGAGTATCCTCTTGACAGATCAAAAACCTGTGCGGAGAAAAAATAGGACCTTGAGATCACAAGGGTTTCGGGATTGTGAAGCTTCAAATTTCCCTCTTCCCCTCAAATCCCTCCACCTCACAAAGATCACTCTAAACTCCAAATCCCCATATATGAAACACACATAACAAACAATTTCATTGTGCAATCCAATCCCCTTCACATAAATGCCAAATTCTAAAATACCAATAAAATACGAAGTTACAAAACCAATAAAATATGAAGTTACAAAAACATTCATCTTATGATGGCTTGCAAATTATCATGCTAGGAGTCTTATTTCCTTTATTTGGTGTTGTTATGTTATGAATGGATATTGTTTTGGAAAAATATAGTTCTTTTCCATGGGAAGAACTTTATGTTTGATATTTCTAGGAGAAATAAAAAATATACATTATCCTTGGCCTTTCAGCCCATAAAATATGCTATTATTGTGTTAGGTCCCTAAAATACTAGTGATTCCCCCATTACTGTGGTCATTGTATCCCTTATTGTTATTATTGTGCCCCATAGAATCCCACTATTGTTATTTTTGTGCCTTTATATTATTATTGTTAGGTCGGCTTGGTTATATTGTGACCCCTTAGACTCTTATATATAGAAAGGAGGTTTTGTCATTTGTATCATCCAAGAATTGTTCATTTGTGTAATGTAAAGGAGGTTGTCCCCTCGAAGAGGCTGAATTCTAAGGCGTTGATCTATATTTTCTATCTTTTTGTGAGCTGGTTTCATAACATTTGGTATAAGAGTTTTGGATTCTAGGGTTTTGCTACTCCAAACAGACCATCGTGGAATTTTCGCTATAACTTTTTTTTTTTTTTTTTTTTTTTTCTGCGACGTTTCAGAAGCAAAAAAAAAAACCCATTTGAGGAGACATTTTGCTAAACCTTGGGTCCAAATTTCATATCTTGTCTCGCTATATTTTCGGAGATATGATCTGAGGAAGTTAGGGTTTTTGCAAGCTCCATAATTTCATCTAAAACAGGTCATCGTGGAATTTTAGCTATAATGCTTTCTCTATGAAGTTTCAAAAGCTAAAAAAAAAACCCATTTGAGAAGAAATTGGTCTGAACCTCGTCTCTGAATTTCAGATCCTGTCTTGCTATAGTTTCGGAGATATAATATGAGGAAGTTAAGGTTTTTGTAGACCCCCGAATTACATTCCAAACAGGTCACCTTGGGAAAATCGTCATAACTTTCTCTCTAAGCATCAAATTGAATTTTCGTAAGAAGTTGCAGAAAGAGGACGAACTGTAGTTTTTTGGGTACCATTTTTAGAACCTAAGGTTGAAACAGTGACCTATGGCACGTCGTACAAGTTTGCTCTACTGAACAAGTCTATACTCAGGTCATCGTGGGAGATTTGGCATAACTCTTCATTGGAGAATCCAATCTTGATTAGACTTGCGGAGTTAGAAATATTACTCAGAGGGTTACCGCAGGAAGAAATTTCAGACCTTGGAGATCCAAAATTACAGAAATACATCAGATTCAATATCAAGCTCCTACAAAGTGAAAAAAAAGGTGTGTAGTTTTTTTTAAATTTTTGCATAAGCTTGGTTTGAAAAATTAGTTTGAAGGAATTCAAAGGGCATAGTGAAGAATTATTATCGGTAATTGATGCCCCGAAGAAAGAAAATGGAAACACCTAGTAAGCAACCTGAAAGCTCTAGCATGACTCATGAAGAAGAGGAAAAAATGCAACATGATATATCAAAATTACGAGACCAAGTGCAACAAATGTCACTCACACAAAAAGTAATAGAATCTAAGATGGATGGTTTAAAGAAAGACGTAGAAGCTAAGATGTATGGCGTGGAAGCTAAGATGGATGGTTTAAAGAAAGGCATGGAAGCTAAGATGGATGGTTTAAAGAAAGACGTAGAAGCTAAGATGAATGACGTGGAAGCTAAGATGGATGGCGTGGAAGCTAAGATGGATGGCATGGAAGCTAAGATGGACGATTTGAAGATAGATTTGAAGACAAGCATGGAAGATTTGAAGACAAATTTGACAAAGTTTCTACAAGAAATGCTTACTAATGGCGAAAGGGTAGTAAAGGAAACTCATGATGAGAACAAAATAAATGTTAATCATGATTTCATAGACTCTAACGTTGGATCAAAGAACCACCATGTTCCAAAGATCGATATGAGGAAGTTTGATGACAAGGATCCCGAAACATGGATACTACAGATGGAGCAATTTTTCGATCTCCATAATGTGAAAAACACACAAAAGGTATGCATTGCAACTTTATATTTGGAACCAAATCAGTTTGTATGGTATCGATGGCTTTGCTCTCGTAAACAAATTGTCACTTGGGCTATTTTTACGGATGAAATGATAACACATTATGAGGATACAAAAAACAACACTTTTTTTAGCCAATTGATAAATCTCAAACAAAAGGGTTGAATGATGGAGCACATTGAGGACTTCCAAAAATTGAATATAAGTGTAAAAGATATTCCAGAGGAGCATAGGATTGATGTGTTCATAGGGACTTTAAAAGATAACATCCAACATGAGATTCGCCTTTGGGAACCAGATTCATTGGAGAAGGCATTCAGGTTGGCAAGAAAAATGGAAAGCAAAATTATGGCAACAAGGAAGCCTACCACTCACAATCATAAAGATGGAAGTGTTGTTTACCCTAGCCATCCACAACCTACAAGGTTGACACCACAACAATTGGAAGGAAAAAGAGCAAAAGGGCTTTGTTACAGTTGTGATAGCAAATACACTAAAGGTCATAAGTGTGCCGAGAAGAAATTATTTTACATAGATTGTGAAGAGGAGGAAGAAAAGGAACAAGAAACGTCAAAAGAAGAGGATATACACCAGGAACAAACCCTAGAAAAAGAAGAAATGAATCTGACCATATCTTGTAATGCATTGGCTAGAATTACCACTCCTCAAACTATCAAGATAGAAGGGCATATCAAGAAGAAAAAGGTAATAGTGTTGATTGATTCGGGAAGTACCCATAATTTTATTCATTGTAAGATAGCCAAGGAATTGAATTGCTTCCTATATCCAGCACCAGAGTGTCAAGTGATGGTTGCAAGTGGAGGAACCATAAATTTCTCAGGAAAGTGCCATAATATCAAGCTATCCATGGGAGAATATGCATTGAATAACCCAATGCTTTCCATTCCAATGGGTGGTGCTGATGTTATACTAGGAGTCCAATGGCTACAATCCTTGGGTATAATAGCTTTTAATTTTCAAGAAATTTTCATGAAATTCTCTACAGAAGGAAAGGAAGTTGAATTAAGGGGTATCGTAGGGAAGCTAAGAAAGATAATCAACTCTAATGGAATGACAAAGCTTCTAAAGAAAGAATGACGAGGCGTAATTGCACAATTATGTTCACTAGAGGTTCCCACATCGAAATCATCTATTTCTCCAGATCTCCAAAAAGTCTTGGACAATCATTCTATGGTATTTGAGACTCCCAAAGGCCTCCCACATATTCGTGATCATGATCATGCTATCAATTTGATTCCAGGAAGTGTTCCTCCAAACATCGGGCCTTACAGATATCCATATGTCCAAAAGAGTGAAATTGAACGTATGGTTGCAAAAATTCTAGAGGCTGGTATAATTCTACCTAGTCAAGGTTCTTTCTCTACTCCAGTAGTATTGGTTCACAAGAAGGATGGATCATGGCGCATGTCTCCAGATTATAGGGAGCTCAACAAGCTCACTATTAAAGATAAAATTCCCATTCCTGTCATTGATGAATTATTGGATGAATTGCATGGATCAATTTACTTCACCAAGTTCGATCTTCGTTCAGGATATCATCAAATCAGAATGAAGACAGAAGACATTCCAAAAACAACATTTAGAACTCATGAGGGTCATTGTGAATTTTTGGTCATGCCTTTTGGCCTTACTAATGCACCTTCTACATTTCAAGGTTTGATGAATTCCATTTTCAAACCCTTCCTTAGAAAATTTGTGTTAGTATTTTTTGATGATATACTAATCTATAGCAATTCTTGGAAGGATCATGTCCAACATGTTGACATGGTGCTCAAAATATTGGAGGAGAAACAATTATATGCAAAAATCTCCAATTGTTTCTTTGGAGTACAAGAGGTGGAATATCTGGGTCATATTGTATCTCATGAAGGTGTTAAGGTAGACCCTAGCAAAATTAAAACAATTAAGGAATGGAAAATTCCCATATCCATAAAGCATCTATGAGGATTTCTCAGGTTGACAGGGTATTATCGCAAGTTTGTTAAGAATTATGGGAGAATAGTAGCACCTCTAACAACATTATTGAAGAAAGATGCATTCTCATGGACTCCAGAAACAACAAAGGCCTTTGAACATCTTAAAGAGGCAATGTGCCAAGCACCAGTCTTAGCTACACCAGACTTTAAAAAAACCTTTATTGTGGAATGTGATGCCTCAGGAAATGGAATTGGCGTTGTTTTAATGTAAGAAGAAAGACCCATTGCTTTCGAAAGTCATCCAATCAAAGGAAAGTATTTACACAAAGCTATTTATGAGAAGGAAATGCTGGCAATACTACATGCACTTAAGAAATGGTGACCCTACCTAATGGGAAGACACTTCAAGGTAAAAACAGATCATGATAGTCTTAAATACTTTTTAGAACAAAGATTATCTTAAGAAGAGCAACAAAAATGGGTCACAAAGATGTTGGGCTATGACTTTGAAATCATCTACGAAAAATGGAAGCAAAATGTTGTGGCAGATGCACTCTTAAGAAAGGATGAGGTTGTGGAAGCATTTCTTTGCGCCATTTCTATTATCCAACCAGGTTGGATAAACGAAGCAAGGGATGAATGGAAGAATGACGAGGAAGTGTGGGCACTCATTGATACAACAAGATCCCAGTACATCTAATACATTTAGCTGGAAAATGATTCTTTATGGTACAAGGATAGGTTATACCTATGTAAGAATTCCCAACTCAAACAAAATATTCTTAGGGAATTGCACACCTCTCCCTTAGGAGGGCACTCAGGACTTCTAAAAACCTACCACAGGGTTAAGAATGATTTTTTTTGGAATGGCCTTAAATCAGATATTCAAAAGTTTGTGGTGGAATGTTTGGTTTGCCAACAAAACAAAGTTGAAACAATTAAGACCCCAGGACTATTACAACCTTTATCGATTCCAAGCGAACGTTGGGAGGAGGTTTCAATGGATTTTATCACAGGTTTACCCAAGTCCGAAGGAAAGAGTGTTATCATGGTGGTAGTTGATAGACTTACCAAGTATGCACACTTTTGTGCATTATCTCATCCATTTAAAGTGAGTACAGTTTCTACTACATTTATGGAAACAATTAAAAAGCTACATGGAAACTCAAAGATTATTGTAAGCGACAGAGATCCCATTTTCACTGGAAATTTTTGGACAGAATTATTTTCTTGTCTTGGTACTCAGTTAGCTCATAGCTCATCTTATCATCCTCAATCTGATGGCAAAACTGAGATAGTAAACAAATGTTTGGAAGGATATCTTCGTTGCTTTGTATCTGATAAACAGGAACAATGGGTCAAATGGTTGCCTCTGGCTGAATGGTGGTATAACACTTCCTTCCATACTGCAACAAAAATGACCCCATTTATGGCACTTTATAGATATCATCCACCATCCATCACATCATATTTAAGAGAAAATTTTAAGGTTCAAGTAGTGGAAGATCACATCGAGCATCAACAACAAGTTCTCCAACTCTTAAAGGATAACCTCACCTTGGCGCAATACAGAATGAAACAACAGGTAGATCAACATCGCAGCGAAAGAAGTTTTGATGTAGGTGATTAGGAATTCCTACGGCTACAAACATATAAACAAATGTCCCTCAAGCAAGCTAAGAAGGATAATAAATTATCACCAAAGTATTATGGTCCGTACAAGGTGTTGCAAAAGATAGGTACTATGGCATACAAATTGGAGCTTCCTGCAGCTCCTTGAGGGCACTCAGTTTTCCATGTTTCATGCTTAAAGAAGGTTATAGGTGACAAGATTCCAATTCAAACAATATTTCTCAAACTTGATGAGGAAGGAAAAATCATATTGGAACCTGAAGCAGTTAAAGAAACAAGAACTCGACAGCTACGAAATCGATCAATTTCAGAGTATCTCATCAAGTGGAAGAACTTACCCATTGAAGATTCCACATGGGAGGATGAAAATTTATACAGAAGCATCCAGAACTACTCAAGCGTTGAGGACAACACTTTTTTGAAGGAGAGGGGCATGTTAGGTCCCTATAATACTAGTGATTCCCCCATTAATATTGTCATTGTATCCCTTATTGTTATTATTGTGCCCCATAGAATCCCATTATTGTTATTTTTGTGCCTTTGTATTATTATTGTTAGGTTGGCTTGGTTATATTGTGACCCCTTAGACTCCTATATATAGAAAGGAGGTTTTGTCATTTGTATCATCCAAGAATTTTTCATTTGTGTAATGTAAAGGAGGTTGCCCCCTCGAAGAGGCTGAATTCTAAGGTGTTGATATATATTTTCTATCTTTTTGTGAGCCGGTTTCATAACATGTTGTCAATAGCATGTCCCAGATATTGCTTATTGCAGTTCTCCAATAGAGTCATTTAGATAAACATCAGAGCATCACAAAACCTACCTCGAATACTTAGTCCTCCTAAGCCATTAATAGCACTACTAATCTATTTTTATAAGAAAAATAGAGAAATGTCATTTTCCAAACTATTTATTGCAGTTCTCCAATAGAGTCATTTAGATAAACATTAGAGCATCACAAAACCTACCTCGAATACTTAGTCCTCCTAAGCCATTAATAACATTGCTAACCTATTTTTATAAGAAAAATAGAGAAACATCATCTTCCAAACTATTTAAAAAGGGAGCTCGTTGAAACCAAGGGTCCATCTCTAAATTCTTGAACTGTGATGATTCCTTCCTGCAGAGACAAGGCATCCTTTGAGAACAGTTCCACATTTATATTAAATTCCCAATATATGTGAAGAAAAAAGCTAGACTCAAACCTTCTTTTAATCTCCACAACTCTGCTCATGACTGAGCTCAAAACCAAATTTGCTATCATATTTTTCCCATTAGCCCAATCTATTAATAATTTAGAATCTCCCAATACTTGAAGTTTGAGAATTCCCCTATCTGCAACATATTTCATCAAAAGAAACAAGGCATAGAGCTCAGCTCAATTCTTAGTTCCATGTCCAACCTAATATTTTATATTAATTTAATGGGAAAGTGATGGAAATAAAATGCAGCCAAAACCAAAATGATATGGGGTCCCTTGTCAATCCCCCTCAAAATAGCCCCAAGCCACTGAATAGTCAACCACATGTTCAATTAAAAACCTTGTAGCTTTGAGCGTAGAAATTTTCATGTTTCTCCATAATCACTTCTGATTTGATGGGCCATTTTCTTGGATGTGTATCTATTCCCTAGAATAGTGCTTTGTCCCTTGCTAGCCATATCCCCCACAAAACAAAGCAAGGCCAAGCCTTGTGACTCACAATAGAATTGTCATGACACCAATGTTCAAAACACTTCCCCAAGAAATCCTTATCCCATTGATTTTTTCATGACTAGTCAACTATGATATTTCTTTCCAAACTAAATTAACTAAAGGGGAAAGGACAAAAAATGATCCACTGTTTCAATAACAGACATAAAACCCTTGGAAAATGTACTTCATGTGATTCCAAGCTGTCAAAACTTAGCTCAACACAGATGCTACCAGAAGTGGACTTTGAAAGGCATTGAGTGATTTTAGTAGATTAATTGATGCATGTATAACTGATATCAGGTCAATATACATATAAACAGAGGTATACAAATGACATGGAGGAAATACTTAAATGTTGAGAAATAGGCTTCAACCTTATTTTGTGAATTAATGCAAAAGAAACCTTAGTTTGTGAATAAGAAAATTGCCCTAAGTTAGACCTTTAACAACAGTATGGCTAGAATTCAATCTAAAATAAACATTTTCTGAGATCATTGGATCTAATGTTTTGTGATCTGTAAATTCAAAATTTGTTGAACATTTGCAAGATAGAGATTTAAGTAATGGGTAAGTATAAAAACCTGGATGATGATGAACATGACTGTTGTAATTAGGAGTAAGATCCACACATTATAGACATTTCTAAGTATTGCTAGAGATACTGTAATTGGAATGGTAAGCACTTTCTTCCTTCTTCACCCTGGGCATTGCATCTTCCCTTCTTAACAGCTCCATTGCCATTTTTTGCTTGAGGATGCGCATACCCGTGCCTTGATAGCTTTCTAAAAAGGAACAACTCAGGTCTTCTTGAAATGCTCACATCACCTCTCTTATTCATTTACTCCAACCAAATATCATCAATTCATCATCTTTACCTAATTCGAACTATCTATTTGACATTGTAACAAGGAGGAGGATACAACCTTGTAACTTGCCAATCTGTTCACACACAACCATATCCTTTGAAATCTCTAAAATAAATTCCACGACTTTCATGCCCTTTCCAATATCACGTGCAAGTGAATGAATAATAAAATAAATAGCATGATCCACCTCATCTATTTTCACCTTATTATGACTGTTGTCCTTTATCAGGCTACAAAGTAATGCTAGAATTTTGTTCCTAATCAATGGCTTATTTTGTCCCAGAAGGCCAACTAAAATACGAATGTAACCTTATGCTCCTATCCATTGTTTGTGCTTTTATTTCTCCTCGCTTAACCTTAGTAATTCATTAAGAGAATACAACACAATCTGCTCCTCATCAGAATCTAGATTAGGTTTCAATGAAGTTATTGTGACCATTGTATTTCTATCCTTCCAGTAGTCTTCTATAGACCTTCAGAGTATGATATTCAGTCTGAGGTCTTTACTGATTAGCACCTGATTAGTCATGGGACAAGTAGTGTGCCCCTCTGCAAACCATATTTCAATAGAACTTTTATCAAATGTTTGACAAGAAGAAATCTCAACAGGATCTTCCATTACCTCTCAAGAAATTGGACAGTAAAAGGATTGTAAGGGAGGTAAAGAATGACTTCTCAAAAAGAGCCTTTTCTCATAATATATCTCATCCCTCTCTTTTGCGAAAGATGCCACATCTACACAACGAAGCAATCCAATGATTTGTTCCATTTGCAAAGCCTCTTCTTCATTTTTCTCAATATGGTATCTTCCATATCCCTTTAAACTCTTCATATTCTTGTTTCAAAGCCGATGCATTAGTGGAAATTCCCACTACTTTGGCAATCCTCCTTGGCCATACCCCCTCCAATCCTCCTTGGTCATACCCTCTATTATGTTGTTAACCGAATGTTATCAGTTGGGTTTGCCCGCCAATCTTCCTTGGCCATACCCTCACCAATCCTCCTTGGCCGTACCCTCTTAAATTTATTTGATGAGTGGGAACATGAAATTCCAAATGAAAAGGCCCCAAAACTTATTTTACCATAATGTAATTTTTTTTTTTCAAATATAATAATTTTTTTAATTTTTAAAAATTTATCCAATGTTATAAATGTTTTAATATTTTTTGAAAAAAAAAGGTAGCTGAATTTGTAAGCTATTTTGTTTTCTCAATTTTTTATTTTATTTTTTCATGTCTGAACCTTATGAAAGATTTGATTCCTCTGTCTTGGCGCTTGGTAGATCCAGAGTTAAGATGGATCTAGATTGGTTTAATTATTACTTATAGTTATTTTTTATTTATTTATTTTTACGAAGTCAAAATGTTAAAGAGGACATCACAAAATCTCTATCAAGGAGAGGAATTCAATAATTATGGAGAAACCCTATAGTTCCATGGAAAAATAGAAAGCGAAGAAAGGGGTGTAGAGTTTCTGACTAGAGGGAGGCATAGTTTTGATGAAGAGTGAATGGGCTCTGGACAATGTCAGGCTTTGATATCCTTGTCAAAATGCAAAATAAGATTAAATGATAACCATGCAATTTTTATTCACATGATGTATACTTTTTCAAGTACAAAGATTGTTGTCATGATAAACCCTTTAAAGACAAAAACTACTCATCAAATATGTTTTTTCATATGAGATGTTGGTTTCTTACTATCAGACCCACATGAAGGAGGAGGAGTTGGTGGATTATGCATTGGAGGAGGGGGTTTTCAAAAAATTTGGGCTAGCGCAAGGATTTTATCCATTCACATTTGGAAGTTAGATTGAAAGGTCACCATGCCTCGAATTTTGGGCCTACTAGGTATTTAGAAAGAAAAGTTAATAATTTGATAGGGCAGTCATCTAGTGATTCAAAGGCCCTAACCCCTGATCCAATTGTGCACTATTCAGATCCTCTACTTTTAGCCAACCCAGGGCTCGAGGACATTTGTGAGGGGATGCAAAACTCTTCTTAGGGTTGTCTAGTTTTGAGTTGGTTTCCCTTTCATCTTAGAGATCAGAGAAAGACATGCAATGTATTATGAATTTCTTAGGGTTTTCAGAAGTTTCATAAGTTACAACTTTCTCTGGTTTGTTTTTTTTGTTGTCCTTCATCTCAAGTGCCATTGGCCTTGCCCTCCTTTGATGAAATGGTGAAGGAGAGCCTTGCACCGACGACAAAGGAAGGTCAAACTGATGTTGAGAATATTTGAATCCATTTGCAATGTTAAAATTTAAAGACAAAAGGGCATTTAGAATTTCAACACTGTAGATGGATTCAAAGACCCCGTTGTCTCTAAATTTTAACACTGCAAGTGGATTCAGAGACCCCTATAGTGAAATGAAACACTTCAGTATCAAAATCGCAATTTTCTATTTCCAGAGTAACACAACTAAAAATTACTAACATAAATGACTAATTCATATACTTATTGTACTTATTATTTGGTCATATTTTTATTCTTGGACTATAGTAGTCATTTAAGTTAATCATTATTAATTTTGTCACTTATTATCTAGTCATATATTTTAGTCGTGGACTAAATTAGTCATTTAATTAGTCGCTTTTAGTTTGGTCACTTATTATCTAGTCATATATTTTATCCCTAAACTAAATTAGTCGTTTAAGTTAATCATTTTTAGTTCGGTCACTTAAAATTGCTCAAATTTAGTAGTAATTCACTTGAAATAATTGTGGTGACTAACTTTTTTAGTCACCTAGTCACTAATTTCATCATATTCTACTAGTGAAAAAATTATCACCTATCCATTTCTAACTAGGTGGATCAAAATGCACCATGTAGAATTAATTTTACCACAGTAAAATCACTTTCACCATGGGAAATAATTTAGTAAACTATTTTTATTAAATTATTTCTGTTTAAAATGAAAAAACCCCATGAGAATAATTGAATAAATCATTATTTATTTAATTTTCTCTAGGAATAATTATTAAATAATTATTTGATCACTATTCCTTGTCACATTTGACTAAATCACCTAGGAATAATTAAATAAATCATTATTTATTTATTATTCCTTAATTCTATTATTGGAATAATTGTTAAATCACTATTTAATAATTATTTCAATTTCACACCATCCTTAATCCTCGCGAAATAATTAATAAATAATTTTATTTGTTAATTATTTCTAAATAAAGATATTTTACCATTCTGAATATCTTTTCCCTCTCCAAAAAAAATATAATAAAGTACTTCTAACGATTAGATCTTGATTTTGTCAATATTATTTTATTATTCTCCATTTTCGAGATCAACCCAATACTTTGTTATAAATAAGAGGGTTTTCCATTCATTCTTCACCATGATCATTATCATTGTCACCATTATCATCTCTTTTCATCTGAGCTCCCACTTGAGTTCTACACATTGTTTTGGGTTTTTTTACACATTGAGAGAGAGAATCGATTACTAAAGCATCAAGGACATCAAAGGACCCATCCCACGGAGGGGGATTTGCAGACCCTTTTGTAGATCTCCTTCACTAGGTGTTATCAATAAAAGATTTATTATTCATTTTAAAAGTCTTTCCATTTGGGTTATTACATTGGATATATATTGTTGTTTGCTGTTTTGGATCGCATATGTTGTTTTTTTGCAAGTTTTTCTAGTTTTATTATTTCATATCTGAAGTGTAAGTAGCCACAAATTGTTGTTAGGGTCACGTGTCACTAGTGACTTAAGTGGAATGTTTTTGGTACACCTTCTAAGAAATTTCATACTTACAAAAAAGAAGCAAATTAACCCTAAAATAGTGAAAAATCCCAATGAATGAAGCAACACAAAGAATAAAAATAGCATTAAAATGGTAGTTACATGTAAGAATAATATATCCAATCACCAAGATATGCTAATCATAGAAGCTCCAAGATAAATAAGAAGAAACAAACATTGGAATTCATCCATTCATCCAAAAAGTCTCTTCCTCAAAAGATAGCGAAAATCTCACAAGAAGATATGATCCAATCCAAGTGATGACGAGAGAATGAATCAACTCATCATCTATTTTTACATGTCCAAATGAATTCGATTTGCCCAATGAGGCCTAATACAACCCCTAAAAATAAAATAATGTACAACGTAACTAACTTTTGGTGACAAGCCCACCAACTAGCTCATAATCAAAAGAATAAGCCTCTCAAGAGGTTGAATGATCAATAATACATGTCGTTGGGACTTAGAGGAGGCCCGATAGAGTCCATAGGTGTCTAAATGTGAAATAGGACTCCCAAAAGTATTAGACAAGGGGTTATCCCCTTGTTCTCCATATGGTAAACCTGTGGTGCTCTCAATGGGTGTGGGGGCACACAAGTGTCCTCATGGGTCTCCAAATAGTTCGAATGTAACACCCTCCTCCCACATCTACCCAAGTAATTGGCCAACTGGGGTAAACATGTGACAAGAAGTTACTATGATATGATTCGACCTCCTAATTCACCTTAAGGAAGTGGAATCAACAGAAACATGCCATACGGACCTTCCACATCAGCAACAAGACTCTCAAGAACCATCCCAACCTCTCAGGTAACTAGCCCCTGGGTCCCATTTATTTTTTAGACCAATTAACCCCTGGATTCTCCCATGATATGGGAATGCATTCTTCCAAAAGGCTCTGGACGCTCTCACAACATGCCATGCCAACGTCCAAGGATTTTTCTGCTCAGTACTGTGCTAGCATCCCTAAGATTTGAGTCACTTTTTCAGGCCCAAAGCCCATGTCACTTCCCATAACTCAATGACACCTTCATATATCAAATATAACAGTGGAATGATGATAAAATTCATTTACTTGAATAAGCCCTTGACTGGATCCCTACTAGCCATGATAGGCATTTCATCAAACATATCACAAATATGTAATCTACAAATGTAAATAACAGATCTAAGCATAGGAGTCTCATGCTTATCTAAGAATCACTAAGAAGCATTGTTCCCTTATATCATTAGCTGCAATTTCATCTATTAGGTCATAGATACATTGTTAATTCATTTAGAAATCAAAACATGATGAGATCCATACATCATCACTGTCATAAAACATGCTCATAACCAACATATAACCAACAACATAACAATGATAATACAACCATCAAGATCACATAATAACAAGTACACTTACCCATCATTTACAAGAGGAAAGAGCTCTTATTAACATATGAAAAATGCAACCAGGTCTGGGACTTCCACATACCACCTGACCGTAGACATGGCTAAGCCAAATATCTCTTCAGCCAGTCACCCCCGTGCCATATTCCAAGCATGAATGTGGGATCTCATAAAACACATCAATTAAAACTATCCAGGGCTTCCAGAGGCCAAACCACCTCAACCCATCAAACAATGATTCCACCTCATGGCCAAACATCACAACACCATCACCAGATTGGTCTCTACCCAAGCCTTCTAGGGATCTAGAGTGTTTATTCCAACCAAGGCTTTCAGGACTAGTAACTCAACCCACAACTTACTCTGGGTTTCTAGAGCGTTTATCCAACCAAGGCTTCGAGGACTAGTAACTCAACCCACCAAGGGCTTCTAGATCATTTTTCCATCCAAGACTTCTAGGACTAGTAACTCAACCCAAGTTGTTACAGGGCTTCCAGAGTATTTTTCCAACCAGGGTTTCCAGGAACTAGTAACTCAACCCAAGCTAAAGGAAACATGAGAACCAACCAGAAAAACAAAGAAATGAACTCACAACACCATGGCTATCCAGGAAATGGTAAGGCTAGGAAAATCCACTGTCAATCTAAGAAATCCTCCAAGCCAAAGAAAAATCATGCCCAATAAACCATATGCATATGCCATGCATGCCAAAATTAGTGGGGAAAATATACATGCAACTCGGTACTTGCAAGAAAAACCTGATGTAGCTGTTGATCCCATTGTCCTATTGCACTTTCTTTCTCTTCCTTTTCCTTCTTGCTCCAAAAAAACAAATATGCCACACTCCTCCAAGAGTTCTCCAAGAAAACTCTAAGTGTCTAAGAGTATGAGAGAGAGAGAATAGAATAGAGCTCCACCAAAACCTGTCAAAAAACTTACATTGACCAAGCTTGAGAGAAATCTTGCCAACTGGTTCTCAGAAGCCTTTTTATCAATGAGACCTTTATTTTCTTCATTTTCCATTATTTTCCTTCAATTTCCTCCTCACATGCAACCTATGACCTTTCACCTCTCCTTTCTCCTAATTTCCATTGTTTTCATAAATAAATGCCAATTAATGGCACTTTGCCTTTCCAAAGCCTTTACCATTGCCTTTGTTAATTTCCTTAGCCATAATAAATCGAAGTGAACACCCACTAGGATGTTTTCCCCACCATTCAACTTGGAAAACGTGTCTCGTGACCGTGGTCTTATATATTATACATGGATTTTTAACCAGTGCTGTTACAGAACCCTCCCCCTTGGTGTTCAATGACACCTATAACCAACAAGACTATTGAAAACAAAACATATTGTCCATGGAGCTTTATAATGTCCATGGAGCTTTACAATGACCATCTGCTAAAACATGACAAACATACCGTTTACTGGAGCTTTATAACACAACTCATTATGGTATTTACAATAATAACCACATATACACACATACACATTTACTTCACCCAGAAAACAATCATACTTTCTATGGAGGTTTATAAATCTAGCTCGATACAATATTTATAGTAATACACACATATATAAATATGCACATTTTCTCAACCAACAAATAAAATAATATGATGCATGCATTCACAACAAGGGAATCCATAGGCTCACACCACCACCTTCAAAGTAATACCAGGATTCACTTCCTTCCCAGGAAGTTCAAAATCCACTATAAGCTCAAATCTGCATCCAATGTCAAGCACTACAATCCAACACCACTTGTCCTCTCAGTGAACAATTATCGGCTCATTGTTCCAGGGCACACTCCCAATGTGCATCTTATTCCATCTGGCAATGCTAGTGACCAAAACAAATCCATCCCCTACCTTCCCTTCTCTGCTACACAATCCCTCAACCAATCTGGTCACACCCTTCCGTACACTCACACATCTTCCAAGTTCTATTGGCACCCACATCTTAGGAAGTCCATCCCTTGGCAAGGCTTCCTCGCATCAGAAGATACAGAAATCAAGGCATATCCCTACCTTAAAACCATCATATCAGTCATAGAATGCTCATGGAAATCAATGGACACTATTGGGTACTAGTGTCCCACAATGGCCCCGCTCCTGAAGTGCTTTACGAACATACTGTTGACTTTTCTAATTTATTTTGCTGTTGTTGCTACTTCTTGTATTTAGCTTCAACCACCCAATCCGCCATTTCCCATGCTTTATTGTACCAAGCACATAACTGCCATTAGATTTAAAATAAATTGAAATAAATTCACATCATACCTCATTGGTAGATCGTCAATAAGGTACACTTGCAATCCTATTTACTTCTTGTCACAACAAGTCAAACTATCATCTTTGACAAAATCATCATGTATAAACATATCGCATCAGGTTAGCTCAAAACATAATCATCATAGATCAAAATCATAAATCACATGTAACCATCATAAACCAAAATCATATACCACATGCACAATAAAACTGAAATAAAATACTGATATTTATCCTTTAATTTATCCTTATCTTCTACCTTTGTCCTTATTTCGTACGCACATTGGGTTGGTTGCCACACCCAACAAACACCCAGTTCCTTCTCTTCAACCACATGCACATACACATAGTGTACACATGTACCTACACCTGACATACAACTTATACACCTACACCCAGTGTACAACACAACACATACATACACCTTCACCTGGTGTACGACACATCACATATATGTACACATAGTACGACACAATGAATACACATGTCACGATACCATGACTACACAATGCACATACATAGTACCACATGCCCACAACACAACATGTACGACATTCGCACAATACCACATGTACACCAGTACCATATGTACAACATGTACACAATACCACCTGTATAAAACACCACCTGCACAACATGTGCACAACATCACATGTACACGGCACCACCTGCACAACATGTACGCAATGCCACATGTACATCGTACCACCTGTACAACGTGTACGCAATGCCACATGTACATCCTACCACCTATACAATGTGTACACAATGCCAAAAGTACACAACACTACATGCACGACATGTACATGACACCACATGTACACAACACCATATGCACGACATGTACATAATGCCATATGCATGACATGTACACAACACCACCTGCACACAATACCACATGTACAATATGTATAGGACAATGCATATTCACAACACCACTTGTACAATCATGCACACAACATCATATGTACATAGCACCACATGTACAACATGCGCACAACACCATATGTACATAGCACTGCATATACAACATGTACATAGCACCCTATGTACACAACATTGCATATCCAACATGCGCACTGCACCATATGCACACAACACCACATATCCATCATGCGCACAGTACACAACACCGCATATCCAACACATACATAGCAACATCTATACCCAACACTGCATATTCAATATTCACACGACACTATCTGTACCACCTTGTACATAACATGTACACACACTAAATATACACAACACCACATGTGTACAACATCATAGATGAAACATGTACAAAATATACAACATATGCACAATAGTAGTACCACACATCTAAAACCACATTGTCTCTAGCAAGACACCTTTCTTTCAGTGTCTCTCCGCATCCATGCTTATCCCAGCACCCCGTAGACCACATTGCTTTCATTTCACTGATGTATCCCTTGATATAGACTATCCATAACATAGACATAATATAATCACATAATATCAACTCATAACCACATGATATTGACCTCATATATTTGTCATGACTAATCTTCCACTTGATTCCTCATAAACTAGGAACCTATTTATGTCATTCACCTGCGTAAGCAATCATTCCTCCACAAGAATGATTCCTAACGACCCTGTCAAGTAGTAACATACATACATACATACATATATATACATATAGATATTAGCATTAAACAATCTGTTAGACAATGACATACTTACACACACACACGCACACACATATATATATTAGCATTAATAATCATGATCCATGATGACCCTATTAGACATGACATACATACATACATACATGTATACACATATAGACATTAACACAATCGTGATCACAACATAATTACTAGATATCATAAGGTCAAGTTTAAGAGAACACCCTTTATCCATGCACACCATGCACAACATTGAGAACAATCATTCCCAACATAGCCAAGGCATCTGACGCCTCAGATCCATTTACTTCAACTTTCCTATTACCTTTCTCATGATTGTACTGCCACTATCCATTTACACCAATGGATCGAACCATTCCAACCGATTGTCTTATTTTTACCTTCAAATTCCCTTACTCATGCACCAAGAATCATTTGAGTCTTACATTACCTGCTAGGTTTCATTCAACTCTCCCTTAGCTCCATTAAATTTCCTCTTTCCCAACCAATTCCCAAAATGCACACAAGAAGAAAACCATGAAAACCAATAACAATACGACACACAAACAAAGTGGTATGGCCATGCAATAGACATAAACAAAGCTGCAAATCAAGCATAAACAAAGCACAAAAAATTGAAGTCACAAGACTCTCAATATACATAAAGATTCAATCCCCATGGTTGCCAGTGCTTCCAAAGGAAAGCTAAACCCGAGCCTTCTTTAAGATTTCATGGCAATCTCTTTTGCCATACAATCCCCTGCATCATACTGCCATAAACACAAAACTTCCAATGTATAAATACATATAACCATATACCAATTATCTTACCTTGTTATGGAAAGCACATTTCATTGTAGCTGAACATATCTGTGCCATGTCTCAAGGGACTCCAATTCCCTTGACAAATATAACTATAACTAGACACCAACTATTATACCTGTCAAATACATGTCCATGAATATAGCACGTATCCACATAATTTCAAACAAATTAGGGTTAAGAAGACTTCATGTATGCAAAGAACTCATTCATTTGGAATTGCAGTTTCCAAACATAGCCAAAGGAATTCTCACCCAATTCCTTTATTTTACCTTTTCCTTGCTGCAATTGAGTCTTACTACGCACTGTCACATCACCCAACTGTTATTTATATAAACACATCAACTATTAACTTGTCAAGCTAATACCAAGCATGTTTCCCTGCAACTTCTCACACATGTCAGTCTCACGTTCCAAATATCAAGACATCATATATATTAATTCAAAATCAACCATTAACAAGTCTAACAACCGCATCATACTCAACAATCATCTCACATTCACCAGTCATAATACATAATGCTACAAATATCACCTACTTACACTCAAATACATATAACTGTCTCAACACATATGTATTAGTAATCAAACATTCATACAACAGATAGATGACATAATAGACACCAAATACTCAAACACCAAATAAACGACATAAGAAAACTCATACCTTGATGTATCTCAGGGGAGGATATCTTGTCTGCACAATCAATCTAGATTAGCATGATATAACTTCACAACATATCAACTCAAACATAAATAAGGTCATGATATTCATAACAATAACTAGCTAACATGCTCACATCATAAACTCATAAACAATTGTCATTCATGCATAACAATCACATCTGCACAATCAATCTAGATTAGTATGATATAATATCACAATATATTAACTCATACTTGAATGCTATAACCCTAACCATTTGCATAGACCAATCCAAATTAGTATGATACATATAACATCAAGATCTTAATGTAATAACCCTAATCATCAAGTTACTATTATATAACAACAAGAAGTTATATATCATGCTTTTCAACAACATGTAACCTAATCATTAAGCTAACTATCATATAACAACAAATTAACATATAACATACTCATCGACAACATATAACATAATCATCAAGTTATCTAACATAAAACAACAATAACAATGCATGCAACCAAAAGTTACTATCATTCATGACTATTTGACATGCGTGCACATGAACACACTGATTCACTAGCATCTACCATGCATGTAACCATAACAATAATAAAATGAAAAGCATATGTATAAGTAACCCTAATTCTTATAACAACCATTAACCATATACCTGCATGCCCACCATAAAAACTTGTATGATGATCTTCTCTTACCCCGAATTCTAGTGCTACAATCTCGCTCTGGTGATCTACATCTCCTGCTCTATCTCAACCAACACATCAACATCATAACAACCAACAACATCATGATTCCATAAAATGCATACAATGACTTCACAATGAATGTCTGACCTACCATACATGCATAACCATAACCGTGAAAATGCATTCATAACAACATATAGACACCGACACGCATAACCAATGCATACAAAACCATACACTCATGATGACACATCCCATAGCAACACCAGCAACCTTCACATGGCGACATCACTACAACCATGATCAACAACGTGCAAATGGAATGAGTACATGGACTATAACCATAAGGAACACATATGCAACCGACATGAATGTATGACCAACACACCACCCATCCAGTCCGAAGGGTGAACCATGCTCTGATACCACTCTGTAACACCCTCCTTCCACATCTACCCAAGTAACCAACCAACCGAGGTAAACATGTGACGATAAGTTACTATGATATGATTCAACCTCCTAAGTCACCTTAAGGAAGTGGAATCGATGGAAACACACCATACATACCTTCCACATTAGCAACAAGACTCCCAGGAACCATCCCAACCTCTCAGGTAACCAACCCCTGGGTCCCACTGAGTTTTTAAACCTATTAAACCCCGGATTCCCCCATGATATGGGCATGCATGTGTCTAGAAGGCTCTGGATGCTCCCACAACATGCCATGCCAATGTCTAGGGACTTTTCTGCTCATTACTGTGCCAGCGTCCCCCGAATTTGAGCCATTTTTTAGGCCCAGAGCCTAGGTCACTTCCCAGAACTCAATGAAACCTTCATATATGAAATATAACAATGGAATGACGAAACAAATGCGATTACTTGAATAAGCCCTTGACTGGACCCCTACTAACCATGAAAAAACTTTCGTCAAACATATCACAAATATGTAATCTATAGGTGTAAACAACATATCTAAGCATAGGGGTCTCATACTTATATGAGAATCGCTAAGAAGCATTGTTCCCTTATATCATTAGCTAAAATTTCATCTATTAGGCCATAGATACATTGTTCATTCATTTACAAATCAAAACATGATGAGATCCATACATCATCACTGTCATAAAACATGCTCATAACCAACATATAACCAACAACATAACAATGATAATACAACCATCAAGATCACATAATAACAAGTACACTTACCCATCATTTACAAGAGGAAAGAGCTCTTATTAACATATGAAAAATGCAACCAGGTCTAGGACTTCCATGTACCACCCGATTGTAGACATGGTTGAGCCAAATATCTCTTTAGCCAGTCACCCTCATGCCATATTCCAAGCATGAATGTTGGATCTCATAAAACACATCAATCAAAACAATCCAGTGCTTCCAGAGGCCAAACCACCTCAACCCATAAAACAATGATTCCACCTCATGGCCAGAAATCACAAAACCATCACCAGATTGGTCTTTACCCCCAGAGCATTTGTTCCAACCAAGGCTTCTAGGACTAGTGACTCAACCCACAACTTACTCCGAGCTGCTAGAGCGTTTGTCCAACCAGGGCTTCCAGAACTAGTAACTCAACTTACCAAGGGCTTCCAGAGCGTTTATCCAAACAAGGGTTCCAGGACTGGTAACTTAACCCAAGCTGTTATATGGCTTCCATAAAGTTTGTCCAACCAGGGCTTCTAGGAACTAGCCCAAGCTAAAGGAAACACGAGAACCAACCGGAAAAACAAAGAAATGAACCCACAACAACATGGCTATCTAGGAAATGGAAAGGCCAGGAAAATCCACTGTCAATCCAGGAAATCCTCCATGCCAATGACAAATCACAAAGAATAAACCACATGCATATGCCATGCATGCCAAAACTAGTGAGGAAAACATAAATAAAACTCGGTACCTGCAAGAAAAAACCGTTGTAGCTGTTGATTCCATTGTCCTCTTGCAATTTCTTGCTCTTCCTTTGCCTTCTTTCTCCAAAACTCCAAGTATGCTACACTCCTCCAAGAGTGCTCCAAGAAAACTCTAAGTGTCCAAGAGTATGAGAGAGAGAGAGAGAATAGAAGAGAGCTCCACCAAAACCGCTTAATAAGATTACACTGACCAAGCCTGAGAAAAACTTTCAAATTGATTGTCTGAATCCTTTTTATCAATGAGGCCTCTATTTTCTTCATTTTCCATTACTTTCTTTTAATTTCCTCCTCACATGCTACCTATGACCTTTCACCTCCCTTTTCCCCTAATTTCCATTATTTTCATAAATAAATGCCAATTAATGCCAACTTTCCTTTCCAAAGCCTTTGCCATTGCCTTAGCCATAATAAACTGAAGTGAACACCCACTAGGACATTTTTCCCACAATTAATCTTGGAATGCGTGTCCCATGACCATCGTCTTATATATTTTACATGGATCTTTAACTAGGGTTGTTACATCAAAGATGCATGTAGACCATCTACAAGGGCTTGAATGATGATATAAGAGAATCCACATCATCATACAGGTCCTGGGTCATCTTCCAAGTGCATGATATAATTATTGGGTTGGATGGGCATGGTGAAACGCATTCATCTTCCTCGTCTAATGGGTGAATCTTGAGAAATCTTTGAATATCTTTCAGGATCCATGGAATGTTGTCTACTATTGTGGAGGCCCATGGTTCTCTACACACACCCTACATATGCCAATGTATCCCTCTGGAGGATTAGGACCTCGTATAGGGAGAAATAACCCAAAATGGATACGATTTGAAATCCCGCAAAAGATTCAATCCATCCCCTCGTCTTCCAGTACAACAAGTCATCAAGGAAATTAAGTTAAAAAGTTTACAAACCATGGACAATAGGTGGGCACTTCATAATGGCATGCCCTTCCATAGTAGGATTTGACATGTTCTAATGTCTCCAAGCTCCAAGGGGGTTAACTCAATACCATATTAGGTGGTTCCTACTTTTAAAAGGGATGTTATTGATGAGCCCCAATATCGCAACAAGAATGCTGCAACTCCCAAGGATACCAACTTAAATTATCAGTCTGGGGTTCGTACAAATTTAAGGGGTGTCGACACTATATGTGCAGCATACAATGTGTCCTTATTTCATTGATATGATTTAATGGAGTGAATTCCATGAAATCAAAGCCTAAACTAATTGCAGAAATGGAAATGTTACTTTGAAAAGAAATTAATCCTATGCAAGAACAACAATTTGCAATTGAAATCCTAAGAGCATGAATTCAAATAAATGGGCCTAATCTACTTTGTAAAAATGAATGTCATAATTAGTTTTTATTCTTCCTCAATCATGGATTTAGAGCCTAAGTGTTATGATTCAAGCCTAAGAGACAAAAAACAAGCTTTTGGAGCAAATCTGGTCAAGTTTACACATGCTACATGAGGTTTCTACAGGCGAAACAAAATTGCTACAGGAGGAGATAATTCACCGAATGACCAATTAAATCAAATGAAAATGGGATGTAATTTTTTTTTATTAAGTAGGATGTCTTAGGTCTCCATTCCAAGTGGAATCACTCCAAAATACCCCTGTTAACACGTGCTAAAAAATAACATAAAATTACTACTCTAAAAACTAGAAATTCAAGAACTAATGAGCTAGTTAACCTATCAAATGCCTAACCTAATCAAGTGAAAATGCATTGGGGTAAAATTTTTATTAACTTGAATTTTTTTATGACCTAATACAAGTGGAATCAACTCAATTGAAGCTCATTAACATGTTCTAAAAAATAGCAAAAAATTACTACTTTTTGCTACAAGGGACTTCCAGAAATTCTAGATTTGTGAACTAGTAAACCAATCCAAGTAGCTCAATGATGAATATGAATTTTAAAAGTTATTATAAGGATGCATCATTCTCGTGAATCTATAAATAACCTACAAAAAATATCAGTTCAATCATTTAACCCAATCCTATAGCAAAAGAAGCATCAATAATAAATGCAGAAATAAGAAAAGCAAGAATAAGAGATGCATGTGAATAAGAAGTGAAAAGAAGAAAAAAAATTATACAAAAGGGCTCTGAGGGTCCTGGGATGTCCAAGCCCAAGAATACCTAGAGTCTTATGAAGGAGATCGAGCTTTAGAAGTTAAAAATGGCACCAAACTTCATTATTTGAATCAATCCAAGTACATCCCTGCTAGAAATGAAAGTGGATCTGCAAAAATACAAGTTTTCTCCACAAGAAGACTAAGAAACACATGCCCCTAGAGACCAATTCGAATTGGTATTTATAAAAAATGATGAGGAATCATTCTCCTCAAAAGGAGGAAACTTTCCCCTCCAAAATCCCTCAAATAAAGGATCTCGTCCTCAACACTAGGAATCTGCATTAAATGACAGAGAACACATTCCTAGATTTTCTCAATCAATGGAGCTCCAGAATTTGTCTATGATTTCATGATATTTTTTTCATTTATTATCCAATCTTGATCCTCCTATAGTAGGGAGCAAGTCCCTATATTATCTCTTCCCCCAAATCTTCATAATCTGTCCTCATTCTCAACACTAGGAATCTGCATTAAATGACAGGGAACACATTCCTAGATTTTATCAATCAATGGAGCTCCAGAATTTGTCTATGATTTAATGATATTTTTTTCATTTATTATCCAATCTTGATCCTCCTGTAGTAGGGAGCAAGTCCCTAGATTATCTCTTCCCCCAAATCTTCATAATCTGCCCAATATTCTCACAATATTCTATAAAAATATATAATATTAGGCACAAATAGGTAATTATCTCTAAACCTTCATAATAAACATATTAAAGTTAAAAAACATTATTAAGTGTAGAATGAGAGATTTAATATAGCCTTTATGTGGCTAGGAAATGTTAGATGGGCCTTAATTTGTGTATAATTTGGAGGCAAATCATACCCCCTAATGAAACTGTTGCTCATCCTTTGAGAAACCTATCCATCTCCTTCCCGTGTTGTTCTTCATGCAATTCTCTTCCTTATCTAATTGGAATATGATTTGGATGGCTTCCATGGAAAAACTTGCCATAGTGGCAAGTTGTACCTCTTTTTCTTGCAACTGCTCTTTTAGCCTTATGTTTTCTGCTTGTAATTTCTCCCTCATGATTGACTCTCTCAACCTTAATTTGTTTAATTCCTTGCTCATTTCATTTACTTTTCCCTCCATGAGGCCCACATATTCTACCTTTTTGGATTTTGCAATTTGCATCCATCTATGTGTTTTGTCTCTTTCCTTCTCCAACTCAAAGAAGAGTGGTATAACAAATTTCTCAGGTATAATCCTACCTCCCTCAACAAATTTGTAGTAGGATTCTAGATTGGGTTGTGGACCATTATTGGAGACCTTTTTGCTATTCTTTTTGTGTGACTGCCTCTTCCTGCAACATCTCCTATTGCTCCTGTAGCGACCCCTGTTTCTCCTGTAGCATCCCCTGTTTTCTCCTGTAGCTCTTTTGTTTCCTCTTGTAATAGGGTAGTTTGTGTCTTGAGCCTCTTAAATGTGATTGCTCTAGTGGTGGGCTTCCATATGGGTGAAATTTTCCCTCTTGTAGCACTCTATTAGCTTCCTGTAGCAGTGATGTTCCTTCCTATAACAACTCGGTTCTTCTTGTAGAATTTTTGTTCCTTCCTATAGCACACAACCCAAATCCTATAGAAACTAATATTTGCATGCCAAGAGGTGGTGGGTCCACCTTTTATTTCTTTTATTTTTATTTTTTGTTGATTTTTTCCATTATTTTTTTCTTATTTCTTTTCCAAAATTTTCTCTATTTTTTCATTGCATGAAAAATAAAATCAAAGTGATTTGAGTTAACTGAGTTGGCCCTCACCTACCCCTTCGCACTCCTTGTCTTCCATCATGACTAAATGATTACATCCCACTTTCTCAAGTCCTCTTCACTTATGTCTTTTCCTCTCCCCCATGTGTGAGTGTCTTGGTGGAAAAGTGAAGTTAACTGCTAAATATAGCTAAGGCTTCTCTGCTACTAAGTTTGTCTATAATTTTTTTTTCCTTCATACACTTACAACATTTTTTTAAGCTAAAATAAGTCTATAGGCCTTACCCTTGATGTATTTTTGTAGGTGATATTGAGGTTGCTGATATGACTATTGAAGCTACCTTTGGTGGTTCTAAAGATGTTAGTGATGATACTTTGATGGTTGCATGCTACTTCTGAACAAAGGTAATGGCTGATTTGTTGGATTCTTTAGGTGTCGTCTTATTATGATTTTTTCTCCATGCATTGGCTTTGCTTTGAAATTTTTCTCTTGAAATGTGCTTGACTGATCGAAGTTGTCAATGTAGGTCTTGTTGATGGTGGATAAATCTATTGCTATTTGAGATGATCACTGGCCTTGTAGTATCCTTGCAAACATTTTTTGGCTTCCCAAGATCAAGGAGATGATCACTCAATGCTTCATGTTTGTCAATTCTTCATTTTGGTGCTTCAAAGTGCTTTTGATTGTGGTTCTAGAGGGCTTGTGAAAATTGCTACAAGACTGTGTGTCTTCCTGTAGAAGTCATATAGACCCTCATAGGATCACTATTTCCTTCAGGTGATACCTTTAAAAATACTAATAATTCATGAGTAATCTTTTGACAAGTATAACTTTCTTTTTTTGTGATGGAAGGGATGGGAGAAGGGGTGAAAATGGGTTCTTTTTATTGACAGGGATGAAAATGAGAGTGGATAAGAGGTTAAGTGGTGTGGAAAATGAATTATGAGGCTTTGGTGGACCTATCTCAACATTTCCTAAAGAATACATGACATTTTGGCCTCTTTCTCCAATCAGATCTACCTCTTGTAGCAATTCTGGTCCCTCCTGTAGCATTTCAGGACAACCTCCTATAGCAAAATTGTTTTATCCATATCTCTCAAATGGTAGATTGGATTGACCTGAAATTTTTTGATCATGTTCCCATCATCCTTATGCACCTCCCCATAAAACATCTTGGCCAATGGATGCACGAATCTCGAGAAAAATTAAAAATCGTTGTAGATGATGGAGGCTGATTTCTCGAAAAGTGTGCACTATAATTTGTTGAAATTGCTTGAGAATGTTACCATCATCCATATGTATCTCCCCATGAAATAGATCGACCAATGGATTCATGGTTTTGAGGATATGATAAAAACAATTCTCTGCTCTGTGTAGTCCTCCTGTAGCATTTTAGGACAGTGAGGAAAATGCATGAGAAAGGCTTGGGAATGATGAATGGATGTTGGAAATGGACGAAGATGATGGATTGACATGGCCTTGGTCCTATTGGATAATTTGAGCAAAGGAGGAGAAATCTCAAGTTTGATTTCCTTTGACTATAAACTTTGACCAAATTTTTCTTTTCGTGCTAACTTGTTTTTGTTGCTTGCAAAGATTGAAGAGCACCTGCATTCTTCAAAGAGAGATACATGGAGAAAATAATTTTTTTTCATTTTTTCATTTTTTTTCTTTTAGGCCTATTAGTTGCCTCAATGAGGTTTTCAACTAGTAGGTTTGCCTAGGTGCCTCAAAGGAGGTTTTCACCTAGGAATTTTTCTTTTTCTCTTTTTTTCTCTTTTTCCAACCCATTGACTGCCTCATGGAGGTTTTCAATCAATGAGCCAATCTTAGGTGCCTCAAAGGAGGTTTTCACATGATATTTTATTTTTTCCTCTTATTTTCCCTTTTTAAAATTTGTATTCTATTCTATTGTACTTGAAAAAATAAAATCTTTTTCAAGTATATGAATACTTCCAATGGAGCCATGTGCACATCAAGATGACAGATAAACTGATGTGTAGGCTCGAAATATATGATTTGACATGTACCTGAATTTCAGAGACCAAATTCTTTGACTTTGATGATATCAAGCACAGTTGAAGAAGAGAGTGATGCTCCATCTTGTTGATTTTCTGGAACCAAACCTCAATATAGCTTTGATGCCCTTGGTTCGCTTTCTCATTTGGATCATTCTTCATGTCTTCTTCTACCATGACATTCAAATATTCCTCTTTTTACAGATTATTCTCTTGAACACATGGAGGATCTGATGGTAAACATGAGGGAACTTTCTCAATCTCTGATTCTGATGTCTATTCTTCATCAAGTGCAACCCATGATTCTTTGGTCTTCTCATTTGAATCTTCTTTTTCTAAATGTTGTCCTTCAATGACATCAAAAGAATCTATTTTTTGCAATACTCTTCCTAAGCTAAGATTAATACCATTGATATCAAGAGGATGTGTTAGGAAGTGCTGTACCTCAGCATTGTAAGTGGGCTAAGCTACTTCCTTGTGTGGGTTTGGAAATGGTGGTACAAGTAGTTGAGTGGGAGTGGATCTCTAAGATGGATGCGGTTGGGGTTGTGCTTGTGGTGGAGGTGGATGGTAGGGATAACATGGAGTTGGGTATCGAGGATATTGAGGATATTGTGGATTCCTCCCATATTAAGTTCCTTTCCAACCTTGTTTCCAAGATTGGTTTTTGGGTTGAGATGGCTAAGGTTGCCAAGGAAAGAGTGTGTTCCAATTACTTTGAGATGGATGTGCATAAGCTTGAAATTATGAATTAGATACTTGCAACATACTAAGTTGGATAGGCTTCCATGGTCTTCTTGGAGATACATAACATAGTTTCTTTGGTGATTGAATTGCTCCATTATACTCTTGATAAACTTCCTTCAACCTTGGTAATGATGGGCTATATTATAGCATGTGATTCTGTATGGACAACGCAAATATCAACATATTATTTTTCCTCATCTTACATTTTTAACATTTCTACTTGTTGGCTTAGATTGCTAAGAATTTTTGTCTTAAAGTCATCAAACAAATTTCCAAGTTTAGCTTGACTTATTGATCTTTATGTTGGTTCTTACTCTTGCCCTTCCTCTTGATATGTGTTTGCATGTTTCACAAATTTCTTCAAATGATAATTGGTATACATCACCTCTACTCATGAGATCAAGAAGATCAATCCACTCATCTCTAATTGTTGTAAGTAAGAGGTTTTTTAGTGTTTCAGATCCTAAATGATGTAATTTTTCTCTCTTAACATTATACATGAACTCTCTATTAGATCCTCAAGGCTCTCATCTTATTTTTGATTCATTCTAAAGGTTTCTTCTTTAAGATAATGATCTTTATATATTTCTAGAAATATATTTTTCATATCATTCCATGATTGTATTGAATTAGTCCCTAAACTCATGAATCATTTAAGAGCACTATCCTTCAATGTTGCCAGAAACAATCTCAATTTTTGAGTGTTTAATAAGTAACCATAAGATCCACAAACAATTTAAAATTCAAAGAGAAAGGTTTTTGGATCCTCTGACCTCATACCATGGAAGTTGGGAAGGAAAGATGGAGGGATGTTCTTCATATGCAGATCGATATTAGTATTTTGAATGGGAAATGCAATAGGACCTTCTTCATTGTCATCATCTCCATCCATTTATTTTTATATTCTATGCCACCTCTTCTTCTTCTACCTACAAAAGTGGATGGTGATGTGGTTCTTACTGCACCACATTATCAAATGGAGGGGGGGTTGGTGTTGGAGAAGTAATTTGATTATTTTTTTTGAATAACAATGTGAATGCAATGCAATATTCTGTTTTTGAAATGAAATATGCCTAATGCAAATATTTTTTGTTTTTGTATAAAGTAAAAGAAATGAATCAACTAGGGAAGAAAACAATTCATACTTTGACACCTCCCCGGCAACGGCGCAAAAAAGTGATGAGCCCCAAAATTGCAACAAGAATGCTGCAACTCCCAAGGCTACCAACTTAAATGATCAACCCGAGGTTCGTACAAACTTAAGAGGTGTCAACACTATATGTGCATTATATAATGTGTCCTTATTTCGTTGATGTGATTTAATGGAGTTAATGTCATGAAATCAAAGCCTAAATTAATTGCAGAAATGGAAATGTTACTTTGAAAGGAAATTAATCCTACGAAAGAACAACAATTTGTAATTGAAATCCTAAGAGCATGAATTCAAATAAATAGGCCTAATCTACTTTGTAAAAATGCATGTCCTAATTGGTTTTTATTCTTCCTCAATCATGGATTTAGAGCCTAGGGGTTATGATTCAAGCCTAAGAGACAAAAACCAAGATTTTGGAGAAAATCTGGTCAAGTTTACACGTGCTACATGAGTGCTATAGGAGGTTGCTACAGGCGAAACATAATTGCTACAGGCGAAACAAAATTGCTACATGAGGAGATAATTCACCAAATGACCAAGTAAATCAAATGAAAATGGGATGGGAATTTTTTTTTTATTAAGTAGGATTTATTAGGTCTCCATTCCAAGTGGAATCACTCCAAAATACCCCTATTAACATGTGCTGAAAAATAGCAAAATGTTACTACTCTAAAAACTAGAAATTCAAAAACTAGTGAGCTAGTTAACCTATCAAATGCCTAACCTAATCAAGTGAAAATGCATTGGGGTAAATTTTGTTATTAACTTGAATGTTTTTATGACCTAATACAAGTGGAATCAACTCAATTGAAGCTCATTAACATGTTCTAAAAAATAGCAGAAAATTACTACTTTTTGCTACAAGGGACTTCCATAAATTCTAGATTTGTGAACTAGTAAACCAATCCAAGTAGCTCAATGATGAATATGACTTTTAAAAGTTATTATAAGGATGAATAATTCTTTTGAATCTGTAAATAACTTGAAAAAAAAATCATTTCAATCATTTAACCCAATCCTACAGCAAAAGAAGCATCAATACTAAATGCAGAAATAGGAAAAACAAGAATAAGAGATGCATGTGAATAAGAAGTGAAAAGAAGAAAAAAAAATTATACAAAAGGGCTCTAAGGCTCCTAGGATGGCCAAGCCCAAGGATACTCAGAGTCCTATGAAGGATATCAAGCTTTAGAAGCTAAAAATGGCACCAAACTTCATTATTTGAATCAATCCAAGTACATCCCTGCTAGAAATGAAAGTGGAGCTACAAAAATACAAGTTTTCTCCACAAGAAGAATAAGAAATACATGCCCCTAGAGGCCAATTTTAATTGGTACTTATATAAAATTATGAGGAAGAATTCTCCTTGAAAGGAGGTAGCTTTCCCCTACAAAATCCCTCAGATAATGGATCTGGTTCTCAACACTAGGAATCTGCATTAAATGATAGGGAATACATTCCTAGATTTTCTCAATCAATGAAGCTCCAGAATTTGTCAATGATTTCATGATATTTTGTTCATTTATTATGCAATCTTGATCCTCCTGTATTTGGGAGCATGTCCCTAGATTATCTCCTCCTCCAAATCTTCATAATCTGCCCAATATTCTCACAATATTCTACAAAAATAAATAATATTAGACACAATATGCAATTATCTCTAAACCTTCCTAATGAACATATTAAAGTTGAAAAACATAATTAAGTGCAGAAGGAGAGATTTAATGTAGCCTTTATGTGCCTAGGAAAGATTAGATGGGGCTTAATTGATGTATAATTTGGAGGCCCATCAGGTATGTCCAAGGTACATCCTTCAAATGGTGGTGGCATGTGATAAAGTGATGGAACAAGCTAGGGGATGGAGGGGGAAATCTTGGGTCACATGCTAGGGTATAAGAGCAACTACAAAAGGGAAGCCCACACTTGGGTATATAATGTATAGGAGGGAGAAATCATGGTACATGAGTTACCCTGACCTTGATTTTTCGACCCTTTCTCATATTCCTTTTGCCTTTTATGATTTTTAATTGGTTGACTGCTCGAGGCTCAAGGAGTGAGATCATGATGTGTAAAGTATAACAGTGAATACCCCATTTTAACGTGGGGAAACTCATGGCCCACCAGGTTTTGGGACAATCACGGGTTCCTGGATTATAGATGAGGCTCATCTAAATCCTATAGGAACTAGGGTGATAGCCATAGAATGGGGTAGAGCTCATGTAATGGATTTTACCCACATGCTAAATATTTTTGTCCAGGCCATCTTTTACATTTTGTGGTACAATTTCCTGTTGAATGTGGCTAATTTTTCTTTTTCTCTTCTTTTCTTTTGAATCAATCTCCGAGCATCGTTCCAGGCTCGACCCAAGGTGTGGGAAAAGGGGAGGGGGTGGCTGACCCTTTGTGGACCCAGGTGGTAGGAGTGATGAATAGAATTATAATGAGCATATGGGGGTTGCTATATGTGGATTGGGGAGTGAGACCACCCAACCAAAATCAGTGTTTCCCATGTAGCACCATCCCTAATGCCCAAAGGTCAATAAAATAGATCCCACATGAATATGGTCCAAGGTTAACATCCAAAAGAGACCTACGGGACAAGAGCAGAAACCTAGTCCACTCTTTCCACCAAATCCCCCCATTAATCCATGCCCAAGAGTTTCCACGATAAGTAAACTAAAATACTAAATAACCAAATGACAAGGCATACTTGTAGGTTTGGGAGGCCCACCTTCAAACATACAATCATGACAGATGGGTGAGGGTCAACATGGCTAACTTAGGTGCCAGATAAATGGAACAATGAGCTAGTTGGTGGCTACAAGGGGCTACTGGCTATCGAATGAGTACCATCATGGAGATTTTTTTTCTCCTAGGGATATCACCCACAAAATGGTGGGTAACATTTGGCTCCAACTGAGACATGAGCTCTTGGAAAAGTGGGCGAAGCTACTCGAACGGGAGGTCATGAGAACACCAACAATCTCTTGGTTACCATAGACCTGTTACCTACACATAACAAATACTAAACACACAGGGAAACATGTTTCTATGGTGTCTTATGATCACCCATGCTTAGTGTTAGGCCATAAAATCAACAGAAAAGTAAATATTATGCAGATTTAATCTAAATGCAACTATTCTACCATGAGAAATATCATATGATTTTAGTTCTAATTAGAAAATCAGCATGTAATGCATCCTACCCTAACATGCATATGACAAATCTAATGTTAAGTGTAATCATAAAGACAGTGCAACAAACATATCATCAAATCAATATAAATATGCCTACCTATATGATTACTCATGCAAAAAATTCCAAAGTGAATGCAAACCCAAACACATGTTGGGTGCTACGGGCAAGAGGTGGGAAAATATGGTTTCCATGTGAGGTAAGAGGAATCCCTAAGAGAAGGAATATGAGTCAATCTAGAAATTCAGGGCCTTCCCTCTAAGTGCATAGTGGTGGAATGAATGATTATCCTCAAGAACTTATTATCACAATAATTACTAAAAATAAGGTGCTTTGTAGTCTCCACAAGGTTGTGATAAGAGGGGAACGAAGGGTGAGGGAAAGAAGGAGTGAAACAAATAGGTTGCTCAAGGTGGTGGTCACATTGGAGAGGGGAAGTCACGGAGTGATCAAAACCCTAAGGGTGTGTCCAAGGATGTAAAGTATAATCAATGAGGGGCTCTTTCTCTACACTATACTCGGAAGGGGAAAAGGGCACACGGTCACCTGAGATCATATGACAAGGGGTTGTTGGAAATAATACTGAGAGGGGGGGGGGCGGGGGGTGAATTGGTATTAGCAAATCAATAATCTTTTCATTTTCATACTCAGATTCATATACACTACTTCAGTTAAGGATACCCGCGTATATACGCAACTATGATTAATGCAACTAGCGTACATCCAGTAAACTTATGATTCAGTTGGTTCATCTTCAGTTAATGCATCAGAACATTATTAACCATATGAACAGTAAACAGGTGCAGTAAAACATAACAGATCATCACACATAAGAAGCACACATGAACACCATGATATAAGTTGGAAACCCAATGTGGGTGAAAACCACCTGCTTCAATTCGTTTCTATCTTCCTTTAATAAGAAACTTCTTTTTACAATAGTTCTGTACTAGTGCAATCTTATACCAGTACGTAGGCTGCTACCTGCAGAAGGCTACAACCTTCTCTCGTTCTCCAGACTCTCCTGGAAGGGAGCTACAACCCCCTTAGCTCTTGTACTAGCTGAAGTACTAGTACATAGGTGCTGGCCTATAGAAGGCTACAACCTTCTCTTTTCTTCTAGGGACCACGTTTCATAAATTTTCAGACTGGCTCCATAAATAC
This sequence comes from Pinus tabuliformis, assembly GCA_031772625.1. NCBI lineage: Eukaryota > Viridiplantae > Streptophyta > Pinopsida > Pinales > Pinaceae > Pinus > Pinus tabuliformis. Next base: position 704,580,653 of record CM062810.1, on the reverse strand, counting down.
AAAACAAACACCACTGTAAGACAATCATCAACTATACCTGAATCATCAATCACTAGATCACCCAATACTGAATCACTGAAACCCTGTCACCAGAACACAGTTACCAGAACACAGACCAGAGCCTAGAACTTTGCAACAACCACTAGAACCAACAACAACTTGAAACATCAAATCTCATAATGCATACGCTACTTGACTGTGTCAAAACCGCGTGTACACGCGCTTTCACCAGAGAGAACCCGCGTACAGATCTAAAGATAGTTACCTATACCTTCGCTGCCATTTCCAACTTGATTCAGATCGAGCCAAGCATCACAAACCCATAACCACATACTATATCTTCACCCTTTTGCCAGACATACACTTCTTGCTCATCCATCCTTGACCTAATGATCTTCTCCTTATATAGGTTTAGGCTTCTCTCAATACCATGGTCCAAAACCATGTAGAAACAATACCTTGGACCCAATACCTGGGATCAACACTTTGGACCAAATACCACGGATCAATACCAAAATATCATGGACCAAAACTTAGTTTTCCAACATGTACGCACCTTTCCTTCTGTGAACCTACGTGTGTACGCATACGCACCTTTTTTTCTTCTCACCCGCATGTATACGCGCTTTCATCAAGGTTAACCTGTGTATATCTCTCTCCTGACCTGCTGTACTAAGATCTGTCCTCTGATTGAGTTGCCATCACCTGTATCATACCTCTGAGTGAGTTGCCATCAAGGACAACACTTGAATCATAATGCCAACAATTTCCCCCTTTGGACTTGATGGAAACCACCACACCAAGTCACTCTCCCCCTTTGACATCAAGGGCAAAGGGCAGACCAAGAAGTTCTCTCCCTCTGCTGTCCATACTCCCCCTAAGTACCTGTTGAAATCTCTGATTGGGCTCCCCCTTTGTATATGCCAAGATGTATCAATCCATCCATGCTCCCCCTGAGCACATGCAAGGTCTTTATAACAAAGACCAACAATCCATTCAAGATCATGATAGTCATTAGCCACTATCATACACCATATATGATCTGTACCATAAGCATCAACATCCAGTCCTATAACCAAACTTTTGATCAACCAGCAAGATGTATCATTTAGCCACATAATCATCATCATTGGAGACTTCTAACCATAATGCCAACAATGCATTATTTGAAGTATATGCTCCCCCTGAGCCTGTGCCAACCATTATATATCATGACCAAACCATTTCCTGAGTCTGTTCTACTGCCTTTTCTTTTGAACTCCATATACGTGACTCTGCAGACTCTAGCTAACGTATATACGCAACTTATCTTCATTATATCAGCGTATGCAAGATGGAATACTGAAGGTCTTCACTTTCAGTTTCCCCTATGACTGTTATGTCTGCTAACTGAGTTATGTCACACCTTTCTGTCTCTAATTCTGTCTTCTTCAATTCCTGGAATTGTGATGATGTATAGTCCTCTTGCTTTGAATTTTGAAATTTGCTCCTGCATTCCCTTGCTTTATGTCCAAACTTGTTGCATGTATAAAATCTTACATGTTTCATGTTCCTTCTATTGCAATCAATTGCTTTGTGTCCAAAGGTATTGCAGGCAAAACAATATCCTCTGAAATACCTGGAATGTGATGATCTTGTGTGATGGTCTTGAACCATTCTACTTCTACATCTGGCTACAACATGTCCAAGATTATGACATACATAACATTCAACATTATTCAATGGAGGAAATAATCGTCTATCACTTCCATAGTTAGGAGTAAAGGATTTTCTTTGAGGAATTTCTTTCCTTGGCTGTTGATGAGTTTGTCCTCTCATCTCTTTATTGAGTATTTCAGAATTCTCATTAGAGTTCCTTGCCTCACCTTGTGAGCTAGATTCACCTTTAACAGATTCATAAAAGCCAAGACCAGTTTTGATAGTAGGGGACCTTTGACTACCAAGAATGTCATCCAAAATCTTAGTACTATCTTGAAATCGTAACAGTTTATCCTTTTCTTCTAATTTACCTTTTAAGATATTTACCTAAACCTGATGTTGTTCTTCTTTTTCCAGATAGTGCTTCCTTATGTTTTCTTCAGCTTTTCTTCCTTCTTCCACTTGATGCCTTAATTCAATCACTTCATGTTCTTGTTCTTCAAGAGCTTCTTCATTCTGCTTCTTTGATTCTTTAAGATCTTCTTTTAGAGAGAGGATCTTCGATTCCAGTCTCTGAATTGTTATGCTATGATCTTTTACTATATCCTGCAATTGCTCCCTTACTCTGGTTACTGACTCCACCTGTTCTTTTAATCTGGTAACTTCTTCTGGTTCTATGTTCTTATTTTCATATGCCATGAGAAGTCTAATGTCTTCATCACTATTGGATGTGTCATTACTTTTATCATGGACATAATAACTTCTGTCAGGTATCTTTCCTTTGTTCTGAGGGCATCTAGCAGCATAGTGACCAACTCTACCACATGAGAAGCATTTGAAAGGTAGCTTACCTTTGAACCTTCCAGATCCCCGTTCAAGATTCTTGACAAAATTTACCTTTTCTTCTCCTTCTGAAATGTATCCTGATTCATTTGTTGATACTACGAATGCAGCTTCTCTCATATCTGTTGGTCCTCCTTTTCTCATCTCAAAAGTAGTTAAGATTCCGTGAAGCTGTGACATAGTGATTTTCTGCAGATCCTCCTTTTCTTCTATGGCAGAAACTTTGGAATCAAATTTAGCAGATAGGGATCTTAAAACATTTTCAACTAAGACCACTTCCTTAAATTGTTCACCCAGATTCCTCATACAATTGACAATTTCATCTATACGCAGAAAGTAATTAGCTATGCTTTCATTACTATGAATTTTAAGATTTTCATACCGTATTCTGAGAGTTTGAAGCTTTGCCCATTTTACCTGTTCATCTCCTTCGTAGCTTAGAATGATCTTGTCCCAAATTTCTTTGGCTGATTTGAAATGCATGACCTTCATAAATTCTGATTGTGACAAACTTCCCAATAAGACAGTAACAACTTTAACATTGAGTTCATATTGCTTTCTCTCTGTTGTATCTGTAGGAATTGCTGATGGATATGTGTATCCACCTTCCACGATGCCCCAAACATCCATTCCAAGCGATGCATCAGAACATTATTAACCATATGAACAGTAAACAGGTGCAGTAAAACATAACAGATCATCACACATAAGAAGCACACATGAACACCATGATATAAGTTTGAAACCCAATGTGGGTGAAAACCACCTGCTTCAATTCGTTTCTATCTTCCTTTAATAAGAAACTTCTTTTTACAATAGTTCTGTACTGGTACAGTCTTATACCAGTACGCAAGCTGCTACCTGCAGAAGGCTACAACCTTCTCTCGTTCTCCAGAATCTCCTGGAAGGGAGCTACAACCCCCTTAGCTCTTGTACTAGCTGAAGTACTAGTACGTAGGTGCTGGCCTACAAAAGGCTACAACCTTCTCTTTTCTTCCAGGGACCACATTTCATAAATTTTCAGACTGGATCCATAAATACAAAACAGACACCACTGTAAGACAATCATCAACTATACCTGAATCATCAATCACTAGATCACCCAATACTGAATCACTGAAACCCTATCATCAGAACATAGTTACCAGAACACAGGCCAGAGCCCAGAACTCTGCAACAACCACTAGAACCAACAACAACTTGAAACATCAAATCTCATAATGCATACGCTACTTGACTGTGTCAAAACCGCGTGTACACGCGCTTTCACCAGAGAGAACCCGCGTACAGATCTAAAGATAGTTACTTATACCTTGGCTGCCATTTCCAACTTGATTCAGATCGAGCCAAGCATCACAAACCCATAACTAGCATACTAGATCTTCACCCTTTTGCCAGACATACACTTCTTTCTCATCCATCCTTGACCTAATGATCTTCTCCTTATATAGGTTTAGGCTTCTCTCAATACCATGGTCCAAAACCATGTAGAAACAATACCTTGGACCCAATACCTGGGATCAACACTTCAGACCAAATACCACGGATCAATACCAAAATACCATGGACCAAAACTTAGTTTTCCAACATGTACGCACCTTTCCTTCTGTGAACCTGCGTGTGTACGCATACGCGCCTTTTTTTCTTCTCACCCGTGTGTATACGCGCTTTCATCAAGGTTAACCTGCGTATATCTCTCTCTTGACCTGCTGTACTAAGATCTGTCCTCTGATTGAGTTGCCATCACCTGTATCATACCTCTGAGTGAGTTTCCATCAAGGACAACACTTGAATCATAATGCCAACAATCTCCCCCTTTGGACTTGATGGCAACCACCACACCAAGTCACTCTCCCCCTTTGACATCAAGGGCAAAGGGTAGACCAAGAAGTTCTCTCCCTCTACTGTCCATACTCCCCCTGAGTACCTGTTGAAATCTCTGATTGGGCTCCCCCTTTGTATATGCCAAGATGTATCAATCCGTCCATGCTCCCCCTGAGCACATGCAAGGTCTTTATAACAAAGACCAACAATCCATTCAAGATCATGATAGTCATCAGCCACTATCATACACCATATATGATCTGTACCATAAGAATCAACATCCAGTCCTGTAACCATTCTTTTGATCAACCAGCAAGATGTATCATTTAGCCACATAATCATCATCACTAGAGACTTCTAACCATAATGCCAATAATGCATTATTTGAAGTATATGCTCCCCCTGAGCGTGTGCCAACCATTATATATCATGACCAAACCATTTCCTGAGTCTGTTCTGCTGCCTTTTCTTCTGAACTCCATATACGCGACTCTGCAGCCTCTAGCTCACGTATATACACGACTTATCTTCATTATATCAGCGTATGCAAGATGGAATACTGAAGGTCTTCACTTTCAGTTTCCCCTGTGTCTGTTATGTCTGCTAACTGAGTTATGTCACACCTTTCTGTCTCTAATTCTGTCTTCTTCAATTCCTGGAATTGTGATGATGTATAGTCCTCTTGCTTTGAATTTTGAAATTTGCTCCTGCATTCCCTTGCTTTATGTCCAAGCTTGTTGCATGTATAACATCTTACATGTTTCATGTTCCTTCTATTGCAATCAATTGCTTTGTGTCCAAACGCATTGCAGGCAAAACAATATCCTCTGAAATACCTGGAATGTGATGATCTTGTGTGATGGTCTTGAACCATTCTACTTCTACATCTGGCTGCAACATGTCCAAGATTATGACATACATAACATTCAACATTATTCAATGGAGGAAATAATCGTCTATCACTTCCATAGTTAGGAGTAAAGGATTTTCTTTGAGGAATTTCTTTCCTTGGCTGTTGATGAGTTTGTCCTCTTATCTCTTTATTGAGTATTTCAGAATTCTCATTAGAGTTCCTTGCCTCACCTTGTGAGCTAGATTCACCTTCAACTGATTCATAAAAGCCAAGACCAGTTTTGATAGTAGGGGACCTTTGACTACCAAGAATGTCATCCAAAATCTTAGTACTATCTTGAAATCGTAATAGTTTATCCTTTTCTTCTAATTTACCTTTTAAGATATTTACCTCAACCTGATGTTGTTCTTCTTTTTCCAGATAGTGCTTCTTTATGTTTTCTTCAGCTTTTCTTCCTTCTTCCACTTGTTGCCTTAATTCAATCACTTCATGTTCTTGTTCTTCAAGAGCTTCTTCACTCTGCTTCTTTGATTCTTTAAGATCTTCTTTTAGAGAGAGGATCTTCGATTCCAGTCTCTGAATTGTTATGCTCTAATCTTTTACTATATCCTGCAATTGCTCCCTTACTCTGGTTACTGACTCCACCTGTTATTTTAATCTGGTAACTTCTTCTGGTTCTATGTTCTTATTTTCATATGCCATGAGAAGTCTAATGTCTTCATCACTATTGGATGTGTCATTACTTTTATCATGGACATAATAACTTCTGTCAGGTATCTTTCCTTTGTTCTAAGGGCATCTAGCAGCGTAGTGACCAACTCTACCACATGAGAAGCATTTGAAAGGTAGCTTAACTTTGAACCTTCCAGATCCCCGTTCAAGATTCTTGACAAAATTTACCTCTTCTTCTCCTTCTGAAATGTATCCTGATTCATTTGCTGATACTTCGAATGCAGCTTCTCTCATATCTGTTGGTCCTCCTTTTCTCATCTCAAAAGTAGTTAAGATTCTGTGAAGCTGTGACATAGTGATTTTCTGCAGATCCTCCTTTTCTTCTATGGTAGAAACTTTGGAATCAAATTTAGAAGATAGGGATCTTAAAACCTTTTCAACTAAGACCACTTCCTTAAATTGTTCACCCAGATTCCTCATACAATTGACAATTTCATCTATACGCAGAAAGTAATTAGCTATGATTTCATTACTATGCATTTTAAGATTTTCAAACCGTATTCTGAGAGTTTGAAGCTTTGCCCGTTTTACCTGTTCATCTCCTTCATAGCTTAGAATGATCTTCTCCCAAATTTCTTTGGCTGATTTGAAATGCATGACCTTCATAAATTCTGATTGTGACAAACTTCCCAATAAGACAGTAATAGCTTTGGCATTGAGTTCATATTGCTTTCTCTCTGCTATATCTGTAGGAATTGCTGATGGATATGTGTATCCACCTTCCACGATGCCCCAAACATCCGTTCCAAGCGATTGTAGATATGCAGTGGTTCTTATCTTCCAGTGGACAAAGTTGCTCCCATCAAAAATTGGTGGCCTGATCGATGCCTCTTTCTCGTAGCTGCCCATGATGATAGATCTTCCTTCAAGCGGTCAAGCTTCTTCTGAAGAACCTGCTCTGATACCAATTGTTGGAAATAATACTGAGAGGGGGGGTGAATCAGTATTAGCAAATCAATAATCTTTTCATTTTCATACTCAGATTCATATACGCTACTTCAGTTAAGGATACCCGCGTATATACGCAACTGTGATTAATGCAACTAGCGTACATCCAGTAAACTTATGATTCAGTTAGTTCATCTTCAGTGAATGCATCAGAACATTATTAACCATATGAACAGTAAACAGGTGCAGTAAAACAGAACAGATCATCACACATAAGAAGCACACATGAACACCATGATATAAGGTGGAAACCCAATGTGGGTGAAAACCACCTGCTGCAATTCGTTTCTATCTTCCTTTAATAAGAAACTTCTTTTTACAATAGTTCTGTACTGGTGCAGTCTTATACCGGTACGCAGGCTGCTACCTGCAGAAGGCTACAACCTTCTCTCGTTCTCCAGACTCTCCTGGAAGGGAGCTACAACCCCCTTAGCTCTTGTACTAGCTGAAGTACTAGTACGTAGGTGCTGGTCTACAGAAGGCTACAACCTTCTCTTTTCTTCTAGGGACCATGTTTCATAAATTTTCAGACTGGATCCATAAATACAAAACAAACACCACTATAAGACAATCATCAACTATACCTGAATCATCAATCACTAGATCACCCAATACTGAATCACTGAAACCTTGTCATCAGAACACAGTTACCAGAACACAGACCAGAGCCCAGAACTCTGCAACAACCACTAGAACCAACAACAACTTGAAACATCAAATCTCATAATGCATACGCTACTTGACTGTGTCAAAACCGCGTGTACACGCGCTTTCACTAGAGAGAACCCGTGTACAGATCTAAAGATAGTTACTTATACCTTCACTGCCATTTCCAACTTGATTCAGATCGAGCCAAGCATCACAAACCCATAACCAGCATACTAGATCTTCACCCTTTTGCCAGACATACACTTCTTGCTCATCCATCCTTGACCTAATGATCTTCTCCTTATATAGGTTTAGGCTTCTCTCAATACCATGGTCAAAAACCATGTAGAAACAATACCTTAGACCCAATACCTGGGATCAACACTTCGGACCAAATACCACGGATCAATACCAAAATACCATGGACCAAAACTTAGTTTTCCAACATGTACACACCTTTCCTTCTGTGAACTTGCGTGTGTACGCATACGCGCCTTTTTTTCTTCTCACCTGCATGTATACGCGCTTTCATCAAGGTTAACCTGTGTATATCTCTCTCTTGACCTGCTATACTAAGATCTTTCCTCTGATTGAGTTGCCAACACCTGTATCATACCTCTGAGTGAGTTGCCATCAAGGAAAACACTTGAATCATAATGCCAACAGGGGTGAGGGAATCACTTGATGAAGACTCGAGATTATGAACGATAGAAAAGGGCGAAGGGGAAGGTGAAGTCTCAATGGAATCCTTTTCCTAAAAATCCAACTATAGAGGCTCAAGTGATTTGAATATACTCCCAGAATCATAAGGAAGGTAGGTATGAACAAGGGCCTCATCAATCCTATCATTGTTGGTATCAAAGATAGGGGCTTCCCAAAAAGGAGAATCAATCATCTCCAATTGCTCCCTTTAATGCAAGGGAAAATGATAATTCTCCTTCCTAAGGGTATCAAAGGATATGCCATCATAAATAATTCCCAGGAGAGAGGGAGGACCACTCTCAACCTCATCCTCGTTTTCGGTGTCATAAATGGGAGCAGAGTCAAATTGAGGACCAACCTCACTTCTCCTTTTCATTATGGAAATAGTCTCTAATGTCATTTTACAAGGGGCTAATGGGATCACCTTCCTCAAGGTTTTTAAAAGGATAATAATTAGGAGTACTATCCTTGAGAAAGGTAAGGTTAGTCTCAACTTCACTTTCCATAGACTCATTCTTTCCTACACACAAGTTGTTAGAATAATATTTTTCATTGTGCTAACGCAATGATGACTCACCTTCCTGCTCATTACATATATTTTTAATGTCTTGATGGCGTTCGATGAAGGCATCCTCTTGAATACTCCATGCAGTGTATACTTGAAAATGTCTAAGAAAGGCATCAACAAACTCCTCAATAGATGTAATGCTCCTAGGTTCATGATTATGCAACTATGCATTATGACCATAAAGAGATATCATGAACAACAACATGAGGACATCTTGGTGGACCACTTTCTCTTTTGAAGCATGTGCATTAAATATTTCTACATGGTCAATTGCAGAGAGTGGATCACCATAAAACACGGGCACCCCATGTACCATCCTTCTTGTGACATGATTAGGGTTTCCATGGACACTGGCGATGTCCAAAGCGGTAAAATTATCAAATAAAGACACCCTATTTGAGATATACATGTAAAATATGTAGGAGTCACCAGGGTGAATTTAAAGATGCCTAGAAAAATGCTTGCTTCACCTTACAAGCATCGACCTTAGAGTTTAATGAAGAACTAGGGCTTCATTCTTCCAATGGAGTCGACAATAATGATATGTCAATATGTTATATGGGGAAAAAACACACGTCTCATGTCCCCAACAATGGTGCTAGAAATGTTACCACTCAAACTAGCAGGGGTCCTAAAGCGGATCCTAGAGGGACTATTTCTAGGTCAAGGGAAACATTGGAGCAATAGGCCATTATATCCTCAACTAAAGCTCCCTACTCTTTACGTAATTTCACCAATGGGAGGATACTCGATATGATAAGGATCACGAAATAGATGGACCCATGATAGGATGAGGGTTGATCCTATAAGCCTATTCACAAGAGAGGCTCAAATATGTGGCTTGTTTGCTTTGGAAGGCAAGGTTAAAAGCTCTCAAAGAAGGGCTTAAGGAGAATTTCAAGGTTTAGGTTTAGGGTATGTATCTTATAATGGAGGCCCCTTAGGCATTAAAATTTTTATGAAGTCTTGCATTCTAGGTGATATTTGAAGAATTGTCCTTAATAATGTATGGGGCCATAGATGACCGAGGTTAGGTCAAGTGGGGGAGGGTTTAGCAACCAGTGATATAATTGACCTAATCCGAAAGGAGAAAGGGAACAAAGAATGAATTTTCAATGATAGGAAATGCAAGGATCCTAGTGAGGCTACTAGCATAAGGGAAACCAAGGGAAATAATTGGTCTTTAATCTAGGGCTTGCGATATCTCAAGATCCCACCATCGGAATATCATGAAATTTGGAGGGCCTCTTAAGGACACAACAACACAGTTGTGGACCAAAAATCGAAGTATTTGGATGACTAGATTGTGATATAATTGATTCCTTAGGTGACCTATGTTAGCTAGGCCTAGAAAAGAGGGGAAGGTGAAATAAATTAGCTTTAAAGTGATCACCAAAGGAGTACCAATGCTTTTTACTTTGGGAGAGATGGAGTCATGGCATATTTAGAGTTTGGATTTATTTCCACTTGTCAAGGAGGCCTAAAAGACAACTTTGGTGGGAATTAGGGCTTAATGAAAGTAGCTTCAAGGTAATTTATACTTCGTTCAACAATATTTGCTGAATTATCAAGAACATGATGTTTCTAGGAACATTAATTCATTCAAACATGGCCCAATCATGATACAACACTATTTAGAGATTCAATTTCCACAATTTCGTTCCAAGAAAAGCAACAAATTAACCCTACAATAATGAAAATCCCAATGAATGAAACAACATAAAGAATAAAAATAGCATTAAAATGGTACTTACATGTAAGAATAATATATCCAATCACCAATACATTCCAATCATAGAATCTCCAGAACAAATACGAATAACCAAAAATCAAAATTTATCCATTAATCCAAAAAGTCTCATCCTCAAAATATAACGAAAATATCACAAGAAGATATGATCCAATCCAAGTGATGATGAGAGAATGAATCAAATCATTGTTGGGTTGTGTTATATTCTTTCCACGTAGTTAACATGGGTTTTTAGGGGCACCCATAACCCCACTTTATGGGGTCTGGGGCAGCGCCCAGGAAAATTTTGGTTTTGGACCCTATGTTAGGTTGGGCGGACCCACCTATGGTTTTGTGCATTTTTTTCGCACATGTTTTTTGGACGCAATGGTTTTCGGTCTATGGTATTGGATGCTTCGACATGTATAAATATGTATTGTAACATTGAAAGGAACATAATGAAAAATCAAGCTGGTAGTCCCGGTTTTGGGATCCAGGGGAAAATCTCTGTGTATATGTGTTTTATGTGTTATGTTCTCGCATTGTTTATTTTCTGTGTTTTAGAATTCGTATGCAAGTAATTTTTGTACGGGGTTAAAACCTACATTTGGTATTAGAGCAGATTTGGCTTCAATGGAACGCCTTTGTTGCTGAGAGGTTTCGCTTGGGCCCGTGGTAGACCCTGTTCAGTGGGAGATCTGCGAGATCGATTCTGGTGGTGAAAGAAGATGGCGAGCAGTGGAAAGATAGAGATCGAGAAATTTAATGGTCATAGTTTTGAGTTGTGGAAACTCAAGATGGAGGATCTGTTGGTGGATAAAGATCAGTGGATCGCGGTAGATCCAGGTACTAAACCAACGGGAGTGTCCAATGAAGAATGGAAGAATTTGGATCGGAAGGCAAAGAGCACAATACAATTGTGTGTCTTAGATTCAGTATTGCTGACTGTATCAGGGGAAGCTACAGCAAAGGCTTTGTGGGACAAGTTAGGGACTTTGTACCAATCTAAGTCTCTGGTGAATAAACTGTTCATGAGGAAAAAGCTGTATAACCTGAGGATGAAAGATGGAGACTTGGTGACAGAGCATCTGAATGCATTTAATACTGTGGTAAGTCAGTTAGCATCTGTTGATATTAAAATTTCAGATGAAGATAAGTTCATCAATTTGTTGTGTTCTCTACCAAATTCGTGGGATAGTCTGGTTATTGCAATAGGTAGCAATGCAACTACCTTGCATTTTGTTGAAATAGTCTCAGCCTTGCTGACGGAGGAGATGAGAAGGAAAAATATGGAGAGCCAAAATGGTGATGCCTTGTCTGTACGAGAACGGTCCCAGAACAGAAACAAAAATAAGTCATCGAGTGGGAGATCTAAATCTAGAGGGAGATCTAAATCTCCAGGAAAACCTGTAAAGGTGGTGTGCTGGAAATGCAGAAAGGAAGGCCACTTCAAAAGGGACTGTAAATCTAAAGCTCCTAACAAAGGAAAGGGATTTGATGAGGCTCCTTCTGCAGAGGCGAAAACCACCTCAGATGAAGGTGGGGATGTGTACTTGGCTTCTTCAAGTACACATGTAGATCATGAGGCATGGTTGATTGACTCAGGTGCATCCTTTCACTTCACTCCCCATAGAGAGTGGTTCTGTGAGTATGAGAAATATGATGGTGGTGATGTCTTCTTGGGGATGACAGGAAGGCTAGAATCATTGGTCATGGAAAAGTAAAGTTGAAGCTGCAAGGTGGAAGGGTTATAACACTTCCGGGTGTTCTGCATATTCCTGCATTAGCCAGAAATCTGATTTCTGTTAGTAAGATGGATGATGCAGGTGTAAAAACAGTGTTCGAGAAGGATACTTGCAAGATGGTTCGGGGACCACTGGTATTGATGCGGGAAGTTCGAATTGGAACTCTGTACAAGCTGCAAGGTAGCACTATTGTTGATGGGTGCAACAGTTCTGTGGTTCTTGAAAGTGGAGCAGAAAATCTAGTGGTCTCTGGAGAAAATACCATGCTGTGGCATCAAAGGCTTGGACATATTGGAGAGAAGGGCCTTCGAATACTTCATGGTAAAGGTATGGTAGAAGGTATGAGTAATAGCTCTCTAGATTTTGATTTCTGTGAAAATTGTGTATACAGGAAGCAGAATCAAGTGAGTTTCCCCTCTAGTGGTAAGAGGGCGAAACATATATTAGAGCTTGTGCACAGTGATGTGTTTGGACCTGTGAAGGTTCCATCACTGGGTAAGTTTGTGTACTATGTATCATTTATAGATGACTTCTCAAGGAATACATGGATATATTTCCTTAAGAAGAAATCTGAAGTCTTTGATAGGTTTAAAGAATTTAAGGCTCTAGTGGAAAACCAGACAGAGAAGAAGATAAAGGTGCTAAGGATAGATAATGGTGGAGAGTTTTGCAGTAAGGAATTTCAAGAATTCTGCAAGAAGTGTGGTATAGCACGGCATAAGACTACTCCATATACACCTCAGCAAAATGGAGTTGCAGAAAGAATGAACAAGATGTTGATGGAAAGGGCAAGAAGCATGCTCAGTGGTGTCGGGTTAGGACAAGAATTCTGGGCAGAGGTGGTGGATACTGCATGTTACCTGGTCAACAGGTCACCTTCATCAGCGTTGGAGGATAAGACTCCACAAGAGGTATGGACTGGTAAGAAACCCTCTCTTTCACATCTGAGGGTATTTGGATGTGATGCATATGTACATGTTCCAAAGGAGAAAAGAACAAAGTTGGATAGTAAATCTGAAAAGTGCATCTTTATTGGGTATAAGGATGGTTTAAAGGGTTATAAGCTTTGGAACCTAGTCACACGGAAGGTTGTGTACAGCCGAGATGTGGTGTTCAGAGAGGTGAAAGATGTTATTAAACATGAAGTCCAACCAAAGGAACCTAAGAAGATAGAGTTTGAGCTGTGAGAAGATCAGTTCGAGAAAGAAGGCAGCTAGAAAGGTATAGTCCATATTCTTTCTATTCAAATTTTTCTTTGTCTATTACTAATGATGATCCCAGAACTGTGAAGGAAGCAGTGGATTCAGAGGATGGAAAACTCTGGAAAGAGGCCATGGTTGATGAAATGACATCTTTGCACAAAAATGAGGCTTGGGATCTGGTGGAGTTGTCGGCTGGAAGGAAACCCATTGGCAACAAATGGGTGTTCAAAAAGAAGACAAATGCAGAAGGAAAAGTGGAGAAATACAAAGCTCGGTTGGTAGCAAAAGGTTATTCCTAGGTGCCGAGAATTGATTTTGGTGATATTTTTTCTCCTGTTGCCAAGGTAACTTCTATTAGATTACTTTTATCTGTTGCTGCTGCTTTTGATTTTGAGGTAGAACAGATGGATGTGAATACAACATTTCTTCATGGGGATCTGGAAGAGGAGATCTACATGAAGCAACCTGAAGGCTTTGCGGTGAAGGGTAAGAAAGAACTGGTATGTAAGTTAAAGAAGTCTCTATATGGGTTAAAACAGTCACCAAGGATGTGGTATCAGAAATTTGATACATTTATACGGGGACTTGGCTTCACCAGAAGAAAAGCAGATCACTGTGTGTATTTTAAATTAATTGGTGACCGTGTTATTTATCTGGTCTTGTATGTGGATGATATGTTGTTGGTTGGAAATGACAAAGAAGTTATCCAGGATTTGAAGACCCAATTGTCCTCCAAATTCGACATGAAATATCTTGGTGCTGCAAACTGTATTTTGGGCATGGAAATTAAAAGAGATCAGGTAAAGAGGAAGCTCTGGTTAAACTAGAGGAAGCATGTCGAGACAATATTGCAGAGCTTTAATATGCAAGATAGTAAACCGGTGAAGGTTCCTATTCCTGTAGGTGTGAGGTTATCTGTTGAACAGTGTCCCAAGACACAAGAAGAGGAAGAGGACATGTCCCGTGTTCCATATGCAAGTGCAGTCGGTAGCCTGATGTATGCAATGGTCTGTACTAGACCAGACATTGCACATGCAGTGGGAGTATTGAGCAGGTTTATGTAAAAACCAGGGAAGGAGCACTGGACAACAATGAAGCAGGTTTTCAGGTATTTGCGTGGCACTAGTGATTATGGTTTGTGCTACCAAGGAAGACCAGGATTGGACAGAGTGTTGGATATTCATGGCTTTGTTGATGCAGACTGGGCTGGAGATCTGGATCAGAGAAGATCTACAAGTGGGTATGTGTTTAACCTATTTGGAGGTGCAGTCAGTTGGATGAGTAAGAAACAATCTGTAGTGGCACTGTCAACTACAGAGGCAGAATACATGGCAGCCACTCATGCAAGTAAGGAAGCAGTTTGGTTGCAGAGATTGTGTTCAAGTATGGGGTTAGTACATGAAGCTATAAGGATAGACTGTGACAACCAAAGTGCAATTTTCTTGGCAAAAAAAAACCCCGCATATCATTCAAAGACAAAGCACATTGATGTTCAGTATCACTTTGTGAGGGATATGATAGAAGACAAAAAGGTGTTGCTAGTAAAGGTGGACACTTTGAAGAATACTGCAGATGAATTAACAAAATATGTGAGCTCTGAGAAGTTCTCTTGGTGTAGAGAGACAATGGGCATTTCAGGGCTGGAAAAATGACTAAGCTCTCTTGTGGCCCCCTGTGGAAAGAAAACAACAAGTGGGAGAATGTTGGGTTGTGTTATATTCTTTCCACGTAGTTAACAGGGGGTTTGAGGGGCACCCATAACCCCACTTTATGGGGTCCCTGGAAAATTTTGGTTTTGGACCCTATGTTAGGTTGGGCGGACCCACCTATGGTTTTGTGCATGATTTTCGCACATGTTTTTTGGACGCGATGGTTTTCAGTCCATGGTATTGGATGCTTCGGCATGTATAAATATGTATTGTAACATTGAAAGGAACATAATGAAAAATCAAGCCGGTAGTCCCGGTTTTGGGATCCAGGGGAAAATCTCTGTGTATATGTGTTTTATGTGTTATGCTCTCGCATTGTTTATTTTCTGTGTTTTAGAATTCGTATGCAGGTAATTTCTATACGGGGTTAAAACCTACAATCATCATATATTTATACATGTCCAAATGAATTCCATTTTCCTAATGAGACCAAATATTACCCGTAAAAAAAAATAATGTGCAACATAACTAACTTTTGGTGACAAGCCCACCAAACTAGCTCATAACCAAAAGAATAAGCCTCTCAAGAGGTCAAATGATCAATAATACATGTCGTTGGGCATTAGATGAGGCCTGATGGAGTCCATAGGTTCCAAAATTTGAAATAGGACTCCCAAAAGTAGTGGATAATGGGTTAGCCCCTTGTTCTCCATATAGTAAACCTATGGTGCTCTCAATGGGTGTGGGGGCACACAAGTGTCCTCATGGGTCTCAAAATAGATCGATGATGCCTGTAGACCATATTCAAGGGATCAAATGATGGTATAAGTGATGCCAAATCATCATACAGGTCCTGGGTCATCTGCCAAGTGCATGATATAACTGTGGGCCTAGTTGGGCATGGTGAACCACATGCATCTTCCTTGTCCAATAGGCGAATCTTGAGAAATCTCTAAATATATTTGGGGATTCATGGAATGTTGTCGACTGTTGTGGAGGCTCATGTCTCTCTACACACACCCTACATATGAAAATGTAGCCCTCCAAAGGATTAAGACCCTATATAGGGAGACTAAACCCAAAATGGAGACCATATATAATCCTACATAAGATCCAATGCATCCCCTCACCTTCCCATACAACAAGTCATCAAGGAAATTAAGTTAAAAAGTTTACAAACCATGGGCAACATGTGGGAACTTCATAATGACATGCCCTTCCATCATGGGCTTTGGCATGTGCTAATGTCTCCAAGCTCCAATGGGGTTAACCTAATACCCTATTAGGTGGTTCCTACTTTTAAAAGGGATGGTATGTCCAAGGTACATCCTTCAAATGGTGGTGGCATGTGATAAAGTGATGGAACAGAGTAGGGGATGAAGGAGGCAATCCCAGGTCACATGCCAGGGTACAAGGGAAACTACTAAAGGGAATCCCACACTTGGGTATATAATGTATAGGAGGGAGAAATCATGCTACATGAGTTACCCTAGCCTTGATTTTTCCACCCTTCTTCATATGCCTTTTTCCTTTTATGATTTTTCTTTGGTTGACTTCTCGGGGCTCAAGGAGTGACAACATGATGTGTAAAGTATAGCAATGAATACCCCCTTTTAAGGTGGGGCAACTCATGTCCCACTAGGGGTTGGGACAATCACGGGGTCTTGAATGATAGAGGAGGCTCATCTAGGGCCTATAGGACCCAGGGTTATGGCCATAAAATTGGGTAGAGCTCATGCAATGGATTTTTCCCACGTTCTAAATATTTTTGTCTCGACCATCTTTTTCATTTTGTGGTACAATTTCCTGTTGAATGTGGCCAATTTTGTTTTTTCTTTTCTTTTCTTTTGCATCAATCTCCGGGCATCATTTTAGGTCCAACCCAAGGTGTGGGAAAAGAAGAGGGGGTGGCTAACCCTTTGTGGAACCAATGGAGGAATGTGGACCCAGGTGGGAGGAGTGATGAATAGGATTATAATGAGCAGAAGGGGCTTGATATATGTGGATCAGGGAGCGATACGATGCAACCAAAATTAGGGTTTCCCATGCAGCACCATCGCTAAAGCCCAAAGGTTAATTAAAGAGATCGCACGGGACTAGGGTCCAAGGTGAACATCCAAAAGAGACCTAGGGGACAAGAGCACAGACCTATTCCACTCTTTCCACCAAATCCCCACATTAATCCATGCCCAAGAGTTTCCATGATAAGTAAACTAAAATACTCAATCACCAAATGACAAGGCATACCTGTAGGTTTGGGAGGCCTACATTTAAATATACGATCATGACAGATGGGTGAGGGACCACATGGTTGGTTCAGGTGGCGGAGAAAAGGCACAATGAGCTAGTTGGTGACTGCAAGGAGCTGTTGGCTACTGGTTGAGGACCATCATGGAGAAATTTTTTTCTCCTAGGGATATCACCCACAAAATGGTGGGTAACAATGCATTTCATGTAAGTCACAACTAGTTGAATTCATAGTGGGCAGACTAGAATGGATGAGCATCTCAACAAATGGTTACACATGGAAACCCAAAAATCATTAAGGATCACCATCTTCTTCTATGTCTCTTCATCTTCCCAACACTTGTACAATAATGTTCTATTGGATATGAACAAAAGGGACATGGAATACTTCACCTTCCCTTGGGTTGTATTTTTTATACCACATTTTCTAATAGTAAAAGGGTTAAGTTGGATTCATACCGTTAGTAGGCTAAGGGATAGCTAATGGTGATGTAAAGCTTCATGTTGTTCATATAATGTTGTACACGCTTATTCTTTAAATGAGAATTAATAGTTGAGCCATTGCCTAATTTATCATGTCATTTCTTGAAATAATTTTGTTTGTCTGTATTGCTTAAGTAATTGTTGCACCACTTTTTAGGGATTACGTATATAAGATTGATTCATTGTAATTTTTTGGATGTGCAACTTCTGGTAGCATACAATTGGAGTCAAGTTGGTATCAGAGAATTATTTGTGCAAGAAGTCACCAGAGATTATACATAATTTATGGAAAAGACTCGTTCTCAAAGAATGAAGTAAATGGAGGAAGAAGTGCAGTCACATTGAACTACTCAAAGCTAATGTTTCCCAATATGAATATGAAGATTGAGTCTATGGATTGAACACTAGCTAATATGGCCCATTTTCTGCAGAATTTAACATCATGTGTTGAAAATTTACAAGCTTCAATCCACTAGAAACCCTTTAGAAGTAATTCCAAACTCAAAATCAAGTAGTATTAGAGGAGGCTTGCTAATGAATCTGGGTTCCTCTATCAAAGTGGGAACCAAGATGGAGATTTCATCCCACAATGATCGGATGGAATTGTTGCAATTGGAAAATTGGATGTGTTAGTTGGATTCCTTTAATGAAGTACAATAATTCACATGTGAAGCTAAAGTTTCATTTTCAAAGTTATTCATGCATAAATAAGCTTTGCTATGTGAGAATTTATGTGATCACAGAGTGACCCTCAATGCCGCATAAACCATGACATGGAAGAAATTCAACGTCACACTACCAATAATAAATTAATCATGTTGATTATCATATGGGACAACACCAATAGAGGTAATACAGGTCCAACCAAATAGTAAATGCCAACATCCAGAAGTCCAACCACTATATAATTTAGCAAAATGTGATGGACAAGAAAGAAAAACTATCAACCAATGCCATTGGTGGACTAATTGTACTAATTTAGACGAACTTTGAGATGCTCGAAATTTGCAATCTTGCATATGCCTGTCAAAAAGTTAGGTTAACATAGGCTAAAAACAATTTGAGGAAGCTTAATAATGTTGTTGGCACTAATTCCAATTAACTAAAGGTGACCATTTCAAACAATGGTATGACCATCAATCCATTCAATAACATTTTGTAGCAGAAGACCAACACCACATTAAGGAAGACAAATTTTTCCTTTTATCACTATCAGTAAGTGAAAAGTGCATTCCAAAGATGGACGTTGGATACTACATTATAGAGAAGCATCAAATGTCAATCACGATAGAGTAAGGAATGAAATAGATATCGATATCTAACAGTGTGATGGATTTCATCTCTTTGATGGAAATTGTACATCCTTATTACACAAAGAGTTGGAAACTATTCTCCACTAATATCCAATTCGGGAAGGACCTTGTGAATTTAATGTTTGACATTGGAAACCAATGAGAAATCATCTCAAAAGTAGTTATAAAGAAGCATTATTTACCTCCAATCATGCACACATAACCCTACCCCTTGGTTTTTCTTAGCAAGAACAAGGACTTGCTGAATGCACATATAAAAATGGATGAAGTTCCCCATCTCGATAGATAATGTAGATGAAGTGGAGTTAAAAGTTGTTTCATTGGAGGTCTGTGGTATGATATTCAACTATCCATATCTTTGGGATTGAGATAGTCTATCGTCAATGACTAAACAAAGAATAGTAAAAAATGGATAAGAATACTCAATGACCATAGAAAAAATATCCAACACCCTTGGTGTTAATTCAACCACTAAAGGGTAGAGGCTAATAAAAAGCTTCAATACAATTTTCTTTAATAACCTTGTGAGCATAGGATAGTGCCACTCTCTAGTGGTCAACCAACAACAATACCCCAATGCCTTGTTGCATGCATACCCAACACATACGAGAAGTTAGAAGGACAAAAGAAGTTGGGCAAGTTATTGTAGAACTATTTCAATTTGTTATAGGAACTACACAGGATGCCTCCAAGCCATGCAGTTCAACACATCAATGAGTTGCAACAAATTTTTGTGCTATTAAATGAGTCACTTTGCAGGGCTTTGTTGTTGGAAAATTAGGAGATCGAGAGGTAGATACAAGACATATTAAATAATTGCCAAATATGAACCAACTCATTGCTTTGTGGATCTGCCATTTTTTTGTTCCAAAGAAGGATGACACATGGAGAATGTATTATTCTATTTTGAATAGAAACACCATCAATAAATGTTGTTCATTGTCATGCACCAAGAACCTAATTGATTACATTCATAAAGGTAATTATATTAGTAAGTTTAACCTAAATTCTGGGTACAACTAAATCTGTATCAAGCTCAAAGATATATGAAAGAAAACTTTTGAGCCATGACAAGGACTTTTTCAATGGTTGGTGAAGTCATTCAATATAATTTATGCCCCTGTGACATTCACAAGGATATTGAACAAAGTGCTCACATTGTATCTTAACTATTTTTTGATTATGTACTTGAACAACATAATAGTTTTTCGTAAAACTTTGGAGTACCATTTGAAGCACTTGGACCAAGTATTATCAATATTATGAATAGAAAAGGAATTAGTCAATACAAAGAAACATACATTCAAGCATACAAAACTAGTGTATATTGGATTTTGCATGAACCAAGATTGATTCAACATTGCTCTAAAAAATAATTCAGCTATTTCCAATTAACCACTACCAAAGAACATTCACAACCTACAAAGCTTCATGGGAATGGAAAATTATCTAAAGATATTTCTTGTGTAGTTTTCCCATGTCATGCACCCTCTTAATGCACTAAAATGGCCAATTCAATTTTAGTTGGGGCAATTCACAACAAGGATTGTTCAAAGAGATCAAGTGTCAAGTTGTGACTACTACTATTCTTTCCTTACCTCACATTCAGCAAGCCCTCGATATCAACATGGATTACTGTCAAAATGCCATGGGTACATCATTGATGCAACATTAAGACCAATTGCACACCACTCCAATACATTTTCAAGAATTTTTAATTACACAATATATGACCAAGATATGTACACATTGGTTCAAACAACACATCATTGTAGACATTGTTTGAGTGGAAAAGAGATCGTCATTCATAGAAATCATAAGCCTCACCAATCCTTTAAACATTGAGCAAGATCAAGAATGCACACCACATTAAGTGGTTCAATTATTTGCATTGTGATTAAGTGTTGAAAAGGAAGAACAAGTAAGCTAGCACATTCCCTTTCATGACCACTAGCAATCAGATAGCAATCAGATTGATAGTGTTGATAATAAGTTCATAATAACTTGTTCCCTTCATAAAATTTCAAAGCCAACAAATCAGAAATTGGGCAAGTATACTCTACTTCCAATCCCAAGTAGACCATGAGAGTCAATTTCAATGGATTTACTTGAGTTTTGTTGACAACTTGTAGGGGCAATGACTATCTAATGCTAGTTATGGATGGCTCAATAAAATGACTAATAATACCTTGCAACAAAATGTGGGGTGTGTGTTATATTCTTTCCACGACTAGCCCCAGTAGTGAAGTCAGGGGGTTAGAGGGGGGGCAACAGCCCCCCCCGCCGGGGGGTTTGAGGAGGGCAGTAAGCCCCCTCTATGGGGTTGCCCTGGGGAAACTCTTTTTGGACCCTATATTAGGTGGACAAACCTACCTATGGTTTTGTGCATGGTTTTTGCACATGGTTTTGGGCATGATGATTTTCTACCCATGGTATTTTGTAGATCCAATCAAGGGAACTATGGTTATGTTCTAATCCATGGTTAATGGATTGGGGTTTATGGATGCTTCAACATGTATCGATATGTATTTTAACATTGAAATGAATATAATGAAAAATCAATCTGGAAGTCCTGGTTTTGGAATCCAGGGGAAATCTCTATGTATATATGTTTTATTCTCTCGCCATTGTTTATTTTATGGTTTTAGAATTCGTATGCAGGTAATTTTTGTATGAGGTTAAAACCCACATTTGGTATTAGAGTTGTTTTGGCTTCAAGGGGATGCCTTTGCTGCTGAGGGGTTTCACTCAGGCCTGTGGTAGACCCTGTTCAGTGGGAGATCTATGAGATCGATTCTAGTGGTGAAAAAAGATGGCGAGCAGTGGAAAGATAGAGATCAAGAAATTTAATGGTCAGAGTTTTGAGTTATGGAAACTCAAGATGGAGGATCTGTTGGTGGATAAAATCAGTGGATCATGGTAGATCCGGGTACTAAACCAACGAGAGTGTCCGATGAAGAATGGAAGAAGTTGGATCAGAAGGCAAAGAGAACAATACGATTTTGTGTCTTAGATTCAATATTGTTGAATGTATCAGGGGAAGCTACAACTAAGGCTTTGTGGGACAAGTTAGGGACTTTTTACCAATCTAAGTCTCTAGTGAATAAAATGTTCCTACGGAAAAAGATGTATAACTTGAGGATGAAGGATGGAGACTTAGTGACAGAGCATGTGAACGCCTTTAATACTGTGGTAAACCAAATTTTATCTGTTGATATAAATATTTTAGATGAAGATAAGTGCATCAGTTTGTTGTGTTCTCTACCAGATTCGTGGGATAGTCTGGTTGTTGCAATAGGTAGAAATGTGACTACCTTGCAGTTTGATGAAATAGTCTCATCCTTGCCGTCGGAGGAGATGAGATGGAAAAATATGGAGGGCCAGAATGGTTATGCATTGTTTGTATGAGGATGGTCCCAGAACAAAAACAAAATTAAATCCTCGAGTGGGAGATCTAAATCTAGAGGGAGATATAAATCTCCTAGAAAACCTGTAAAGGTGTGCTGGAAATGTGGAAAGGAAGGGCACTTCAAAAAAGACTATAGATCTAAAGCTCCTGAGAAAGGAAATGGATATGATGA
This sequence comes from Pinus tabuliformis, assembly GCA_031772625.1. Classification (NCBI taxonomy): domain Eukaryota; kingdom Viridiplantae; phylum Streptophyta; class Pinopsida; order Pinales; family Pinaceae; genus Pinus; species Pinus tabuliformis. Next base: position 704,557,948 of record CM062810.1, on the reverse strand, counting down.
TGATCCTTCTATAGAGGTGAAAACCACCTTAGATGAAGGTGGGGATGTGTACATGGCTTCTTCTTCAAGTAAACATTTAGATCATGAGGCATGGTTAATTGGCTCAGGTGCATCCTTTCAATTCACTCCCATAGTGAGTGGTTCTGCGAGTATGATAAATATGATGGTGGTGATGTCTTCTTAGGGGATGACAGGAAGGCTGGAATCATCAGTCACGGAAAATTCAAGTTGAAGTTGCAAGGTGGAAGGATTAGAAAACTTCCGGGTGTTCTGCATGTACTTGCATTGGCAAAAAATCTAATTTCTATAAGCAAGATGGATGATGCAGGTGTAAGAACATTGTTCGAGAAAGATACCTGCAAAGATGGTTCAGGGAACACTGGTATTGATGCAGGGAGTTTCGGTTGGAACTCTGTACAAGCTTCAGGGTAGCACTGTTGTTGATGGGTGCAATAGTTCTGTGGTTCCTGAAAGTGGAGCAGAAAATCTAGTGGTCTCTGGAGAAAAGACCATGCTATGGCATCAAAGGCTGGACATATTGGAGAGAAGGGCCTTCGAATACTTCATGGTAATGGTATCGTAGAATGTATGTATGATTTCTCTCTGGATTGTTATTTCTATGAAAATTGTGTATATGGGAAGAAAAATCGGGTGAGTTTCCCCTCTGGTGCTAAGAGGGAAAAACAAATATTAGAGCTTGTGCATAGTACTGATGTGTTTGGACCTATGCCGGTTCCATCACTAGGTAAGTCTGTGTACTATGTATCATTTATAGATGACTTCTCAAGGAATACATGGATATATTTCCTCAGGAAGAAATCTGAAGTCTTTGACAAGTTTAAAGAATTTAAGGCTCTGGTGAAAAACCAGACAAAGAAGAAGATAAAGGTGACGAGGACAGATAACAGTGGAGAGTTTTGCAAGAATGAATTTGAAGAGTTTTGTAAGAAGTTTGATGAAATAGTCTCATCCTTGTTGACGGAGGAGATGAGACAGAAAAATATGGAGAGCCAGAATGGTGATTCCTTGTCTGTACGAAGACGGTCCCAGAACAGACACAAAAATAAGTCATCGAGTGGGAGATCTAAATATAGAGGGAGATCTAAATCTCCAGGAAAACCTGTAAAGGTGGTGTGCTGGAAATGCGGAAAGGAAGGGCACTATAAAAGGGACTGTAAATCTAAAGCTCCTGACAAAGGAAAGGGATCTGATGATGCTCTCTCTGTAGAGGTGAAAACCACCTTAGATGAAGGTGGGGATGTGTACTTGGCTTCTTCAAGTACACATGTAGATCATGAGACATGGTTGATTGAGTCAGGTGCATCCTTTCACTTCACTCCCCATAGAGAGTGGTTCTGCGAGTATGAGAAATATGATGGTGGTGATGTCTTCTTAGGGGATGATAAGAAGGCTAGAATCGTTGGTCGCAGAAAAGTAAAGTTGAAGTTGCAAGGTGGAAGGTGGAAGGGTTATAACACTTCCGGGTGTTCTGCATATTCCTACATTGGACAGAAATTTGATTTCCGTAAGCAAGCTGGATGATGTAGGTGTAAAAACAATGTTCGAGAAGGATACCTGTAAGATGGTTTGGGAAGCACTGATATTGATGCGAGGAGTTTGGATTGGAACTCTATACAAGATGCAAGATAGAACTATTGTTGATGGGTGCAGAAGTTCTGTGGTTCTTGAAAGTGGAGCAGAAAATCTAGTGGTCTCTGGAGAGAAGACCATGCTGTGGCATCAAAGGCTTGGACATATTGGAGATAAGGGCCTTCGAATACTTCATGGTAAAGTTATGGTAGAAGGTATGAGTAATAGCTCTCTGGATTTTGATTTCTATGAAAATTGTGTATATGGGAAGCAAAATCGGGTGAGTTTCCCCTCTGGTGGTAAGAGGGCGAAACAAATATTAGAGCTTGTGCACAATGATGTGTTTAGACCTATGAAGGTTCCATCACTGGGTAAGTTTGTGTACTACGTATTATTTATAGATGACTTCTCAAGGAATACATGGATATATTTCCTTAAGAAGAAATCTAAATTCTTTGATAGGTTTAAAGAATTTAAGGCTCTGGTGGAAAACCAGACAGAGAAGAAGATAAAGGTGCTGATGACAGATAATGGTGGAGAGTTTTGCAGTAAGGAATTTGAAGAATTCTGTAAGAAGTGTGGTATAGCACGACAAAAAGCTACTCCATACACACCTAAGAAAAATGGAGTTGCAGAAAGAATGAACAAGATGTTGATGGAAAGGGAAAGAAGCATGCTCAGTGGTGCCGGGTTAGGACATGAATTCAGGGCAGAAGTGGTGGAGACAACATGTTACCTGGTCAACAAATCACCTTCATCAGCGTTGGAGGATAAGACTCCACAAGAGGTATGGACTGGTAAGAAACCATCTCTTTCACATCTGATGATATTTGGATGTGATGCATATGTACATGTTCCAAAGGAGAAAAGAACCAAGTTGTATAGTAATTCTGAAAAGTGCATCTTTATTGGGTGTAAGGATGGTTTAAAGGGTTATAAGCTTTGGAACCCAGTAACAAGGAAGGTTGTGTACAGCCGAGATGTGGTGTTCAGAGAGGTGAAAGATGTTATTAAACATGAAGTCCCATCAAAGGAACCTGAGAAGATAGAGTTTGAGTTAAAGGAGGAAGAATCAGACTCTACAGTAGAGGAGGAATCAGAAGGTGAAGATGTTGGCATTATGATACAAGTGTTGTCCTTGATGGCAACTCACACAGATGACAGATCATAGTGCAGCAGGTCAGTAGCAAAGAGTTGATGATCAGAATACAAAGAATGAACAAAGAAGAGTATATACGCAGGTTTACTATATACCAAGTCATGTACATATGCATGTTATACGCAGGTTCACTACGTACCAAGTCGCGTATATACGCAGGTTCGCTATATACCAAGTAGGGTATACACGCAGGTTCACTATATACAAAGGCGCGTATACACGCGAGATTGCTGATCAAAAGTCGCGTATGCATATGCACACACTTTCATGCACAGAAAAGCGCGTACATGTGGGAAAGCTTATTTTTGGGTCCGTGGTATTTAGACCTATGGTTTTGGTCCTTGGTATTGCGTCCAAAGTGTTGAACCCAGGTATTGGGTCCCTAGTATTGGTTCTAAATGGTTTTGGACCATGGTATTGAGTAAGGCCTAAGACTATAAAAGGAGAAGAAGATCATTAGGCAAAGGCAATTGTTGGAGAAGTGATGAATATCTGATGAAGTGTGAGATCTAGTATGCTGGTTATGGGTTTGTGATGCTGTGATTGATCTGAACCAAGGATGCACCCATGTGAATGATGATGAACGATAGATCGAGATCTTAAGGCTTGGAATGTTTTATCATTATGTGGTTTGATTATGGATAGACTAGATCTAAATTATTGATGCATGTTTTATTGTATGAATGTTATGATCTGGGTATGACTGATGTCTAGAACAGCTGCAAAGTTATGAGTAAATATTTGCAGAACTATATGCGGGTTGGATTTGGTGAAAGCGCGTATGTATGCTTGTTTGATTCATCATAGTAGCATATACATTATGAGACATGATATTTGAAGTTGCAGTTGGATCTGGTTATTGTTGCAGAGTTCTGTTGTCTGTTCTGTGTTCTGGTGATTGTGTTGTTGACAGAGTTTTAGTGTTTCAGTATTGGGTGATTCAAAGATTGATGATGCATGTGTAGTTGATGAGTGTTTTGCAGTGGTGATTGATTTTGTGCTTCAATGTTGTTGATGGGTCCAATATGAAAATTGGATGAAACTTGGCCTTCAGATTATGGTGTTGTGCTTCAAATTTATAAAACATGGTACCTGGAGGAAGAAAGAGAAGGTTGTAGCCTTCTGTAGGTCGGCACCTACGTACTAGTACATCAGCTAGTACAAGAGCTAAGGGGGTGGCATCTCCCTTCCAGTAGCAGCTGGAAAACGAGTGAAGGTTGGAGCATTCAGTAGGCCGGCACCTACGTACTAGTAAATGGATCGGCTAGTACAAGAGCTAAGGGGGTTGTAGCTCCCTTCCAGGAGAGTCTGGAGAATGAGAGAAGGTTGTAGCCTTCTACAGGTAGAAGCCTGTGTACTGGTATAAGACTGCACCAGTACATAACTATTGTATAAAGAAGTTTCTTATTAAAAAGAAGATTGAGACGACTTGCAGCAGGTGGTTTTCACCCACATTGGGTTTCCACCTTACATCATGGTGTTCATGTGTGCTTCTTGTGTGTGATGATCTATTCTATTTTACTGCTCCTGTTTACTGTTCATATGGTTAATAATGTTCTGATGCACTCATTAAGGATCAACTAACTGAATCATAAGTTTACTAGATATACGCTTGTTGCATTACACACAGTTGCGTATACACGCAGTTTGCCTTAACTGAAGTAGCGTATATGAATCTTAATATGGAAATGAAATTTTTTTATTGATTTAATAATACTGATTCACCCCCCCTCTCAGTATTATTTCCAACAGAAGAGTCACAAACTCCAGGTGTGAGAATATCAGTTCGAGAAAGAAGGTAGCCAGAAAGGTATAGTTCATCTGCTTTCTGTTCAAATTTTTCTTTATCTATTACTGATGATGATCCAAAAATTGTGAAGGAAGTAGTAGATTCAGAGGATGGAAAACTCTGGAAAGAGGCCATGGTTGATGAAATGGCATCTTTGCAAAAAAATGAGGCTTGGGATCTGGTGGAGTTACCGGCTGGAAGGAAACCCATTGGTAGCAAATGGGTGTTCAAGAAGAAGACAAATGCAGAAGGAAAGGTGGAGAAATACAAAGCTCGGTTGGTAGCAAAAGGTTATTCCCAGGTGCTGGGAATTGATTTTGGTGATATTTTTTCTCCTATTGCCAAGGTAGCTTCTATTATATTACTTCTATTTGTTGCTGCTGCTTTTGATTTTGAGGTAGAACAGATGGATGTGAAGACAACATTTCTTCATGGGGATCTGGAAGAGGAGATCTACATGAAGCAACCTGAAGGTTTTGCGGTGAAGGGTAAGAAAGAACTAATATGCAAGTTAAAGAAGTCTCTGTATGGGTTAAAACAGTCACCAAGGATGTGGTATCAGAAATTTGATACATTTATACGGGGACTTGGCTTCACCAGAAGAAAAGTAGATCACTGTGTGTATTTTAAATTAATTGGTGACCATGTTATTTATCTGGTCTTGTATGTGGATGATATGTTGCTGGTTGGAAATGACAAAGAAATTATCCAAGATTTGAAGACCCAATTATCCTCCAAATTCGACATGAAAGATCTTGGTGCTGCAAACTTTATTTTGGGCATGGAAATTAAAAGAGATCAGGCAAAGAGGAAGCTCTGGTTAAAATAGAGGAAGCATGTCGAGACAATACTGCAAAGGTTTAATATGTAGGATAGTAAACCGGTGAAGGTTCCTATTCTTGTAGGTGTGAATTTATCTGCTGAACAGTGTCCCAAGACACAAGAAGAGGAAGAGGAAATGTCCTGTGTTCCATATTCAAGTGCAGTCGGTAGCCTGAAGTATGCAATGGTATGTACTAGACCAAACATTGCACATGCAGTGGGAGTATTGAGCAGGTTTATGTCAAAACCAGGAAAGGAGCATTGGACAACAGTGAAGTAGGTTTTCAGGTATTTGCATGGCACTAGTGATTATAGTTTGTGCTACCAAGGAAGACCAGGATTGGACAGAGTTTTGGATATCCGTGGCTTTCTTAATGCAGACTAGGCTGGAGATCTGGATCAAAGAAGATCTACAAGTGGGTATATGTTTAACCTATTTGGAGGTGCAGTCAGCTGGATGAGTAAGAAACAATCTATAGTGGCATTATCAACTACAAAGGTAGAATACATGGCAGCCACTCATGCAAGCAAAGAAGCAGTTTGGTTGCAGAGATTGTGTTCAAGTATGGGGTTAGTACAGGGAGCTATAAGGATAGACGGTGATAGCCAAAGTGCAATTTCCTTGGCAAAGAACCATGCTTATCATTCAAAGACAAAGCACATTGATGTTCAGTATCACTTTGTGAGGGATATGATAGAAGACAAAAAGGTGTTTCTGGTAAAGGTGGACACTTTGAAGAATACTGTAGATGCATTGAAAAAATTTGTGAGCACTGAGAACTTCTCTTGGTGTAGAGAAACAATGGGAATTGCAGGGATGGACTAATGACTAAGCTCTCCTGTGACCCCCTGTGGAAAGAAAACAACAAGTGGGAGAATGTTGGGTTGTGTTATATTCTTTCCACGACTAGCCCACGTAGTTAACCGGGGGGGAGGAGCCCCCCTTTCATTGCGTTGACTGCATAGCAAGGGGAAGTTATCCCCCCTCTACATGGTCCGGGGCAACGCCCCAGACAATTTTTTTTTGGACCCTATATTAGGTTGGGCAAACCTACCTATGGTTTTGTGCATGGTTTTCGCACATGGTTTTGGACGCGATGGTTTTCGGTCCATGGTTTTGGACATGATGGTTTTCGGTCCATGGTATTGGATGCTTCGACATGTATAAATATGTATTGTAACATTGAAAGGAACATAATGAAAAATCAATCTGGTAGTCCCGGTTATGGGATCCAGGGGAAAATATCTGTGTATATGTGTTTTATGTGTTATGCTCTTGCATTGTTTATTTTCTGTTGTTAGAATTCATATGCAGGTAATTTTTGTATGGGGTTAAAACCTACACTCCATACACACCTCAACAAAATGGAGTTTTAGAAAGAATGAACATGACGTTGATGGAAAAGGAAAGAAGCATACTTAGTGGTGTCGGGTTAGGACAATAATTTTGGGCAGAGGTGGTGGAGACTGCATGTTACCTAGTCAATAGATCTCCTTCATCAGCGTTGGAGGATAAGAATCCATAAGAGGTATGGACTGGTAAGAAACCCTCTCTTTCACATCTGAGGGTATTTAGATGTGATGCATATGTACATATTCCAAAGGAGAAAAGAACCAAGTTGGGTAGTAAATCTGAAAGGTTCATCTTTATTGGGTATAAGGATAGTTTAAAAGGTTATAAGCTTTGGAACGTAGAAATAAGTAAGGCTGTGTACAACCACGACGTAGTGTTTAGATAGGTGAAAGATGTTATTAAACAGGAAGTCCTACCAAAGGAACCTGAGAAGATAGAGTTTGAGCTAAAGGAGGAGGAATTAGACTCTACAGCAGAAGAGGAACCAGAAGATGAAGAGCCACAAACTCCAGTTGTGAAAAGATTAGTTCGAGAAAGAAGGCAGCCAGAAAAATATAGTCCAAATACTTTCTGTTCAAATTTTTCTTTATCTATTACTGATGATGACCCCAGAACTGTCAAGGAAGCAGTAGATTCAGAGGATGAAAAACTATGGAAAAAGGCCATGGTCGATGAAATGTCATCTTTACACAAAAATGAGGTTTGGGACCTAGTGGAGTTGTCCACTGGAAGGAAACCCATTGGAAGAAAATGGGTGTTTAAGAAGAAGATGAATGCAAAAGGAAAGGTGGGGAAATATAAAGCTCGGTTGGTAGAAAAAGGTTATTCCTAGGTTTCGGGAATTGATTTTGGTGATATTTTTTCTCTTGTTCCCAAGGTAGCTTCTATTAGTTTACTTTTATCTATTACTGCTGCTTTTGATTTTTGAGGTAGAACAAATGGATGTGAAGACATCATTTCTTCACGGGGATCTGGAAGAAGAGATCTACATGAAACAACCTGAAGGCTTTGTGGTGAAGGGTAAGAAAGAACTGGTATGCAGGTTAAAAAAGTCTTTGTATGGGTTAAAACAATCACCAAGGATGTGGTATCAGAAATTTGATACATATATATGGGGACTTGGCTTCACCAGAAGCAAATTAGATCATTGTGTGTATTTTAAATTAATTGGTGACCGTGTTATTTATTTGGTCTTGTACGTGGATGATATGTTGCTAATTGGAAACAACGAAGAAATTATCTAGGAATTGAAGACCCAATTATCCTCCAAATTCGACATGAAAGATCTTGGTGATGCAAACTATATTTTGGGCATGGAAATTAAACGAGATCGGGAAAAGAGGAAGCTTTGGTTAAGCCAGAGAAAGTATGTCGAGATAATACTGCAGAGTTTTAATATGCAGGATAGTAAACCAATGAAGGTTCTTATTCTTGTAGGTGTAAAGTTATCTGCTGAATAGTGTCCGAAGACACAAGAAGAGGAAGATGACATGTCTCGTGTTCCATATGTAAGTGAAGTTAGTATCATGATGTATGCGATGGTCTATAATAGACTAGACATTTCACATGCATTGGGAGTATTGAGCAGGTTTATGTCAAAACTAGGGAAGGAGCATTGGACAACAGTGAAGCCAGTTTTCAGGTATTTGCATGGTACTAGTGATTATGGTTTGTGCTATCAAGGAAGACCAGGACTAGACAGAGTTTTGGACATCCGTGGCTTTGTTTATGCATACTAGGCTGGAGATATGGATTACAGAAGATCTACAAGTGGGTATGTGTTTAACCTATTTGGAGGTGCAGTCAGTTGGATGAGTAAGAGATGGTTTGTAGTGGCACTTTCAACTACACAGGCAGAATACATGACAACCACTCATGCAAGCAAGGAAGCAATTTGGTTGCAAAGGTTATGTTCAAGTATGGGGTTAGTACAACAAACTATAAGGATAGACTGTGATATCCAAAGTGCAATTTTCTTGGCAAAGAACCCTGCTTATCATTCAAAGACAAAGCACATTGATGTTCAATATCACTTTGTAAGGGATATGGTTGAGGACAAAAAGGTGTTGTTGGTAAAGGTGGACACTTTGAAGAATACTGCAGATTCATTGACAAAGTCTGTGAGCATTGAGAACTTCTCTTGATGTAGAGAAACAATAGGAATTGTAGGGTTGGACCAATGACTAAGCTCTCCTATGGCCCCATGTGGAAAGAAAACAACAACTGGGAGAATGTTGGGAGTGTGTTATATTTTTTCCACAACTAGCCCCAGTAGTAAAGCTAGGGGTGGCCAGCCTCCCCTTTGTTGTGCCGCACGCACTGGGATTTGAGGGGGGGTATACCCCCTCTACAGGGCCCGGGGAAACGCCTCGGGGAAATTGGTTTTGGACCCTATATTAGGTGGGCAGACCTACCTATGGTTTTGTGCGTGGTTTTTGCACATAGTTTTGGGCATGATGGTTTTCTGCCCATGGTATTTTGTAAATCCGGTCAAGGGAACTACGATTATGTTCTAATCCAAGGTTAATGGATTGGGGTTTATGGATGATTCAACATGTATATATATATTGTAATGTTGAAAGGAATATAATGAAACATCAATCTAGTAGTCCCAGTTTTGGGATCTAGGAGAAATCTATGTCTATATTTGTTTTATGTTTTATGCTCTCGCCATTTTTTATTTTCTATCTTTAGAATTCGTATGCAGGTAATTTATGTACGTGGTTAAAACCTACACAAAACAACTTCAATAGAAAAATCCATACAATGGTTTCCTGAAATAGCTTGGATGCACTTTCGTCTACCATCATTGATCATCTCATATCAATAAAAAATATTTTTTAGCTACTTTTGACAAGGGTAGTGAGGATTGATGGACACCATTCCCTTCCATTCTATGACCATTGGTCAAACAGAGGTAACAAACCACAACATAGTTCAATTGTTAAACATTTTTAACCATAAACTTTAAAAGACATGGGATGCCAACATGCCATATGTATAACATTGTTATAATCACGCACTACATAACACAACTATAACTATGTTGCACATGTGACATGTTTTCATCTCATGTCTTTGGAGCTTTATGGTTAAAAATTGGTAACAATTGCACACTACGTAGCACAACATGAACTTCACCTTTTGAAGCATGCCTGGTATTTTTTTCAGTAGATACAATTAGCCATTTTGGGTCCTATAACCAAGGAAATAATGGTGAAAGAGGTCATTTCACATAGGAAAATGGTTTATATACCACATCTAGAAGATTCATGTTCAAGATCGAGAATCTTTGCAAAAGAATCAACAAAAACACAATGTCATGCATGATCAACACTCTGCATATCACCATTTTTGTGCATGAGATAAAATTTCGGTTGCCTCAAAAGGGGAAATTTAAGGAGAGAGGCAGGAATATCAAACCAATCAAATAACTTTAAGGAGAGAGGCATGGATATCAAACCACTCAAATATGTCTCATACACCATCATTAAGCAAAATCGAGAAAAGGCATTGAAGTTGGAGTTACCACCATACATGAGCATTCAGCCAGTCTTTAACATGAATCACCTAAAGTTGTAAAAGCCATCAATGATGGATGAGAAGAAAAATTATTTGTTGCAATTGCTTCAAAAGTCTATGTTTTTGAAGTTGGTGCAGAGCTAGAAGTAGACATAATTCAACAATGGATAAAGCATGGGCATGTTTCAATGAGATCACACATAATTTAGTTTAGTACCATAAGCATAAATGAGAATATTCTAAGGGGATACAAAGCATTACTGTGCATTGGGGGATGACTTAGTAGAACATATGGTATGAGTGAAGTCTAAAATACAACCAAATCAAGGCCGAAAATACTAGAATAGATTAATCTATAGGCTTGAATTTTAGGCTACCCCACTAAAAATTATTGCTTTCATTAATATCAGAAAAAATACATTTGGAATGTCCTTGGTCAAGTTGAATGGAATCGACCAGTTCAGTGAAAAAATGTCAGTTTAGTTCCAAAACAACCATTTCTAGTTCCAAACCTCAAACCTAACCTGTTTGACGCCCAAATTGGTTAGACTGGCTAGTTACACCACTTCCAGTCTAGTTCTGATAACACTAGATATACAGGTGAGTGAGGATTAGGTTGCATCATGAATGGACAAAACATCGTTTTTTGTGCATGTACATAAGTATGTTAACTTACAAAATCACCAATAGAGAATTCCCATTATTGAAAATGAAAATCCAAAACACAGGCTTCCCAACAAAAAAAGAAATGACCTAATGTTCTAAGGTGTGAGTCCAAAACATCAATGTGTATCAACAGTACAAATGAAGGATGTCATAATATGGCTAAATCAGAGCAGATCAATATCCTTAACATGACAACATGTCATGATTAGATTACAGTAGGGATCGACATCATATACAAATTCCTCACACACACACGAAATACAAGCTTCCCAACTAGAAATGGAATGAACTCAGAACTAATGTTGTAAGGGGGAACAAAGCATCACTGTGGATAAGGGATTAACTAAGTAGAAAGTTGAAACATGCAATATGAGTAAATGAAAGCCAAATCATAGTATCGTGTATCAAAATTCTTGACATGGATGCCTATGTAGATTGCAATTTGCATTGCAGTGGGAATGAATACCATTTCCAAGCATATAAACACTCACAAATCCAAATGCGTGCTTCCTAGCCATAGATGAAAGTAGTTTATGCTATAAGGGAGAAAGTAATAAAAAATGTGTATAGGAAATTAACATGCATAGGTACTGAAAAAATACCATAATATTAAACCATGATTGAGAAATAAATTGTGACTAAACTAGAAGAGAGTGGAGGGGTCTTCTTAGCCTAGTAGTATGTGAAGAATGCATAGTAATTCCTAACACATACATCCTTGAAAAAATTCAAAATGTAAGCTTCTCAGTCATAGATGAACAAATAGATGTTATAAGGGAGAAATAAAGAAAACAGTGTGCATCATAAACTGGCCTAGGTAAGGTACTAGAAATGTTTGTTAAGAAGATGCCCTGACCGAGTGACAAATTGGGGCCAAAATAGAATAGGGTAGAGAAGTCTTCTTAATCTGGTAGTCCTTGAAGAATGTACATTGTATACTAATGCTTAACACATACAAACAAATCTTAAAATGAAAAAATCCTAGCCATAGATGGAATGAGTCAATGCTTTAAGGGAGCAACAAAAAATTGCATGCATAATAAATTAACTGCAGTATGAACTATAAACATAGATAGGAGTAAAACCTGAAAAGAAACAAATTTATGCCAAAATAGAACAAAGTATAGTAGTGTTTTTAACTTGGAAGTCCATGAATACTGGATTCCTTAGAAATGGAGGTGTAAACCCTGATTAAGAAACAAATTAAGGCCAAAAAAGAGTCTTTTAACCTAGCAATCCATGTAGACTAGATTCCTTAGAAATGGACACGCACACCCAAAAAAAAAGGAACAAAATTATGTTGTGGAACTAGTTGCTAAAAAGGGGTGGGTGTCAAGCATATTTCATAGTCATAGAAGCTACTCCAAGATCATGCCACAAGATAGGATTATGTGCCTATTTCACGCACACTGACACAACATATCCCATATGGGAGGGAGAAGGCTAACCAAAAAAGCGTACTCAAAACACATCCAATTAACTATTATATTAGTAGGGGACACCACATATGTTGGGATTTATAAATGAGGTCACAGGAAAATTTCCTCAATTGGGAAGCCACCCCCTCCCTTTTTGGGGGTAATTTGGCATTTCCAATATCGTTCTTATTGCAGCAATTTACAATTCAATGCTGGGAATGGCTTATCGTTACCTAGATTCTTCGTTTCCTCAAACTCCTTGTAATATTATTCCATCTTTATGCCCTTAACATAGCAAATTTACGCTTCTTCTAGTGGGAATAGGACCTTATCGATGCCCTGAACGAAGATTCTTCCATCAACATAAATGTCATGATCATACAAGTTGGCAGTAATCAGTCCATGCAAAAACATAACAATCCCATTTTCTTCTTGAGTGAATTTCTTACGAGGGACCCTATGAGTATCATACTTGACCTTAACGAACTTCCTCATAGTAGTATACAAGCTCTCCTCATTCTGATACTTTGGGATAACACAATAATACATGATCTTCTCTGGAGCACCCAATTTTCTCAACTCATCTATTGCGATTTCCCCCATTTTCTCATCATTGGGTGTCAGGATAGTGATGTGGTAACCCTCTGAAATGAGTTTGGCAATTTTAGACACCAAGGAGGTCAAATTCACCAAGATATTAGACATCTCAATATAGCCACCATAAAGCATCAATGTGTGAATTAAGTCATTCACCTGGCTCTCCCCATCAAACCAATTGTGCCCAAAAGAAGGAATGCATAAAACTATTATATATTGTAAAAGTGGTATAAAACTATTATATACTGTAATAAACCAATAGTACCGAGAAGGAGGACTAGCATAAAAATATTATATATGGTAAAAGGGTAATAAAACAATTATATATTATAATATTATATATGGTATATGGTATACAACTATTATAATTTTAGAATTATAAATGGATTCATAGAGTCTTCTAAGGGGTCATTGAATTCATCTATCTAAATTTTAACATTAGATGGATTTAGAGACCCCTTTGTCTCTAAATTTTAACGCTGCAAATTGATTCAGAGACCATGGGGTCTTTGAATCCATCTGCAGTGTTAAAATTTAGTGAAATGTAACACTTCAATATCAAAATTGCAATTTTCCATTTCTGGAGTGACACAATTAAAAATGACTAGCATAAATGACTAATTCATATACTTGTTGTACTTTTTAGTTGGTCATATTTTTATTCTTGGACTATAGTAGTCATTTAAGTTAATAATTTTTAATTCTGCCACTTATTATCTAGTCATATATTTTAGCCTTAGACTAGATTAATCATTTAAGTTAGTTTCTTTTAGTTGGGTCACTTATTATCTAGTCGTATATTTTATCCCTAGACTAAATTAGTCATTTATGTTAGTTGTTTTTAGTTGGGTCACTTAAAATTTCTCAATTTAGTAGTAATTCACTTGAAATAATTGTGGTGACAAACTTTTTTAGTCGCGTAGTCAGCAATATCTCATTTTGTACTAGTGTTTTGATAAAAGTTAATTTTTATCACTTCATAAAGGATTTAAATAGGGAATACATCCCTTATTATTTACGGGAAACATTGAAATCCTCTATCATAACTTTACTACAACCCTCTCTACTTCCATTAACAAGATCTATATTGAGGTTTCATGTAAAATGGATAATATAACAACCAACCCTTGATATGATAATGATTAGAAAATTGATAGAAAAGCAATTAGGGATACTTCTAACAAATATTTAAAGCTTGATAAGATAATTATGTATAAATCCCTTATTTAAAAAGAAAGGCATTATACAAAAAGAAGGCAAGAGCACTTGTTACAGCTATCTAAATCATACACTAGAAAGTTTTGGAAGAAAATTCTAATTAATAAACCTAAAGAAAATAATATTATTCCGTTGAAGAACTGGAATTCCTACCTGAAACGTTTTTATGAATCCCATAATACCATGGACATGATTTTGAATGTCCCTACAAAGTATGGAATGGTTTTTATGGAAGATATTTTGTTTGGGGTGAAGTGGCTCACAACCACAAAAGCTAAGGGCATTGAAGTTTACCAAGTCGAATTTTTTAAATAGGAGGGCCTACCCTTCTCCCTCACATGCACAAGCTCTTTAATTTGGAAATGAAGCAAGGCATACATAAGCCTTGTATATAGTGCCTCATTGTACCTATGTTTAAAATGGATTAAACACATTCTCTCTAATTATAAAACCATTATGGTTAGGCCCATTTTAGCCAAGTTGTATGATATTATTTTGGAAAAGAAGATTAGCCTATGTCTTGAAATCCATAATAAAAGAGCTAAAGGCTAATCTAGGTTTAGGAGGTATATTTCAACTATGGGCCACCTTTTTAATCTCAAGATCATTGTAGAGGAGTGTTGCAATAATAAAAATAATCTCTTATATTTTTCCACTGACTTTAGAAAATATTTTGACATTTTTCCTAGGAATAACATTTGGAAGAGTCTAGAAGAGATAATAGTTCCTGTTGAGTAGAGGGTTTTTGTGACAAGGTTGTATGGGAATGTTATTTCCAATTTTAGGACCATTGAGGGTTAGTCGAAACAAATTAACTAGCATAACATAGTTAAGCAAGGGTGTCCTTTGTTTCCTACCCTTTTGGAACATATAATGATAAGCTAGAGGAGTTATTAGAAGAAGTAGGTTGTGTTGGCCTTGTGTTCATTGATATGGTCATAACTCTTCTCCTTTATGCTAATGATATTTCTATTTTTATGAGGAGTTCCCATGATCTTGGAAAGCAACTGAAAATTCTCCTGTATTTTTGTTCCAACATGGGTATGATTTACAATACTGACAAAGAAAACTCATGATAATTAAATCCAAAAATATCACATATATATTCATATATGGAAACAAGAACTTGGAGGAAGTTACTTCATACAAATATATTGGAATTAATATCCATCACAAGTTTAACTGGAAATATAACATTGAGAAAATGATAAATGGACGATGGAAAGCTTATTACGGACTTGAAAACAATTGTAAGTTGACATATATTTGGATATAAGATTTGAACCAAAAAAAGCCCCTTTGAGACTCTTGTCACCCTTATTATTTGATATGGATGTGAGGTTTGTGGATGAAATATCTCCAAGAAGTTGTGGGGGAAAATATAATAGATCCAAAAGAAATTTATAAGCTATAATTTCAAGATTAAAGGAAATACTCTATATCCTATCCTCATAATCGAAGAATGCATTCCCCACATTGAAAATATGGCTACAAATAAGCATATTATTTATAAGAAGAGGTTAAAAAACATGGAAGACACGAGGTTTCCTAAAATTGCTTCTAACTCTAGCCAAAACCACAAACTTTGGTCTAGCAAGAGGGGAGGGCATAAGGATGTCTAGTCTTGGCTAGACCATTGGGGGATAAAGTAGGATATTATTTTGTAGAATAAGGATAATATTAAAAATATCATTACATTGAAATTTAAGGAGAAATTTCTGGGTGATAAATAATTATAGGGAAAAAGGAAACTAAGATATTATAAGGAGGTTATCAACAAAAATCTCAAAAAACAAAAATATCTCTATATCTCGAATAGTGTCAAGAAGAAACTAAACATTGATAGGATAACAACAAATTCTCATGAGCTCCATAGTGAAATTAGGTGTTACTTAATTCCAAAAACACCATGGGATGAAAAAGTCTCTCACCATTGTGTTACTATGAGGGTTGAAGATAAAAAGATCTCTCTCTCAAATTGTGAATCTTATACTCAAATTAGATCTAAATTTCAAAACATTTGTCACACTACCAACCATCTTGACAGTTTTACTCAATAAAACTATGGTGACCTTGAAATGCTTCTCTTAATGTTTTTGAACATAGAAATAAAAGTCTAAAGAATTATAAGTAACCTCTTACCTTCTTAATTTATGATATGCCATTTTTGTCTTAGTAGACATTAATCATCATCATCATAAATATTCATGATATTACTATATTATAGTTATTATTCGACCTTATATTATGATTATATTATATATTATTATATTGGTGATTGTATTATAAGTTATTATTATCATAAGTTAATGATATATTTTTATTCTATTATATATTAATCATTTATTATCTACTATTTATTATCATTTGTTTATGTACAAAAAATTAAAGTTATAATTAATATTTTTAAGTTTCCTCTTATAATTCTATATTAGTCTGGCTTATATGGTAGTGTGATGTGGCATATTTAGATCCATTGTGGCACTCATGGACTATTATTTTTCAATTCCTTAATAGGATCTTTTTTGGATTTTCTCAAATGTGTTAAAACCTTTCCACCACATTCACAACATGTAAGTAGTATTACCTATTGATTATGAGATTCCAAAGGTCCTGAAGACGACATTTGAACCCTTTTGAGACACTAATCCTCCCAAATAACCCTTGATAGAATACATAAATGAAGATCATTGATCATCATTACAAACTAATGAGGAAACTAAAAATCACTCCAAGGTCAACTACAACCAACAAGTTCAAGCCCAATCATTCAATAAAGGAGATCATGTCCTACTATATGAAGTTGCCACCAACACCTTAGGTCTTGGTGTATTGGAGAGGCCCTTTAATAATCAAATACCTCCTAACTAAAGGTGCATACAACTTTTCTCATCTTGAGGGCCTTTGAGTAGCCACCTCCTTAGGCCCACATTCATTTGTACATTCCACTTTGAAACAATTTCAAAATTTGTTTTAGTGTTTTTAATCAATATTCGATCCTTTTTACACTCTTATTCACTTGTGCTTTCTTGCTTTGCCAGACAAATAATTTTCTAGTTTATCACATCGCTTTTTTAAATTGGGATATTAGTGGACTCATAATCTCACCTCTACAGCTTGGTCCATTCATTCACCTTCAGACAGTGCCCTTTACTCAAATAGCTTGTTCTTAGGAACATCCATGAATAACTAAGAAGAGTATGATGCTATTATTAAATTACTAGCTAATGCAAGTCAACTATAGACTTCTTGTTATTATCTCATAGTTGAGTAATGTTTACCATGTGTGTTATCCTTGCCTATTCAAGAAGTACCTGATTCGAGCGGTAGTATCTTTTATAAATAAAATTGCAAGTTTTTGAAATTGTGACCTTGACAACAAGTACCCTTGGGACCAAAATCCTAACACCATCTATGGAATCAAAAATAGGTTTTATTAATAACAGCCCCATTTTCCTTTTATATTTAAAATGTAGCATTTTAGAAACGATGGTCTAAAGGCCAAACATTGTTGTAAACAAAATTCTTTAAAAAAACATAATAATAATAATAATAATCAATTGGGATTATCTCGGATGGTTGGGAAGAATGGTTGCTATCTCCCCCACCCAGGTTCAATTCCCCGTGAGTGACATGATGATGAGAATTAATGATGTAATGGCTATGTGCCTAAGAATATTGTTGTATTAACCCTCACTCTCACCCTCAAGATGAGAGAGAGGGTGATTTCCCTTGATGATGATGATGATGATGGTATGATGATGGTGATGATGATGATGATGGTGATGATGATGGTGATGATGATGATAATAATAGAATTTGTTGGAGGATGAAAAAACCCGTTGTCATAGGAATTAGACAAATGGGGTTGGAAATCAAATTTGGAAATAAGCTTGGTGGGGACTAAAGTTGTATAATGGCACAATTATGTTAGGATTTTATGCTCTTTCTTTATAATATTTTCTGAGGATGAAGACGATTCATTACGCTGATCTAAAAATCTATGTTTTGGCTATTTTATAGCTATGCATAGATATAATTATTATATTAATTTGTAAGATAAAAATGATGTTGTTAGGAAATAATTTGGAATATCCATGGACCTCTAAAATGTAAAATAGTTCTTTGGATGGCTCTAAACAACAAGATTCTTACTTGGGATAATGGAACTAAGAGAGTGTGGTATGGTCCTAAAATATGTTCTCTATGTATGCTTAAGGTTGAGTCACTTACTCATCCTTTTATGTCATATCCCTATGTATTTCAAGAGTGGTTTCCAGTAGCATGCTCCTTCTCTCCAAAGATGACATAGAATATATCCAATCTAGAGGAGTGTATGCAAGATTGTTTCCAAGATGAAACAATAAAGACGTTTAGTATTTTCTAGGTATTATGGTACATTTTATTTAGTGGGCTCATAATTCATTCATATTTTAGAACATATATGTTCACATGACAATATAGCACGTCTTATTATGAAGCTTGATAGAGAGTACATAATGGAGCTGAAAAATACCAAATTGTTGCTCACTTGGTATCATACATGTCAACTTGGAGTATTGAGGCTATATAGACATGAACGCATTTGTGTTTTATGAATGCAAGAACTTTCATGTGTGTTCATGTTATTGAGAACCCCATTACCACTTTTTAATCCACCATCTTTGCACGAGTACCCATTCACATTATAGGATATAGTTTTTATCCTATATATGTATTAGATTCTATTTTTCCTCCTCCTAGCCTTATCCCTTAAGGAGTTGTTGATGTGACATAAAATCTATTTCAATAGGTGGTTATATATATATATATCATTGAAACTATGAATATAAATTGAAGTGACATATGCCTTTTCTTCCATCTTCTTGTGTGTTATTGCATATTTTATGATTGACTCGTTTCTTTCAAATTCTATTAGAGAATTAGCTATCTTCTTTCAAAATCCATTGGTTGCCTTGAATCTAGATATTTTTCTCATCCTTTCTTCTAAGAGTTAGGGCCACCTTTACGTGTGTTGCATTGTGGTTAATTTCTAGACCCAAACTTTTTCTTACCCTTTTGGCAAAACAATTTTCTAGAAATTTGATTTCCATTTGGATGCATTTGTGTATATAATCGCAATATTTAGAATGTTGTATTGATTAGAGTCCCAAATACAGTTTTATATGCAAGTATTAGTTGCATTATTGTACTCTAACACAATCTGAGATTCACCTTGATGCAAAGTTGTATGCATCTCATGTACCAATCTTCATTATTTCGAATAGGTAAATAATCCTCCATGTGAGTTTTGTAACATCCACCTGTTCTACCCTGCTATTGTGTCGGCCATGCCAACATGAAGAGAGAGAGAGAGAGAGAGAGAGAGAGAGATGATTGGATGAAACCAAATTACTAATTGATATTAATTGATTAAAAAAATTAATTTAATTAACACAACTAAAGGTTGGACCACTTTAAGGATCCTTGGTGTGAGGATAGATTGTCAGGTTTGCTTATTTCCTTGAATAACCATATCACACCCTAATGCATTAAATTCCAAGACCCTTTTCATCTGGGAAAGGTCATCCCCTATTATGAATAAGTTTTAATAAAATGTGATTGACTGATTTTAGAGTCAATGACCTAGACAACTAATTCTGACACAAAGAGATAAAACAAAGTTAGATAAAACAAAGTTGGAAAAACTTTCAACTATTTGTACCTTAAAGAGGCAAAGAAGTTAGACGATGTGACCTGAAGAGACAAGATATGGGGGCAAAGGCACTTAGGAGCCTAAGGTGGTTCCCTCTTGGCCATGCTAAGGATGAAAAGCACGACCCATAAATACATAACCCCTATGGAATATGAAGGGGAGATATCAATTCTTACCTTTGCCATCAACTTACTCACACCATCCCTTAGAATGCTAACTTCGAAACCCATATTGTACTACCTATACCTTATATTATGGATTTGGCTCACGAATCAGGGAGCTTGGTCCAAACAAAATTGTTGGTTATCCCTTGTTCAAACCATTATCACTAGCTTAGAAGGCAAAGAATCCTTAGGCCTGGATCTAGCTCAGGGGTGATCAGTTGTAAGAGAATTTACAATGAAAACTAGCCTACAGTAGGGAGGAGAGTGGAAGTCCCTTCTTTAGCCCCCCCCCAAAACCATCCAAGTAAGTAACATGTTCCATGTTCCTTGATTTTTGAACACTGAATGATTCCCCTCTCTCATAACTAGCTTAGGTTTATACTTCTATACTATTTACAATCAAATTTACATTCATTGTTTCACTTATGATGGTTATTTGTCTAGGATGCTCATAGTCAACTGGTTGAGGCATATGGGAATAATTGACTATAAATGTTCTTGGTTGTTGATTATGTAGTCATGTTTAGTTGGTTGTATATATTTGCTTACCTTTACATGAATTGCATCTACTAATTTCTTGATTTTAGTTTGAATTATGTATTGGATAAAGGCTAAGACTATATCAATCATATTATATGTGACTAGGAAATATTTTCATGGGCATCTTACATACATATATATAACTTGAGCGTTTCACTCCGAGATTAAAACTTGAATGCTTTGTATAAATAACCACTGCAATTGGGAAATTTTTTAGGGGAAGAATACACCTATATACCTTGAAAAAACTTATTAACTATAACCATTAGTCGTTATCATATCATTCAACATCTTCCCTCTTATTTTGCAATGATGATTGATTTATCACATTTATGCAATTATTTCCTTCTCTTTAGCCATTTAAAGATGATCATCTCTTGTTTCTAAAATAATCTACAAATTTGAAGATAACAATATTTCCGTTTAACTATTGTTAATGTTGTCCTTTGATGATTCTAGAGAGTCCTCCATGTTGATTTGACTTCTTCTATGTCCATTTGGTGTATGTGAACTACTGAGCATTCTTTACAACATCATCCAAGTTGCTAATACTTTATTTGTAATAATTTGTATGATCAGCCTATGAATATAGAACCATAACAGTTCTAGAATGATTCTTTTATTCTGAATGTCAAACATTAGTATAAGTTGTGAAAAGTGCATTTCCATAATTATATTAGATAATATCAGTGTGTTTCTAACAATTTTAAATAACATTGGTTGCATTATTTCTCTTTAATCTTGAATATAAGGTCAAAATATGATACAACCTTTTTCACACACTGTGTTCCACCAACACTTCAGCCAATGGTCAACAAAACATTTGTTTAATTAAAGCAAACTTAGAGACTTTCTATTATTCCTTTTCCTATTGTCGATTAAAATTGAAAGGTAAGCAAATTCATTACCACTTCCACGGTGTAGAACAAAGTTCCTTTTTTCAACTAAAAAAGGATTATGATTGAACCATGACAAAAATATCCATAGTAATAGCACATTATTCTTGAATAATTCTTTCATTACTTCCTTTGAGATATGATGTGAACCACTTTAAAAAGTGACAAAACTAAATCGATTCAAAGTTCAAACTGTTTTCTAACTAAATAGAAACATGTATAGAAAAGTGGTGTTTACAACTATATATGCTTTCATTGAAGTGAAAAAGGTTAAAGAACTAGCATTTGCACCACATGTTGCAAAGGAAACGCCGTAAGGCAATGGCATAAGAAACAATAGCAAAAACAAATCTCGATAGTTAGTGACATTTTCACAAGACAAATCGAATTTCTACCTGACTCATTTCTTCATATCAGCCATAATTTTACAAAAAATGTCAAATAGGGGTTACATTGAATATAATATTTCCAGCAATTTTCATAATGCAGTGTTGTTAGGTGGTATTCCAATGGTGACACATCATGTGATTAGCTGACATTGACACTGACATAGATGGTATTTCAGGCATAGTTATTTAAGGTTGTGTGTAGAAGATTTCAAGAGAAGCTATGCATGACAGATTCTACCTGCCCTAACATAATTCACCCAAAAGATACAAAATTTATCTGAGAGGTTGATTTATCTTGGACAATGCGATTTTTATATGGCAAGGCATGCATTGGACTTAAGATTGTAAAATATCTCATAACCTTTTCTAATATACTATAAATCAAGGCCAAGGAACACTAACATAGGGAATAATAAACATGCATAGAAGCTAGGAAATTCATATAAATTTGATGTCTAACTACCGAGAACATATGCTTCATAATCCATTTTGTCACATTTTTCTCATTTCATTGAATTAGAACTTGCCACAACTCTTTTGTCGAGGCCTAGAAAGAAAGGGATACCTAGAAATTTAAAGATCTACCTAAATTGAATCTACAATTAATAACATAATGATAGCCCCCGGGAATACATATGACATCCTCCTCAGATCATATCATGGGCCATACAAGGACTATTATATAGGAATAAGCCCTTATCTGTCTGCCAATCTAACAGTCAATACCAGAGAAATTCTTCCTCTTCTATTCCAATTATCAAACCCAGATTCCCCAAAATAAATGAGTCGACTACTATCTTTAGAGGCATGAGCCTGATTAGAAGCTTGAATTCCCAAGCATATACAACAAATGTTCCACAGAAGGTGGACATAAATCTATTTTTGCGATAGAACTGAACCTGGAAGCTTGTAAAAGAGGACAGACAGGTAATTCCCCTAACAACACAAGATTCCAAGCTTCCATCAACAACGTCACATTCCAAGTTCCTCAAACCTCCATTTTACAGGCCTACTATAACAACATCCAGGGGGTTTTCTCTAAAAAGATGAAAACAATTCAAATATAATTTTCCTATATGCTATTTACCATTTTTTAGTGACAAGCACAATCTATTGAACCTTGCAGGAGAATGGTGGGGCGCTAATGTTGCAAATCTTGAAAACGTTGTCATGGCCTCTAGAGGAGGCCCTCCACTTTCTGATGCTTACCTCATCAATGGTCATCCTGGACCAACATATAACTCTTCAGCTCAAGGTACTGTGCTTGGATACTCTTCTCCATGGAGTGAGATTTATTAAGATAGATCCATCATTACCCTAGAGTTATCATTCAGAATGACCGTATAATATCTACGCTCTGTTTTCATTTGCAGATGTGTGGACAATGCAAGTGGTTAAAGGAAAAACATACTTGATGCGGGTGATCAACGCTGCTCTCAATATTGAGCACTTCTTCAGCTTTGCCAAGCATAAATTCAACAGTATACAAGCAACAGTGTAAACATAAATTGGAAAGGAATCTCTTTTCCTAGAAAACAATTTTGTAACTAATCGTAAAGAGCCCGGGCACTCCATGTTGTCAAATTCTTGTAGAACAATTTTACCAGTATGCTATATACTAACGATGCAAAAATCACCAACCTGCTATCTGATAACTATGTAGCTATCATTTAGTACCCTGCCCACTGCAGAGCATATAAAAATGCTTGCTCAACATAGAAATTCCCATTATGCTTTTCTATGTATTATACCCCAAATGTTTAATATCCACATTCTGCATTATGGAATAAAACTAAGATTAAGCATATAAACTCGTATCATGTGCAATCATGAAACTATCGATATCTCTGAAGGCTAGTTCCTAACTGCAGATGCATACATTTAAAAAGCAATCAAAGGCGAATAATTATTGACCAAGGGAATTTTAAGACTTCGTAAGAGAATTGTATACAATTCAATGATCTGAAAATTAAAAATTCACATCCGCTCCAATATCTAGAAGATCTTCTAAATATTGGAGGGGATGTGAACGTTTAAGTTTCAGATCATTGAACTGTATAAAATTTGGATAGTTGAGCATTAGACTCAAATCAAATACGCAAAATGAAAATTATTTACAAGTTGAGACTTAAAAATTTAGAAACGATTTCATGTTTCACATGCTTCAAGAGTCGAATAATAATAAGAACTATGGCTATTCCCAGTACAAATGTGAACAAAGATGGTTTTCTGCCGAAGAAAGCGTTGCAACATTTTGCTTGCTTCTGCTTCTTTCAGTTGGTATTAGGGAAAAAACAAAGTTCACATGAACGTTTGGTAACGATGGAGAACAATTAATTAGACAATATGGATTTCAAAGCATCCTACCATCTCAAAAACTAGTTTCTTTTGTCACATTATGGAGCAATCATTAGAATCCAGTGTCCATGAGTTCTTGTAGTGCGCAGGAGTTAAAAACACCTGCATCCTTAGGCCTAGAAAGAAAAGGATACCTAGAAATTTAAAGATCTACCTAAATTGAATCTACAATTAATAACATAATGATAGCCCTGGGAATACATATGACATCCTCCTCAGAGCATATCGTGGGCCATACAAGGACTATTATATAGGAATAAGCCCTTATCTGTCTGCCAATCTAACAGTCAATACCGGAAAGAGTTTTGCCATCTTAAGCTACCAGAGAAATTCTTCCTCTTCTGCTCCAATTATCAAACCCAGATTCCCCAAAATAAATGAGTGGGCTGCTGTCTTCAGAGGCATGAGCCTCATTAGAAGCTTGAATTCCCAAGCATATCCAACAAATGTTCCACAGAAGGTGGACATAAATCTATTTTTGCGATAGAACTGAACCTTGAAGCTTGCAAAAGAGGACAGACATGCAATGCCCCTAACAACACAAGATTCCAAGCTTCCATCAACAACGTCACATTCCAAGTTCCTCAAACCTCCATTTTACAGGTGTACTATAACAACATCCACCATTTTACAGGCCTACTATAACAACATTCAGGGGGTTTTCTCTAAAATGATGAAAACAATAGAAATATCCATAATAATAGCACATTCTTCTTGAATAACTCTTTCATTGGTTCCTTTGAGATATGATCTGAACCACTTTAAAAAGTGACAAAACTAAATTGGTTCAAAGTTCAAACTATTTTCGAACTAAATAGAAACATGTACAGAAAAGTGGTGTTTACAACTATATATGCTTTCATTGAAGTGAAAAAGGTTAAAGAATTACATTAATACACCATGAATGATAGAGGATGGCTATTTCATATTTCATTATGTTTAATATGTAATACAATTTGGAATAGTCCCACTGTCATGAAAACAAACAAACAACGATATGTGATTCCTTTGAACACTCATTATTTTTTAATAGATGATGAAGTCGGCAGCATAGGTAAACCATTTGGAATCATGGACGACTAGGTCATGCGCCTTACATAACGTAAGTTATTCGGTCGTCCCGGTAGTTTGAATGGGAGAAGTTTAGCTATGGATCACACACCCTATTGCCGATGGGTGGGTCTGCACTGCATCCAAGAGGTTGGCCTTAGGCCCACTCATCAAGTTCATCGTAGTTACAAGGCCCGATGAGGGGTGAGTTGGGTAGTTTAGTCTAGCCTAGTCTCGATTTGATTGCATTTGATTTTTGGAATTCTTTTCTCTAAATTAGGTTGAGCTTAATTAGGTTGAGCTTAAGTGAAGCTAGCTCTAAAATTAAATAGAAAACTAATTTACCCACCAATAAAATGCTATCACCAAAATTATACGGTCAAATTTGAATACCCTAAAATAAATTAATTTCCCAAACTTCGATGAAGCTTCCGATGTTACGTCCCTCATGCGTTTATGCATAGCCGTTGGATGGGCCGACGATGGGGTGAAATGCGGGAGACGATCCTTTGGAAACTCGACCACAGAATTTGTGGAGATTAGGTTGAATGATGTGTGATGGAGGCTCGCCATAATTCAGGAAGAGGAACGCAGCTGCAGAGAGGAGGCATGTGGTATCATGTGTGAGGATTTGTGGGCCACTTCATATTTACTCTGTCAGGGCTGGCTTTGTCGGCTTGTAGTTTAGGCAGGTAGAGTATGTAGTTCAGTTTTGAAGCATATATATATCCTCCCATGGCTTCAAATTGAGAGCGAGCCATTTCCCATAACTTACGAATTTGGAATTATATTTTGTCCCACAAAAGATTTTGGGAAGGATTTTTGAGTGGCTAAGTGACCAAAATTTAAATAAATGGTCTAATTTTCGTGGATCTTAAAATTGACCCTTATGGCTTTTATATATTGTTACTCTATTTCACTTTTCCAATTTACTCGATGTATTTTGTGCGAAATGACATCTAGACTTTGCCCTGTGCGTTGTCGTGCTCGAGGGCTAACCTTACCTTACATTTGTCATCCCACATGAAGGATAACATTATGTTTGTTGTGCTCAATGTAAGAGAGGAGGTTCCTTTTGTGGTGTGCCATGTGATAGGTGAAATATCCTTTTTTTCATATATATATATATATATTTGCCCATGTAAGAGAGAGTATCTTACCATGTTGGCATTTTAGAGTAGAGATGAACTATTAATATCACTGTTTGGTTTAAGAGGCAACATATTGCCATGGGCGGTTTGGCGGAAGGGAAACTCTAAGTTTTGACCGGACTTGTTTTCGGTGTTAGGTGTCCCATGTGATGGGTGAAATATCCTTTCTTCACACACACACACGCACACACATATATATAGCCCATGTAAGAGAGTATCTTACCATGTTGCCATTTCAGAGCAAAGATGAACTATTGATATTAGTGTTTGGTTTAAGAGGCAACCTATTGCCATGGGCAGTTTGGTTGAAGGGAAACCCCAAGTTTTGACCAGACCTATCTTCGGTGTTACGACTAAGAGTCCATTAAGCTCCTTGGGTTCAAGGTTTAATCCCAAGTTTTGACCAGACTTGTCTTCGGTGTTACGACTGAGAGTCCATGAAGCTCTTTGGGTTCAAGGTTTAACCCCAAGTTTTGACCGGACATGTCTTTGGTGTTACGACTGAGAGTCCATGAAGCTCCTTGGGTTCAAGGTTTAAACCCTTGTGAATTTATTGGTTGAGCATCTTGTCAGAGAAATTGATCATTGTATGACAATATATTTGGTTATTTATTGGGAAGATACATGTTACCACAAGATCTGGGAGGTTGAAGTTGAAAGAGGAGACATATATTACATGGCGTGATTAAAAAGAAATGTTACTATGAATCTTATCTCAAAATGCTTGTGTAGTTTATCATTTTACTAATTTGAAAACTAGAAAGGTGTCCATCTCTGCTAAATTGGAAGTAATGACGTGATATGTAAAATTTTGTATCCCATGACTAAAGTGGAAAAGTATGAAATAAATTTAGCATAAAATAAGTGCCATACAAGGTAAAGTACATGGCATTTCTGGCGATGTTGGATCGATCTTGATAAGGACATCTTTTTTGAGTTTCACATGTCCTTTAGAAAACATGGAAAATTCAACACTAGTAATGTTTAAGGCTAAGAAATTGTTAAATCTTACTTTGTAAATCTCATGAAGGGATGTAGTTAGTGTTGTATTCTTGTTAGAGACTAGAGCCATTAATTGAATCAACAAAGGCAAACATTTTATACCTAGTAGCTTCAATTAGGTATAAAGGGTTTGAAGTTGTTGTTTCAAGTGCATAGCTTTGAATGAATAATGTAGAGAACTCAATCAAAAGCTTGATATCAAGGTAGTACCTATGTTTGCTGCAAACACACCATTTAGATTGGCATATAGTTCACCAAAATAGCTTAAATGAAGTTACATTATTTGATCAAGGAAATTTAATATAATCTATCTTTATAAATTAACAGATGCATTATATGCTTGAATTCTATATTAGAGTCACAAATAATAAAGGTCAATTATTTTCAAAGGCATGTTTAGGACCCAATTTTCCTTCACTAGCAATGATATTTAAAAATGTCAATAATACCTTCCATAACATACATTATTATGAGGGAGTGGTAGGGAGTGTTACAAGTTTTGAAGAATAAAGTTTAGAATCCTCTTTTTCACATTGCATGTATTAAGTATCCCGCCAATATTCGACATGAAGAAAGTGTCTTTAGGAATGTCAATGTAATGTTCTCATGGCTAGAAAACTTATGAATAGAGAAATACGGTTCCAGTAGAGTTATCCATATATCCAAATATTTTGGATCTATTTATCCTTCAAATTGAGGGATATCAAAATGAACTTGTATATGAAACACTATTGTTCTTATGAAATGGCTACTTGTCAAATGATCTCCCACCATTTTTAGGAGAAGTGGAAGAATTTGAGCAAAATTATCAATCATCTTATTCCTTTGTCATGCAAGGGATTCTTGGACAAAAATCTTGATAAGATGTCTTGTTCCCTTGTCTTTCATTTTAGCCACCATGGAAAACTACTTTGGCTAGCAAGGGATGTCTTCATAAAAAATAGTTTATTCAAGGTCTAACTCCGACTACCATGACCTTGACATAGACAACTATATGTAAAATCAATAAAGACTATAATTTTGTGATAGTACTAATTTATATTGAATTAAGAGTGAAATAAAGAACATGCAATGTTGCAAAGAGCACAAATATGCTATTAAAAGAAAATAGTTATAATGTACAAACCAACTTCAATTAATGAATCAAATGCTGAAAACAATCTATCTACATAGCAACAAAATATGGCTTAAGATATTACCAAGTTATCTCTAAAATAATATGTAATAATTATACTTATTTGAAAAAAAACAGTATCAAAAAATTAAAAATAATTTTTATAACAATATCGAAAAAACCTTAAAAGAAACTAAACCTCAGAATGCAAGAAACTAAATCTCAATTTTATTAAGAATATGTTGAGATAAACAATTTTAAATCTGTTAGATTTAAGACTTTTGTGATCTATAATATAAATAAATGTCTTTCAAAAAACAAAAAACATCTTACTATAACCAAAAAAATAAATAAAATAAAAATAAAAATATTTAAAAACATTTTAAATGTTTATTTTAAAATGTCCATAAAAGGCCACCTAATTCATGGTAATGAATTATGATCATGAAAAATGCCAAGAAATCTCATACATGATCACCTCCCTTCCGACTTAATTTTGCTATTTTATAATGAGAGCTACAACTTTGAGTTACACCACTCTCTTCATTCATAATATTGGGTACTTCAATAATATACCCCACCCAGCCATATTTTATTTGTAAATATTAAGTCATGAACACGTTGCAATAAAATAAACCAGAGACACCATTTGAATGCTAGATATCATTAAAGAAAAAATTTGGTTAAGTCAAAATAAACTAGTACAGGATTTCGTGTCTCCCACGTATGATTCCGCTGAGAGCCAGAAGTCAATTAACTTGAATGACACATAATGTATAAAGTATTTCAATTATAATAATTATATATATATATATATATATATTATTTTATTTTTTAATATTTAAGCCATTAAAATTTAATCGTATAAAATTATGATAATTTTTGCTAACAAAGAAAATGGTTTCTTAATATTATAATAGTATTAAAAAATTAGAGAATATTTTTAAAAAATATTTCAAATATATCCAAATTAAATTTAAAATATTGATAATGATTTTAATTTATTGATTTATAAAAATTTTAAAAATTTATTAATCAGAAAGTGTATTTTTAATTACAATAATTTTGTTGGAGATTTTCGGAAAAGCACTGCATAATATATTTTTTATTTGTTTAACATTTTAGATGGTTATTCCATCCATTATCAAGCACTATAGCTTCATATTTTTTTCAATAAATATTTAAATATTTGAAAATTCAAGTTTTTTGTTTTTTTTGTTTTTTCAACAACTTATGGAACAAATTTTCCATAGATGTGGTTTCATTGGGTTTAAATATAAAATAAATTATAAATATGAAATATAATGTGTATATAAGACCATGGATATGTGGCTTATAACCCCGTCACAAAAAAAAATTCCCCTTTTGTCATAAAAGGGATAATAAAATATTGCTAGTTCAAAATTTATATATAGATAAACATAATCACGCTTGCATGTTCGAATAGGCCCAATAAACAGCCGATTACAAGTTGCAAGTTCTAGCAAACCCTACATCTCATCAACACCATGTTTAATTCACAAAGGAACTATTTTAATTTTAATTTTAATTTTAATTTTAATTTTGTATCTGTGAGGGGGCATTTAAATGGTCGCTTACAAGTTGTAAGTTCTAGTAGACCCTACATCTCATCCAAACCATGTTTAATATACAAAGGAACTATTTTAATTTTAATTTTGTATTTGGGGTGCATGCAAGTATATAGTATTCGTCTTCGTTCACCCAATTGATTATGTATTGGTTTAGTGATGAGTTTAAATTTATGGATATTTTAAAATGTTTAACCCCATGTTATGTTATTGAATTTTTTCATTTTGGTCTTCCTCTAACATCTTACTCAAGTTAGGTATTTGTTACATTTTTTTTGCAGATGGTGTAGTGGGAGAAGGGGGCACAAGTAGGGTTACGAAGGTGGTAGTAATGAGAACAGCCCTATGCAAGTTTAACAAGCAAAAATAATTTATAGATTTTTATTGATAGGTTTATATTAAGCGATTTTTCTCAACATGATTTTTGCCTTTCAACAATTTCATGGCACACAATTTTGTGGTCCATGGTAATGTAATCCTTGTCAAGGAATTATGGTAGTATTTTAATCCAACGCTAATAGATTGAGAGTTTATATTATATTCTAGCATTGTAAAGAAATATAATACGAGGAAAAATAGGAGGTGCGGCCTCAGAGTTTTCTTTCTCAACTTTTCGGCTTGAGTTTCGAAGGTAAAATATTTGTGCTAAATGTGTGTGTATGTGTGTGCTAAAACAAATAATGTTTGGTATTAAAGCAGTTTGGTTTCAAGGGGATGCATTTTTGGCTAAGGGTTTTAGCTTGGATTTATGGTAAAACCTCTTATAGTGGCAGATCTATGGAGTTGATTCTTGTGGTGAAAGGAAATGGTGAGTAGTTGAAAGATAGAGATCAAGAAATTCAATGGACAAAATTTTGAGCTATGGAAGCACAAAGTGGAAGCTCTTTTGGTGGATGAAAATCACTGTATTTGTGGATTCAGTCACTACATTGAATAATATGTTGACAAGAGACCAAACCAAGTTATATTGAAAGACAAAGAGCATAATACGATTGTATCTATCATATTCGATATTATTGAATGTTATAGGAGAAATTACAACGAAGGCATTATGGAACAAAGTAGGTGCTTTGTATTATTCTAAGTTCCCATTGAAAAAAATGTTCTTATGGAAGAAGCTATATAACCTAAGGATGAAACATGAAGACTTAGTGACAAAGAATTTGTACATCTACAATATTGTGGTAAGTCATTTTTGCGTATTAATATTAAGATTTAAGATGAAGATACATGTATAAGTTTGTTGTGCTCTTTGCAAGACTCATGGGATATTTTGGTTGTTGACATATGTAGTAATACAACTACTTTAAGCTTTGATGAAATAGTCTCATCCTTCTTATTGGAGGACATAAGACAAAAAGATATGGAAAGTTAGAGCACATATTCCTTATCTATAAGAGGACGCTCCCAGGAAAGAAATAAAAACAATTCCTCAAATAAGAGGTATAAATCTAGGGGAATGTTAGACCCCTATAATACTAGTGTAGCCCCCATATTGTTATTGTTGTTCCTCATAGAAGCCCACCATTGTTATTGTTGTGCTCCATAGAAGCTCATTATTGTTATTTTTGTGCCGTTACATTACGATTGTTATGTAGGCCCTAATTATATTTTGACCCCTTAGACTCCTATATATACCAAGGAGGTTTTTTCATTTGAATCATCCAAGAATTTTTCATTTATGTGATGTAAAGGAGGTAGCCCCCTCGAATAGGCTTATTTTCAAGTCATTGGTCTATATTTTCTTCTGTTTTGCGATTTGGTTACACAACATTCAGTATTAGAGCTTTGGATCCTAGGGTTTCATTGCTTCAAATAGGTCATTTTGTAATTTTCCCTATAACCCTTTTTTGCGAGGCTTCAAAAGCTTAAATTGTGACCACATAGAATGGAAATCTTGGTGAACATTGTATAAAATTTTCAGATTTTGGTTCTCTATATTCTTCGAGATATGATTCAAGGAAGTTAGGGTTTTTGTATGCTCCATAATTTTGTCTCAAAGAAGTGTCTTTGGGAAAATTGTTATAACTTTCATTTCCGGCATCCAAAATAAATTTCGTAAAAAGAGGCTGAGAGTGCATGGACTGTAGTTTCTTTGGTATCATTTTCAGAGCCAAAGGCAGAAATAGTGACACATGAAATTCTATACAAGTTCACTCTATTGAACGAGTCCATAAGTAGGCCACCTTGGGAGATTTAGCCTAATTTTATCTTGAAGAATCCAATCTTAGTCTAACTAGTGGTGTTGGAAAGAAGACATAAAGAGATACCATAGGACAAAATTTCAAACCTTGGGAGGCAAAAATTTCTGATATACAACATTTTCAAGATCAACCTCCAAAAAGAAATAAAAATGTGTGTATTTTTTAAAAATGGCATAAATTTTGTTTGAAAATTCAGTGTGAAGTGATTCAAAGGGCATAGTAAAGCATATATATCATTATTTGGTTTCAATATGCCTCACAATAAAAAAATGGATACTCCCATTAAGCAACCATAAAACTCCACTATGACACATGAAGAAGAGGAAGAAATGCAACATGATATATCAAAATTACAGGACTAAGTGCAAGAAATTTCACTCTCACAAAGAGAAACCAAAAATGAATTGGATGGTTTACAAATAAGCATGGAACTTGGTTTAAAAGCATACATGAGATTTTTTAAAGTAGGCATGGATGGGACACAGGGGCTTCACTGGGGGGCAATACCATATCACGTGCATTCATATTGGGGAATATTTATTGAGGAAAAAATGACATAATATATTGCGGGATATATAGGGGTAAACGGTTTTTATAATGGTAGGTATAAAAAATGGAGCTTAAAGTTAATGAAAAAATATAAAGGGGTATAAAAAATGTTGATGAAAAAATGGATACGTACAATATCTAGTGAAAGTAGAGGTTTTTTAAATTGTGAAGGTGTAATGGGTTTGTATTGTTAGGGGGTTAAATAATGTGATTTTTAGAGGTATTTTCCAATATGTATTCAAATTAAGGGTATTATTTAATATAACATGAACGCACGTGATATGTCAGAGTTTTTTTGAGTGAAACCCCCGTGGGATGGGATGAATGTCAGGTTGGAAGGGTTGACAAAGTTGTTGCAAGAAAGACTTCCTAGTGGTGACAAGGTACTCAATGAAAATCGTGATGAGGAAAAAAGGAATATGAATTATGATTTTAGAGACCCCATCGTTGGGTCTAAAACCCACCAAGTTCCAAATATAGATATGAGGAAGTTTGATGGCAAGGATCCAATAACATGGATACTACAGATGGAGCAGTTCTTTGATCTAGATGAAGACCAACACACACAATAGGTACACAATGTATCTTTATATTTAGAAACCAATCAATTTGTATGCTATCGATGGCTTTATTCTCGTAAAACACTTATCACTTGGACAATTTTTACTAAGGAATCGATAACACATTATGAGGATACAAAGAGAAATACCTTATTTAGCCAAATGATAAATCTCAAACAAAATGGATCAATTAGGGAGCACATTGAGGACTTCCAAAGATTGAATATCAAGGTAGATGATATTCTACAAGAGCATCTGATTGATGTCTTCATAGGGAATTTAAAGATTAACATCAAACATGAGGTTTCCCTTTTCATATGTAATCACTGGAGAATGCGTTCAAGGTGGCAAGAAAAGTTGAAAGAAAAATTATGGCAACAAAGAGGTCTACCACTCACAACTATAAAGATGGAAGTGTTGTCGCTCCTAGTTTCCCACAACCTACAAGGTTGACACCACAACAATCAAAGGAAAAAATAGAAAAATGGATTTGTTACTGTTGTAATTGAAAATACTCTGAAGGTCATAATTATGTTGAGAAGAAATTATTTTACATAGATTGTGAAGAGGAGGAAGAAAATGAACAAGAAACATCAAAATAAGAAGATATACACTAGGAACCAACCCCATGACTGAAAAAGAAGAAATGGATCCTGCCATATCTTGTAATGCATTAGTGGGAATTACCACTCCTCAAACACTCAAGATAGAAGGATATAATGGATTTTAGATTTCCGTGGTTCTAATTTTCATTTAGGAGGCTCATATTTACCACATTTAATTTGTAGGGATGTCTACATTTCGGTTCAAGAAGAAAAGGGTAATAGTGTTGATTGATTCAGGTAGTACTCATAATTTTATTCATTGTAAGGTAGCTAAGGATTTAAATTTTGTTTCTATATCCAACACTAGAGTGTCAAAAATGGATGAACTATAAATTGCTCAAGGAAGTGCCATAATATCAATCTAACCATGGGGGGTTTTGTATTGAACAACGTAATTCTCACCATTCCAAAGGGTGGTGTAGATGTTGTATTAGGATTCCAATGGTAAGAATAATTAGGGATGATAGCTTTTAATTTCCAAGAACTTCTCTTGTATTTTTTCTCAGAAGGAAAGGAAATTGAATTAAGGGATATCACAAGGAAACCTGGGAAAATAATCAACTCTAATTGTATGATCAAGATTTTTAAGAAGGAACAATGAGGGGTAATTGCACAATTATTTTCACTCGATGTTCAAACATCTAAGTCATCCATTTATCTAGATCTCCAAAGAGTCCTTGATAATCATTACAAGGTTTTTGAGACTCCCAAAGGTCTCCCACCTATTCGTGATCATGATCATGCTATCCAATTGATTCTAGGAAGTGTTCCTCCAAACATTAGACCTTACATATATCCTTACACCCAAAAGAGTGAAATTGGATGTATGGCTGTAGAATTGCTAGAGGTAGGTATAATTCAACCTAGTCAAAGTTATTTCTCTTCTCTAGTAGTATTGGTGTACAAGAAGGATGGATCATGACATATGTGTCTAGATTATAGAGAGATCAACAAGCTTATTATTAAAGATAAGTTTCCCATTCATGTCATTGATGAATTGTTGGATGAAGTACATAGAGAAATTTACTTCAGGAAGTTGGATCTGCATTTATGATATCATCAAATTAGAATGAAGACATATGAAATTCCAAAAACAAAATTTAGAAGTCATGATGGTCATATCTTTTAGCCTTACTAATGCAGCTTCCACATTTCAAGGTTTGATGAATTCCACTTTCAAACCCTTCCTTAGAATTTTTTTTTAGTATTTTTTGATGACATACTACTCTTTAGCAGGTCATGGAAAGATCATGTTCAACATGTTGACAGAGTTCTCAAACTATTGGAGGAGAATAAATTATATGCAAAATCCTCCAAATGTTTCTTTGGGGTACAAGAAGTGGACTATTTGGGTCATATTGCATCCCATGAGGGTGTTAAGGTGAGCGCTAACAAAATTAAATCCATCATGGAAGGGAAGATCCCAACCACCTTAAAGCATCTTTGAGGATTTCTCGGGTTGATAGGATATTATCACAAGTTTGTTAAGAATTATGCAAAGATAAAAACACCTCTAACAACATTATTGAGGAAATATGCATTTTCTTGGTCTCCAGAAGCAACTAAGGCCTTTGAACATATTAAAGTGGAAATGTGTCGAGCTCCGGTATTACCTACATCAAACTTCACAAAAACCATTATGCCTCAATAAATGACATTGGTGTTGTTTTAATGCAAGAAGGAAGACCCACTGCTTTTGAACGCCATCCAATCAAGGGAAAGTATTTACAAAAACCTATTTATGAGAAGAAAAATGTTTCCAAAACTACATGCACTGAAGAAATGGTGCCCTTACCTAATGGGAAGACACTTCAAGGTAAAAAAATATGGGTCACAAAGATGTTGGGTTATGGCTTTGAAACCATCTACAAAAATGGGAATAAAAATGTTGTTGCAGATGCAATCTCAAGAAAGGATGAGGATGTGGAAGCATTGCTTTGTGCCAATTCTATTATCCAACCTGATTGGATAACTGAAGCAAGCTACAAATGGAAGAATGATGAAGAGGTATGGACACTCATTCAAAAGTTGCAACAAGATCCCAATGCATCTGATTCATTTATTTCGAAAAATGATTCACTATGGTACAAATATTGCCTATATCTGTGTAAGAACTCCCAACTTAAACAAAAGGTTCTTTTGGAATTTCACACCTCTCCTAGTTGAATCTTTTCATCAAGGCTTAGTCAGCCTTGCATTATGAGCATCCTAGATGTCTTCCACTAGCTTCTTAGCATCATTGGTAGGGTAGTAGACGATTTTGTGTAACACCATAAATTTGATTGCAACCTTGCGTTGAAGTTAGAGACCCTTGGTGTGTGGCTGGAGAGGTGAAGCTCTTCAGAGATTCACTGAAGGCCCATGACAGATCGTGGCTACAAGAGCACCTATGTCATCACGCAGGGAATTCCCTCCTTCAATACCAAGAATATTGGATAGGCAGGAACTCGTTGAAGAAGCCTTTGCCCAAGCTCTGGAGGGATAACAATGTGGGGCGTGTTAGCAAGCCACTTTCGCCATCGTCATTGTTGAGCAGTGATGCCATTCGTAATGGTTACTAAACTCATGTAGCAGAGATTTATCTAGACTAACTAGTGAAGAGAAATTAGTGAAGAGTTGACACGAGCTCTCGTGATGCTGGTCAAAAACCATATTAGGCTCATAATTTAAACGCTGATAGGGTTATTCTAGTCGAGTCATGGTAGAGTGAAGATAAATCTCAATGTGATGCAAGAGGGAAAGCCTTAAACTTATAACGAAGGTTAGGAAAACCTTATCCTTGCTCTGATCAAAACCCTAATCATGAAGACATCTCATTCGCGAGGCTTGAATTATCCCTAACGTGATTGGTTGCAAATGTGTTGGCATGGCCCAGAGGTGGAACTTGAAAGGTTCAACTCGTAAAATCGTGTTGAGCAGCGAAGGGCCGCAGTGCCAGGATGATGGGGCAGGATGAAGTGCGCCTAGTCATTATGCCATTGGATGGAATGTTTTCCCACTACCCACATAAGCCCATAATCATTTGCCCAAAAGGAAGGGGACGCACGAGGAAGCATCGAGAAATGCCTTACAAGAAGATGTAAGGCGCGAGCATTGCAGGGCCTAAACTATATGGTGATGTTATTTGTTAGGGACTGGTCCACTTGATCAGTCCACCCGACGTTCCCATCTTGAAAGTTTAATGGGAGGAGTCAATTGTAAGCACTAGGACACCAAGGAGTGGGTTGACATTTCCCTAAGGGACTCACCTGAAAAATTAAGAGGCACACAAGGAGACAAAGTCGTGAGTTCTGAGTAGGAGCACCGGGATGATGTTGTGTAGTAGCCACATCGACACATTGGAAGAGATGACAAATGAGAATGGGGAGGCCCACAAATTCCACGCATACCCAAAGGTTTCACCGTAGAAGTGTAAATGGATCTTAAAACATATGTGATGGGAGAAGGATACGGACTGGCATGAGCTAATCACATCTCTAACCATGCATCGATTGGTGGAGAGGAGGTCCACCTACCAAGTCATCCCGATGGATTGACCCCAGAAGTATCGAAAGGTGGATTAGGTAAAGGAGTCATGATAACATGGTCAAGATGACGTGAGCAAGTAGCGGTGGTAATTGGAAAGAAAACTTTAGGCCAATGTGGAGGTGGTAGAGGGGCTCATTGTCCACAGAAGCCTAGTATAGACACCTCGACAGTAAATAACGTGTGCACTTGGGAAATGTCAGGAGAAGGCAAGTGGGGTGGTGTGACAATGGAACCCCCCTGAGAGGCATAAGAGAGATATGTTTGAAGGCGTCGGGTTGATGTAGGAAGAGGAGGCCATTGCATTCTACAAGGCCGATATATAGATACTTACATGTGTGAAGGTACGTAGAGTGAAAGCCCTAGTGGTGAGGCTCTGATGATGAGTTGGGAAGTCTAAGTAAGACTCAATGGAATATATATATATATATATATATATTACCCCACTCCTTTAATAGTACATGAGTCGTTGGGAATGCCACAATGAGGGAAGTGGGAAAATTATAGGCAGTGCACGATGATGTGTTTGGACCTTTGTTAGTTCCATCACTAGGTAAATATGTGTACTATGTCTCGTTTATAGATGTCTTCTTCAGGAGTATATGGATTTATTTCCTCGGGATTAAATATGAACTCTTTGACAAATTTAAAGAATCTAAGGTTCTTGTGGAAAATCAAATAGAGTAATAAATTAGAGTGTTGAGGACATATAATGGTGCAAAATTGTATGGAAATGAATTCAAGGAATTCTATAATAAATGTGGTATAGAAAGACAAAAGACTACTTTATACACGCACCAACAAAATGGAGTTACAGAAAGGATGAACATGATACTAATGGAAAAATTAATGAGCATGCTCAGTGGTGTCAATTTAGGATATGAAGGCTTGGTAGAAGTGGTGGATATTGCATGTGACCTTGTAAATCAATCACATTCATAAGTGTCAGATGACAAGAATCTACACAATGTATGGATTGATAAGAAACTCTCTCTTAGACATCTTAGGGTGTTTAGTTGTGATGCATATGTACATGTTCTAGAGTAAAATAGAAGTGGATAATAAAACTAAAAAGGTGGATAAAAAAGATGATTTTTATTTGATTGAAGATTATCTAAAAGGTTATAAGCTTTACAACCCAGAAATTAACAAGATTGTGTATAATCAAGAAATGATATTTAAATAAATCAAAGATGTTACCAAAGAAAAAGTCCTACCAAGGGAGGAAAAGTTAGAAAAAATAGAGGTTAAATTGAAGGATGATGAAATGGAATCTATAACAAAACATGAATCAAAAGAATACGAGCAACATACTATGATATTGAGGAAATTAGTTTATGAAATAAGGAACCCAGACATATATAATCTTCTTATTTTATATTCCAATTTTCCTTTCTCTGTTATTGATAATGATCCTAGAATTATTAGGGAGATGATGCATTTAGAGAATGACAAATTCTAGAAAAGGGCCATCACTGAAGAAATGAAATACCAATATAAGAATGACGCTGTGAATATAATGGAGTTGTTGGACATAAGAAAGTTGACTTGTGGCAAATGGTTGTCTAAGAATAAGTTTAATGTAGAAGAAAAAGTGGAGAAATACAAAGCATGATTAGTAGCAGAAAGTTATATCTAAGTAGAGGGAATTGACTTCGGTGAATTTTTTTTTTATCTTATTTCCAATTAACTTCTATTAAATTTCCTTTATTTTATTTTTTATTTTTTATTTTTGAATTAGAACAAAGGGACATGAATATACCGTTCCTACATGGGAATCTAGAAGAAGAAAATTAAATGAAGTAGCCAGAAGGCTTTGTAGTGAAAGGAAAGAAAGAGTTGGTATGGTCACTGAAAAAGCTCCCATATGAATTTTAAAGCAATCACCAAGGATGTAGTACCAAAAATTTGATACTTATATATTGATACTTGGCTTCACAAGGAGCAAAGTGAATTTTTGTTTATATTTCATATTAGTTGGTGAACATATTATTTATTTGGTTTTGTATGTGGATGATATGTTGTTGATTCGAAATGGCAAGGAAATCATCCAAGATGGGAAAAATCAGTTGTCCTTCAAATTTGACATGAAATATTTTTGTGCTTCAAATTTCATTTGGGCAATAAATTAAAAGAGATTGGAAAAACAAAAAATGTTGGTTCAATTAGAGGAAACATGTCAAGACAACATTGCAGAGGTTTAATATGTAGCAATGTAAATCAACAAAGGTCCCTATTTATTTAGGTGTAATTTTATTTGCAAATTAGTGTCCCAAGACACATGAAGAAGAAGAGGTCATGCCTCATGTTCCATATGCTAGAGTTGTTGGAGCTTCAATGATGCACATAATAGTTTGTATTAGATCGAACAATGCACATGCAATGGGAGTTTTGAGTAGCTGTATGGAAAACCCAAGGAAGGAGCATGAGAGTTTTTAGGAATTTGTGTGGTGTTATTGGTTATGGATTGTGCAACCAAGGAATACTAGGATTTGATAGAGTCATGGACATACATGGTTTTGTTAATGTAGACTGTGATGGAGCTCTAGATCATAAAAGATCTACATGTGTGCATATGCTTAACCCATTTGAAGAAGCAATCAATTGGATGAGATAGAGACAATTTATAGTGCCACTCTCAACTACAAAAGTTGAACACATGGTATTTATTACAGTAAGAAAAGAAGAAATATAGTTACAGAGATTATGTTTAGGTGTTGGGTTGATACAACAAATTCTAAGGATAAACTGTGGTAGTTAGAGTGCAATCTTCCTAGTGAATAACTGAACATATCATTCAATGAAAAACAATATTGATGTTCAATATCACATTGTGAGGGACATGGTTGAAGACAAGAAGATGATGGTAGTGAAGGTGGACATCTTGAAGAATGTTTCATATTCACCAATAAAGTCTATGACCTTTGTCACGACGGGCTTCACTCAATGAAGCTTTCATATATCATGTGTGTTCATGGCATATTAAATAGTACCCTTAATTTGACTACATATTGGAAAATACCTCTAAAAATCACATTACCCCCTACCAATACGAACCCAATACACCTCCAATTAAAAATACCCCCTTACCAATTAAAAAAACCCCGACTTTCACTAAATATTGTAGGTATCCATTTTTTCATTAGCATTTTTTATACCCCTTTATATTTTTTCATTAACTTTGAGCTCAATTTTTAATATCTACTAATATAAAATCCCTTTACCCCCTATGTATCCCCCAATATATTATGTCATCTTTTCCTCAATATATATCCTCTAATATGAACACACATTAGAGGAATTCTATGGTCCCCAATATGTGAAGAAAAAAAAAAGTAGTTGATGATTTATATTGTATTATAACATTGTAATCTTTATTATTATTTTTTTGGATTTTTTTGCAACAAGCATGCATCTTTATTATTTTTATTAGGAATTTTTTTGCAACAATTAACTATATAGGCTAACAACTTTGATTTTACATGGTGTCAAACTGTTGTCATGGGAATTGAACCTTGTCTAATGGTGAAAATCACATCATTTTTTGCCATTGGATCCAACAGCTTTTAAGTGCTATACCACATTGTTTAATGAAAGATAAATTAATTTTTTTATAAAAAAAATAATAATTGTATAAAATTGATGTAATTATAGTTTTTTTTTTGCAGAAAAAATCAAAATTTTTACTAAGTGAATAAAAAGTTACAAAGTAGATGCAATGAAGCATTCATGAACAATATGTGAGTTCAACATACATAATAAGTGAAATCAACAACATAATGAGGAAGAGTGGATAACACACTTACTCAAAACAGAAATATCACCATAGGTAACCATGAAAAACAGAGAAAATGAAAGGACACGGGCCTCTCTAGTCGGAGAAAACAACCCAAACCAGTATCCAAAATAACCAACATGTCCAGGACAAGTCCAGAAACCAAAAATATACATAATCAACAAGATGTCAATAATCCATAAACAACCCCTAAAGAGCCTGATAGAGAAAAAAACCAAAAACTGAGAAGCGATATTAAGTGTTTATAAATAAGGAGCCCGATCAGAAACAGTGACCCGCCAGTTGTCCAAGTCAACGATGTGCCAGGAGTCCAAAACCTGCTGTAAACCTTTTTTAGA
The DNA here is from genome assembly GCA_031772625.1 of Pinus tabuliformis. Lineage (NCBI taxonomy): Eukaryota > Viridiplantae > Streptophyta > Pinopsida > Pinales > Pinaceae > Pinus > Pinus tabuliformis. The sequence goes on along the minus strand of CM062810.1, from coordinate 704,516,288 downwards.
GAGATAATCTGCCTCCATATTCCTCTCCCTGTAAATGTGACAAAATGATAAATCGTCAAAATTTGTTTTAAGAAATAAAATTTCATCTAATATAGGCATTAGAGTAATATTTTGACAATGCTACACATTATTTGCCCAGTTGATCACAATCATAGAGTCACCAAAAACCCAAGCAGGAAGCACCCCCATCTGCCTTAACCAACATCAAAAAAAATTCAAGGTAAACAATTAAGCAAAGTTATTCGAATGAGGCCCAATACCCACTGAAGCATTAAGGATTTTATGATCTTTCAAGTGTATGACGATTCCCTCCCCACAACGATTGTGGGCATCAGAAGCCCCATCGAAATAATCCCATGGTATATTAGTTATGATGGTTTCAACCTGAATATTTTGAGGAGTAGCAGGAATGTTATAAGGGATCAACTCATAAATGGAAGCACATTGAATAGCTATAACATATGAGTCTGATGGATGATCCTTGAAAATGCTTTTGTTTCGAGCCACCCAAATTCCCCAAGTGATAATCAGAGGAATATTTCGATGATGAGGATCAGAAGTATGAGCCCACCAATTTTTCCAAGTAGTATCCATAGAGTTCCCAGACCAATTTGAGGTGATACCAATTGTCTTTAAGAAATGTTCTCAAGTTTTAGAGGCAAAAGAGCAGGAAAAAAAGAGATGATAAGAGCTTTCTTTAGAGGATTTTCACAGGGCACACCAACCAGGGCCATGTTTGTTCCTTTTTTCTAGGTTATCCTAGGTTGGGGCTTTGTTCCTGAGAATGCACGAGAATAAGAGTCTAGATTTAGGAGGACAACTGAGCTTCCATAGAGTCTTAGACCACCAATGTCAAGCATCCCCCAACCTTCCCATTTAATAAATGTAACCATATTTCGAAGCATATAGACCACTGGGAGAGTTTACCCAACGAAGATCATCATCCCTATCCTTTAGTCTAACATTTGAGCTTTCAAGTTCATGTATGTAATCGCTCCAAACCCCCATCCACTATGGTTCAAGCTCTAATGCCTCTGCAAACTTCCAACCCTGATTCCAAAAAGTAGTGGACTCTTCATCAGAGATATGGTTGAGTGAAAAGATCCCCTTGATAACAAGTGACTCAACCAGACCCCTAGGAAGAATGAAGGCCTCATTACAACCAACCCAAGGATCAATTCCCACACGAACACTAGTAATTTTGCCAACCAACCATGATAACCCATCAGCAATAACATCAAAAGAGTCAATCATGGCCTTCCAAATAACCGAAGAATTTCTATGAGACTTCTCCAGAGCTCTCAACCAAGCCATCAAATCAGTGGGATCAATGTATTTTATTTTTATCACTAAAGTCCATAAATTTTTCTCTTCGTTAGAAGACTCCATCCCAATTTTTCTTCCAGTGAGCGAGAAAAATAGGGAAGGTCTTTTATGCCCCACCCTACTCTCTCTTTAGGGTATGCAATTTTTTCCCAAGCCACCCAAGGAAGTACACCCTCCACATTTGATCCTGCCCAGAGAAACCGACCACAAATCTTCCGGATTTGTGAAAGGATACCTTTTGGAACCCATGAAAGAGAAATCCAGTAAATTGGGATAGTTTGTAAAACTGATTTAATGAGGACCAAGCGCCCAACCTGAGAAAACCACTTGAAACTCCAATGCTTGACTCTTTTTTCAATTTTTGTAACACACCATTTCCAGTCTGAATTTTTGTAGGAGTCCAGCTTCAAGAGGAACCCCAAATATTTAAGGCTTTCCATCAGTGTCATGATAGAAAAGGGAAAAAAAGATGTTTCTCTAGTTGGCTCAGCCCTAGAAATTCCATTGTGAGTAATATAAGATTTTTGTGTATTAATACTCATACTTGCAGTTTTTAGAAATAAATTGACTAAAGCCTAGAAAGGTCCCCCTAGAGCCATCACAAAAAAGTAAGATTTCTTCCACAAAAATTAGATGTCTGATGAAAAGGTTTATGGCGATTTCAATAACTTTATATTCTCCCCTTCTAATGGCAAGGTGATTCAAATGGCTCAAACCCTCTGCAACTAAAAGGAACAAAAGAGGAGATAAAGGGCATCCCTGTTAAAGGCCTCTTTGACTATGAAAAAAAGGAGAAGTCGCTCCATTTATAAGAACAAGAAAACTCACATTGGTAATACATCCGATGACCTAATTAATAAAACCAATATTGAAACCGAGAAGACGTAAATACATCCAGCTAATCTTATCGTATTCCTTTGAGAGATCGATCTTAATAATCATTCCTTTTTTATTATTTCTTTTGATACTGTGCAAGGATTCCTCAAACACACCAATGGATTCATGAATTTGCCTACTTTCAAGGAAGCCAAACGATTCCATGGAAATACTTTTTGAAAGAACAGGTTTTAGCCGACAAGCAATGGTTTTTGCAATAATTTTGTAGGTGCAATTTCATAAGGAGATGGGTCTGAAATCATCAAAACATTAGGGGTCATCAGAATTTGGGATCAAAGCCAAAAAATTAGAGTTAATAGGATCATGTACAAAACCCCTGTGCTTGGATTCCTCCACCGATCTAGCCAGATCATCCCCAATGATATCAAAAAAGTGTTGGAAGAATTCCACGTCTAGCCATCAAGACCCAGGCTCTTCTCTTTCTACATAGTGTGAAGGACCCCCTCCACTTCACTCTTTGTGATCGGACCCATCAGGATCTCATTATCATCTTCATTCACAAACCTAGGAAAAACTTGAGCAACCTAGATGACTTCAACAATAGTGGCCTTAGGGGGAGCTTTGAACAAGTTTTTAAAATGACTGACCCCCATAGATGATAACTCGTTGAAAGAAGAAGTCAACTCCCCTTCTTCATTTTTCAATTCCAAGATCGAATTAGAGTTTTTCCTTCCCTTGGGATAGTTCTGGAATTTTTTTGAGTTTTCATCTCCTGCCTTAAGCTAAATGGCTCTACTTTTCAACCTCCATTTTTCTTCATTTTCTTTCACGATCTTGTGCATGTCACCCTCCATATATTTTATCTTTCTCTTTTTTGCCTCCGTCTAATACCCATCTCCCTCCAAGATTTCAAGAACCTTCAATTTAGATTCAATAGATTTTAGAGCAGTCTCATCCCTAATAGATTTTTCCTTTGCCCAAGAGATCAAAGCATGCTTCAGTTTTTTAAGTTTCTCCATAAAGGACTATGCAAGGGATAAAGCCGAGGAGCCATTATGAATACTCCAAATCACACGAACTAATTTATTGAAAGACAAATCTTTTAAGCACGAAGAATTGAATTTAAAAGGCGAGCCAGGCTTCTTACTGGCCCCTTTTAGTTCCATAAAAATAGGGAAGTGGTTGGAGTCACCCCCAGTGCCGAACCATTGGCCAAAATAAGGAATATAAATGACCAAATCATCTTTTATCAGAATGCGGTCTAAATGCTTAGAAACCCTTGCCTCACCCACCCTCCTATTCCTCTAGGTGGGAGTTTCTTTGGTAAGATCAGGATCAATAAGATGCTGCATCCGTATTTTGTTTAGGAAGAAATCTGCGAGAGGATCCACCTTTGCATTAGGTCCCCATGACTTAGAGATCCCTAGTGAGAGATTTAGATCCCCTCTAATCACAAGGTTTGGACAATTGAGCAGGGATTTTGCAAGCTGATTATTCCAAAAGGAAATACGGTCCTAACAAGGGCCATATAAGTTAAGAAGAGTTAAGTTTGTACATAGTTTAGATGAGTATACTTCCACTCCCAACATCCAATCCGAACCCTAGGAGTTTAATAGCTTTAAGCTGCTGCCTTTTGTGCCTAAAGCCAAACCCCCTGAACGACCATTTCCATCGAGCGCCATGAATGACCACCCAGGCAACATTTTTCCCAAAATATTTATAACAGACTCCCCCAAACCCAGGGTTTATTGGATCATAACCACATCACACTTCACATTCATAAACAAGTGTTTTAATGCCAACTTCTTCTGGGGACTAGAAATCCCTCTGCAATTGAAGGACAACAAGATCATTTGGAAACCACTAATTGGGTCATAATTGCTCTAAGTGACCCTTTTAGGGATAATTGTTTGTCATTGGTGATATCAAGTTTGGATTTAAGGTGGGCTTTTGAAAGGTTTGATTTTCGACCGTGAGATTTTGGGGGGGGGCAGCAAAGTCCTCTAGGAGACCAAGCATCCCACTGGATCATTCAGATGATTTTTTTTTTCCTGGGGCTTGAGATTGTAATAAGGTTTAACACAGTTTAATGAAACAGAAGAAGTAAAAACAAAGCCCCCCATCAATGGACCAAAAAGGTTTTTTAGTCGGAATGGACGTAATAATGTTGTTAAGGGCCAAAGAGATATTGCTATGTGAAGAGAGAAAACCAATAGAAGGCTTGGAGGGACCAGGCCCATTACAAGGATCCACAGAGGGCGAGACCAAATCTGAAATAGAGGAAGGGAGAGAAAGTGGAGTACTTGTAGGGAGAGATGCCTCCTCCGTTGTCATCTCATCCACCACGTTTACAGGAGCACTCCCTTCAACCACAACAACTACAACCCACTGGTTTTCATCGTTTTCATTTTGTTAAATGACCTCCACCCGATGGTCCCCCAGTTGGACACCCATCTTCTTCCATTGGCAGTTCCTAGATTTCCTGAACTGGTTCCACCCAATTCTTCCTCCTACGCCCAAAACCCAAAGGGAAATCCCTTGCCAAGTGGTTGTGCTTATGACAACAGTGGCAATGGTATGGAAATTGTTCATAATCCAGGGTCCATGTTAGGGTGTAGCCCACCACTTGAATCTCCATCATATCCACCAACCCTTCCCTCGGGTCCAAATAAACCAAAATACGAACCACTTTCCTTTCATTTGTTATGTGGAAGGACATATTTTCTTCCAAAAAAGTACCCAGGGTGTTCCCAATAGCCTTAAAAACATCCAAGGACTAGAGTTGAGGAGAAAGTGAAGGGAGGTGCACCCACACCAGAATCTCACCCAATATTTCTCTCTGTGCATCAAACAGGGGGTGCCATCTCTTGAAGAAAATAGGGAATTTCCCAAAACCCCAATTCCGTTCCAGAACCCAATCAACAACTTTCACATTTGAGAAACTGACCATAAACCACCCTCTTGCCAAGTTGATAACCACCGTCTGTGAATCTAGGCTGGATTCCCATTCCTTGTTAATCCATTCCTTGATATAATTAACAGAAAATTGTTTACCTTTTACCCTACCCATAAGAATTTGCTCTGCTGCATCCATTTCCTCATCCATCTGGATATACACTCGTAAAATTAATTTAGGTTTCCCCTCCTTCTTCCTTATTACCTTTCCATTTTTCCTCTTCTCCCTAGAGGACAAAACATTCACCGACGGAGCGATAGAGACATTTTCTTCATCCACTTGTTTTACCAAGCCTTGTTCATCACCCACTAGGTTATCAAGAGAAAAATGAGAGTTTCGCAGGCCTTCTAGAACAAAATCATGTCCACCATTTCTGCTAATGAGGGGTTGTGCGCCTTCCCTTGACCCCAAAGACCCCAACTCTGGAAAACCACCCTGGTCCAAATTTTTACTTGGAAAATCATGGAACCCTAATGCAACATTCCCATAAGATTCCTGTAAAGGCAACCCCGCCAAAATATTTATCTCTGAAAACCCATTAAAGGTTTTCAAACCAGCAACCCGAGGCTTCTCCTCAACCCAAAAAGACTCCGAGATATTAATCGCACAATTCGTAATAGGTATTTTGCAATTCAATGTTTTGTAAAGACCCAATCCCCTAACCAGCTTCCCAGCCCCTAGAAATTAATTAAGGCAAGAATGAAGCCCTTCCTGCCTCTTTAAACCACTGCTCCTAACAATGTCTTCCAATCCACTCGTTAAAACCCTAGAAACAATGATAGCAACAGGGGAAGAGGGACTTACAAGTAAACCCGTCGACGACCCATTAGAGAGACCTGCCAAACATGCCCCTTTTAGACCTTCATGTATTCCAGAGTCTAGAAGCCCGCAAACCACCTTTGAGGAGGGGGTTTTTAACTCTTTCAACAAGCCTATACCACCACCATAATTCCATGCCACCTCCATATATAAACTTGTTCCAAGTGGTGACTTAGCTGGCATAACCCCCTTCACTATCACCAAATTCCTCGTTGTCGATTCCAACCCCCACACTGACAGGATGTCCTCCGGGGCCAAGTCCACAAAGTCAGAGGAAATCACCATCACTCAAAACAGTGAGTAGAATATACAGAAAAACCCTGAGACAAACAGGAAAAACCCTACACCGTACAATCCCTGGTTACAAATTTCCTCGGAAGTGAATGCCCCAAGAAATGGCAAAGGGAAAAGAGCACAATGGAACCAGAGTTGATAACCAGAAAAAACCACAGAACCTCCGGTAGTTATAGAAAACTCAAAAACGCCAAACCTAATTATAGATATTATTAATTAATATTACACAATTAATTATAATTAGCCACATTTCTATTAGATTGACCTTTTTTCTTCGAAACAATTAATAACCCTATTTATAATATTCAATTCACAAAATATTCTTGTGGGTCCGTGGTAGAGATCAAAGAAGCTAACAAACATGGCGTTGACTAAGAACAGTGGCGTTTGGTTCTTGGTTTTGGGGAAGTTTGATCTCTTCTCGCCCATGCATAACAGTTGAGATCATGGAACTATATAAAATTGTAGCACAATTTCTCTCACATAAACTAAAAATTACTCGTAGCACAATTTCTCTATGATAGGTTTAGAACCACTGAACCATTTCTAAAATGTGAAGTAGACTGTTGAGAAAAAAATAATATTAAATTTGTGTTTGAGTGGACCCAAAGGAATGTAGTAAATGACAACAGCTCCATCAGTTTTGGAGAATTTCACAGAGTGCCAAAACAAGTCAAATCGTTTACATTGAGGTGATGTGTGTTGTGGTTTCAAATTTCAACAAAGTTTTAAATATCTAAATCTGGAAAACTTGCTACAATTTAAATTTTTATTTTTCAAAAATGGATACCTGCAATTGCAGTGGAAAAGTCAACTAAAGCATCAAATCACTCATTGTAACATTATTAAAAAACGGCATTGTCAAGGAATTATAAACTTAATAGGATCGTGTACAAAACCCCCATGCTTGGATTCCTCCACCAATTTAGTGAGATCATCCACAATGATATCAAAAAAGTGTTGGAATAATTCCACCGTCCAGCCATCAAGACCTGGGCTCTTCTCTTTTTGCATAGTGTGAAGGACTCCCTCCACTTCACCCTTTGTGACCGGGCCCATCAGGGTCTCATTATCATCTTCATTCACAAACCTAGGAAAAACTTGAGAAACCTGAATGACTTCAACAATAGTGGCCTCAGGGGGAGCTTTGAACAAGTTTTTAAAATGACCGACCCCCATAGATGATAACTCGTTGAAAGAAGAAGTCAACTCCCCTTCTTCATTTTTCAATTCCCAGATCGAATTAGAGTTTTTCCTTCCCTTGGGATAGTTCTGGAAAAATTTTGAGTTTTCATCTCTTGCCTTAAGCTAAATGGCTCTACATTTCAAACTCCACTTTTCTTCATTTTCTTTCACGATCATGTGCCTTTCACCCTCCATATATTTTATCTTTCTCTTTTTTTCCTCCGTCTCATACCCATCTCCCTCCAAGATTTCAAGAACCTTCAATTTATATTCAATAGATTTTAGAGCAGTCTCATCCCTAATAGATTTTTCCTTTGCCCAAGAGATCGAAGCATGCTTCAGTTTTTTAAGTTTCTCCATAAAGGACTGTGCAAGGAATAAAGCCGAGGAGCCATTATGAATACTCCAAATCGCATGAACTAATTTGTTGAAAGACAAATATTTTAACCATGAAGAATTGGATTTAAAAGGTGAGCCAGGCTTCTTACTGGCCCCTTTTAGTTCCATAAAAATAGGGAAGTGGTCGAAGTCACCCCTGGTGCTGACCCATTGGCGAAAATAAGGAATATAAACGACCAAATCATCTTTGATAAGAAGGAAGTCTAAACGCTTAGCAACCCTTGCCTCACCCACCCTCTGATTCCTCCATATGGGAGTTTCTTTGGTAAGATAAGCATCAATAAGACACCCCATCCGTATTTTGTTTAGGAAGAAATCTGCAAGAGGATCCACCTATGCATTAGGTCCCCATGACTCAAAGATCCCTAGTGAGACATTTAGGTCCCCTCCAATCACAAGGTTTGGAGAATTGAGCAGGGATTTTACAAACAGATTATTCCAAATGGAAAAATGGTCATGATAGGGGCCATATAACTTAAGAAGAGTTAAGTTTGTACATAGTTCAGATGAGTATACCTCCACTCCCAACATCCAATCTGAACCCCAAGAGTTTAATAGTTTTAAGATGCTATCTTTTGTGCCTAAAGCCAAACCCCATGAACAACCATTTGCATCGAGGGCCATGAATGACCACCCCGGCAACACTTTTCCCAAAATATTTATAACAGACTCCCCCAAAACCAGGGTCTATTGGATCATAACCACATCACACTTCACATTCATAAACAAGTGTTTTAATGCCAGTTTCTTCTGGGGACTAGAAATCCCTCTACAATTGAAGGACAACAGGATCATTTGGAAACCACCAATTGGGTCATAATTGCTCTAAGTGACCCTTTTAGGGATAATTGTTTGCCATCGGCAATATCAAGTTTGGATTTAAGGTGGGTTTTTGAACGGTTTGATTTCTGACCCCGAGATTTTGGGGGGCCAGCAAAGTCCTGTAAGAGACCAAGGCATCCCACTGAATCATTCAGATGATTTTTTCTTTCCCGGGGCCTGAGATTGTAATAAGGTTTAACATGGTTCAATGCAGCAAAAGAAGTGAAAACAAAGGCCCCCATCGATGGACCAGAAAGGTTTTTTAGTCGGAATGGATGTAATAATGTTGTCAAGGGCCAAAGAGATATTGCTATGTGAAGAGTGAAAACCAATAGAAGGCCTGGAGGGACCAGGCCCATTACAAGGATCCACAGAGGGCGAGACCAAAACTGAAATAGAGGAAGGGAGAGAAAGTGGAGTATCTACAGGGAGAGATGCCTCCTTCGCTGTCATCTCATCCACCACGTGTACACGAGCACTCCCTTCAACCACAACAACTATAGCCCACTGGTTTCCATTGTTTTCATTTTGTAAAATGACCTCCACTCGATGGTCCCCCGATTGGACACCCATCTTCTTCCATTGGCAGTTCCTGGATTTCCCGAACTAGTTCCACCCGATTCTTCCTCCTGTGCCTGAAACCCAAAGGGAAATCCCTTGCCAAGTGGTTGTGCTTACGACAGTAGTGGCAATGGTATGGAAATTGTTCATAATCCAGAGTCCGTGTTAGGGTGTAGCCCACCACTTGAATCTCCATCATATCCACCAACCCTTCCCTCAGGTCCAAATAAACCAAAATATGAGCCACTTTCCTTTCATTTGTTACTTGGAAGGACATATCTGATTTCAAAAAAGTACCCAAGGTGTTCCCAGTAGCCTTAAGAACATCTAAGGACTAGAGTTGAGGAGCAAGTGAAGGGAGGCACACCCACACCGGAATCTCGCCCAATATTTCTCTCTGTGCGTCAAACAGGGGGTGCCATCTCTTGAAGAAAATAAGGAATTTCCCGAAACCCCAATTCCTTTCCAGAACCCAATAAACAACTTACGCATTTGAGAAACAGACCATAAACCACCCCCTTGCCAAGATGATAACCACCGTCTGTGAATCCGGCCTGGATGCCCATTCCTTGTTAATCCATTCCTTGATATGATTAACAAAAAATTGTTTACCTTTTACCCTACCCACAAGAATTCGCTTTGCTGCATCCATTGCCTCATCCATCTGGATATACACCCCTAAAATTAATTTAGGTTTCTTGTTATTCTTCCTTATTACCTTTCCTTTTTTCCTCTTCTGCCTAGAGGACAAAACATTCACTGACCGAGCGATAGAGACATTTTCTTCATCCACTTGGTTTACCAAGCCTTGTTCATCACCCACTAGGTTATCGAGAGAAAAAAGAAAGTTTTGCAGGCCTTCTAGAACAAAATCATGTTCACCATTTCCGCTAATGAGGGGTTGTGCACCTTACCTTGACCCCAAAGACCCCAACTCTGGAAAACCACCCTGGTCCAAAGCTTTACTTGGAAAATCATGGAACCCTAACCCAACATTCCCATAAGATTCCTGTAAAGGCAACCCCACCGAAATGTTTATCTCCGAAAACTCATTAAAGGTTTTCAAACTAGCAACCCCAAGCTCCTCCTCAACCCGAAAAAACTCCGAGGGATTAATCACACAATTCGTAATAGGTATTTTGCAATTCAATGTTTTGTAAAGACCCGATCCCCTAACTCGCTTCCCAGCCCCAGAAACTCATTAAGGCAAGAATGAAGCCCTTCTTGCCTCTTTAAACCACTACTCCTAACAATGTCTTCCAATCCACCCATTAAAACCCCAGAAACAGTGACAATAGCATAGGAAGAGGGACTTACGAGTAAACCCGCCGATGACCCATTAGAGAGACCTGCCAAACATGCCCCTTTCAGACCTTCATGTATTCTAGAGTCTAGAAGCTTGCAAACCACCTTTGAGGAGGGGGTTTTTGACTCTTCCAACAAGCCTATACCACTGCCATAATTCCATGCCAGCTCCGTACATAAACTTTTTCCAAGTGGTGACTTAGCTGGCATAACCCCCTTCGCTATCACCAAGTTCCTCGTTGTTGGTTCCAACCCCACACCAACAGGATGTCCTCCGGGGTCGGGGCCAAGTCCACAAAGTCAGACGAAATCACCATCACTCAGAACACTGAGTAAAATATATAGAAAAATCTTGAGACAAATGGGAAAAACTCTGCACCGTACAATCCCTGATTACGGACTTCCCCGAAAATGAACGCTCCAAGAAATAGCAAAGAAAAGAGAGCACAGTGGAACAGCTGATAACTAGAAAAAACCACAAAACCTCTGGTAGTTATAAAACTCAAAAACGACTAACCTAATTATAAATATTATTAATTAATATTACACAATTAATTATAATTAAACACATTTCTATTTTATTTTATTGACCTTTTTCCTCCTAAACAATTAATAACCTTATTTATAATATGCAATTCACAAAAGATTCTTATGGGTCCGTGGTAGAGATCAAAGAAGCTAACAAACATGGCGTTGACTAAGGTTTGGTTCTTTGGTTTTGGGGAAGTTTGATCTCTTCTCACTCATGCGTAATATTTGAGATCATGGAACTATATAAAAATATAGCACAATTTCCTCACATAAACTAAAAATTACTAGTGGTACAATTTCTCTATGATAGGTTTAGAACTATTGAGTTATTTTTAAAATGTGAAGAATCACATTAGTTGATTAGAAATTTTGATCGAATTTTTACTATGTGATTAATTTGAAAAACTGCTTTCTACATTATAGATCACTAAAGCTTTAAATTTAACAAAAACCAAACTGTTATGAAAAATAATATTAAATTTAGATGTGAATGCACCCAAAAGAATGTAGTAAATGACAACAGCTCCATCAGTTTTGGGAGAGAAGCTCGCTGAGAGTGGTAAAAAGGTCAAATCGTTTACATTAAGGTGATGGGTGTTGTGGTTTCAAATTTCAGCAAAGTTTTAAATATCTAAATCTAAAAAACTTGCTGCAATTTAAATTTAAATTTTTATTTGTCTAAAAATGGATCGCTGCAATTGCAGTCGAAAAGTCAACTAGAGCATCGAATCGCTCATTGCAACATTATTAAAACACCAAGACTTTCTCTAATTTTCCGGTTCTCTATTTCGGGATTGTTTATTGCAAGTGGAAAAATTCTATTACGAACGGGATTTCAATATTACAAACAACCAGAATTGGATATTTTAATCTTCAATGGAAAATCCCCATTGGCATGGAATTATTCATATTCGTTGCTTACCAATAAATTATCCAGAGAATGGCTCTTTAGTGGTCTAAAATAAATCCAACACCTTAGCATGATCATGCAATTCAAACATACTCATACACCTAAATTCAACACATCCACCTACTCTTTCAATTTCTAGGAATTAGAGGCCATCTGTCTGAAACACATCCAGCTACACTTTTATCCTCCATGAATTAGTGGCTGTCTGCCTGGATCCTTTGTTTCCAATCTGCTATTGTATCCTTTTAAATTTTCCTGTAGCGATGGACCAAATTCATTATGGCAAATGGGTTGGCTGGATCGCCATTACTTTGCATTTATTGGTTGTCAATGTTATTGCTCAACCAGGTGAAGCAAGAATGGATATGGATGCGTTCTCACAATTGTGCTTGTTTTTCTTATTGGATGTTTCTTTTATTTAATTATTTTGTGAACTTTTGTACCAGGATTTCTTAGTATCAATTGTGGAGGTGAAACGAATCTGACAGCCCAAAACGGTATCACATGGGTCGGGGATGCTAATTACGTAGACGTTGCTCAGACGGCAGACATAACGCCCGTATCTGACTACGCCACTGAAAAAGCTTTCGGAACTTACTTGCGCACTATACGGGTTTTCCGAAAGCCTCTCAACAAATCTTGTTATCAGTTGCCTGTGGTTCCAGATGTGCCATACCTCTTAAGACTATGGTTTACCCTTGGAAATTATAGTGGGTTCCAGCAATTGCCAAGCTTCGCTTTCTCTATTGAGACACTCGGTTTGTTGGCTTCAGAGAACGTATCATTAACAGATACAAATATACATTTTTATGAACATGTCTTGGTCAGTTCCGGTAGTGTGCTCTTTGTTTGCTTGATCAGAACATCTGACACTGACGATCCCTTTATCAACGCTATCGAGTTGAGGACCCTCAAAGGCATGTATCATGCAGCGGCTAAACCAGGAACACTCTTGGGTTTCATTGAAAGGCAGGATGTTGGTGATTCGTCGACTCTAATAAGGTGAACAATTTGAACTTTTACATGTTCTTACTGAGATATATTTTTCAGCCGTGTCTTTGCCCCTGCATATAATTAGTATAGATTTATTTTAAGTAAGGATCTCACTTGAGTTGAGAAAATGAGTGGATAAGAATAGTTTTAATCTCTTTCTCAATTTATATTTTACCACAATTATGGAGATCCTTACCTATGATTGTTGAAATCTAATTTCAACTCCGTGCGAAACTCACCCAAAACCGCCAAAGCAAAACCGGAAACCTGCTTAACTTTCTCGGACCGCCTACCAGCGAAAAGCTGTTTCCGTATATGCGGCTCCGATGGGATTTGGTGCAGACGCGTGTCATTGCCCTGACGTAACGCAACGTCATCTTCTCGGGGGTTAAAGCCCTGCTGCAAACTGCCCTCCGATATTCATTACCGCCGTCGGATTTGTTTCTTCATCCTCCACCGTCGATCGCGTAAGGTGCATACGGGCCTGCAGCAAATCAATGCATTGGGTGGAGTGAAAGGTTTTCCAGTTTGACTGCCGTGGAGGAAACGCTGTGGTCTTTAATGCATTTACGAAGTTTTGGTGAGGCCCTCTTAATATGGGTATGGGCAAACTTTATTATATGTTCTTTTATATATGTTGTTATACGGCACGTATTAAAAACAAAAATCGTATGTAATAAGTTTTTGTTTCACGCGTTGACCATTTTTTTTGGGCAATGGTATGTAAAAAGAATATTGACACAAGTTAAAAATATATATGAACGAGCCAAGGAGAAAAATGCTCGTGGGTTGTAATGGTGGTTGTGTTGATTTTGTAAAACAGAGGGTGTATGCACAGCAGTGCACAAATATGTTGTAATGTTTTTTTGTGGGAATTGAAAAACTGAGGTGAAGGAAAACCATGTGTGGTTTTGGACAAGTAGTGGATAAAGGAAATGGTGGAGCGTGAATTTTTGTAAGCCTGTGTAATTTTGTTTTTCACAGCAGTAATCTTATGTAAGTCTTTATATTACAGCAGTAAAGTTTTGTTACAGCAGTGAATGTAAAATGGGATTTACAGCAGTAAACCCAGCTCAGTGAATTCTTAGGTGAAAACACAGTGAATTTTTTTTTGTTGAATGTTTTTCTTGTGGTGAATCCCTCTCAGTAACAGAGGATGAATATGTATGAGGAAATATATTTGTGAATAGAAATGTTTTGTGTCAGTTTAATGGTTTGATCTGAGTCATTTTGTTTCTAAGAGGTTCTCTGTCAAAAGATCCTGGACAGAGTAAACAGAGCATTGGCTCTGTGGTGAACATATTGTCTGTTTTTGGTATTTTGCATTAAAAATATCCAACAGTGGTATCAGAGCAGGTTTAGGCTCTTTTTAGGAGACAAAGAAGCTGAAGGGAGAAGGTTGTTGCAGCAGCAAAACTTCTTAGCCAGACAGAAGACTCAGACATCAAAGGACTCAGATATTTCAAAAGTTCTTTTGTGTTGCTGAAGAAGCAGTGATTTGTTTTAAATACACAGACAAGGAATGGCTAGCACAAGCACTGGTATGGGTTTGTTTAACACCCAGCTCCCACAGTTTAATGGGAAGAACTATGACTACTGGTCAATAACTATGACAGCCCTGCTTGCCTCCCAAGACTTATGGGAAATAGTTGAAGATGGCTTTGAAGAACCAGCAGATGAAACTGAGTTCAATGCATTAACTCAAGGAGAGAAGGATCTGCTGAAGAACAATAGGAAGAAAGATTCAAAAGCCCGTGTGTTGTTGTATCTAGCAGTAGACCAGAGTATGTTTCCAAGGTTAGCAGCAGCAAAGACAGCCAATGAAGCATGGCAAACCCTCAAGACAGCCTATCAAGGCATGGAGAGAGTGAAGACAGCAAAGCTACAATTGCTGAGAAAGGATTTTGAGAACTTGAACATGAAGGAGTCAGATAACATTGACTCATTCTTCACTCATGTGATTGGTGTAATCACACAAATGAGAACTCATGGAGAAACCATTGAAGACAGAAGAATTGTGGAGAAAATATTGAGGGTCTTACCCTCAAGGTTTGATGCCATAGTCACCACCATTGAAGAGACAAAGGATCTCTCAAGCTATTCAGTTGATGAGCTGCATGCATCACTGATAACACATGAGCAGAGGTTGAGTAGGAATGAAAACTCATCTCTTGAGCAAGCCTTCAAGACCCAGATGTCCTTTGGAAGAGGCAGAGGTCAAGGCAAAGGAAACAAAAGAGGAAGAGGCAGAAGCCAGAATAGAGGTGGAAGGAACAACTCATCAAATGCACAAGGAAGAGGCAACAATCCAAATCAGAACCAAGGCCAAGGCAGCAGCCAACAAGGAGGACGACATCATGCTCAAGGACAAAGGTATGATAAATCTAATGTTCAATGCTATTATTGCAAAAAGTATGGACATTATGCTAGTGATTGTAGAAAGAAACAGCATGACATGAACAGCAGACAAAATGCAAATGTTACAAGAGAAAACAGCAGTCAAGAAAATGTCCTGTTAGCTTGTAACATGGCTGAAACACATAGTGAGGACATATGGTTTTTAGACTCAGGTTGCAGCAACCATATGACCGGAAACATAGCCTTCTTTTCTGCCCTAGATAAAAATGTGAAATCAGAAGTCACACTAGGAACTGATAGTAAAGTGTCTGTTATGGGAAGAGGAGAAATAAAAATACTTTCAAAGCAAGGAGAAAGGAAAACCATAGCAGATGTATACTATGTCCCCGGAATGAGATGTAATCTCTTGAGTATTGGACAGCTTGTCCATAAGGGCTACAATGTTTTCTTTAAAAATGATGTGTGCACCATCATGGACATACCACCCAGCAAAAGATGCATTTCTGAAGTGAAGATGACAAGGAACAGGATGTTTCCTTTGAGGATCAGGGCAGATTTGAAAAACAAAAATGAAATTGCAGCAGTTACCCAAGAGGCCTTCCAAAGCGTGCCAAAGGATGAAAACTGGTTATGGCACTTGAGATTTGGGCATCTAAATTTTGGAGGTCTAAACTTATTGAGCAGAAAAGGAATGGTAAGAGGATTACCATTGATAGAGAAACCGGACAGCCTATGTGAAGGCTGCATTTTGGGAAAACAACATAGAGAAAGTTTTCCATCAGGGAAGAGTATAAGGGCAAAGACACCCTTAGAGATTATCCACTCAGATTTGTGTGGACCAATGCAAGCTCCATCATTAGCAGGCAGCCTATATTTCTTGACATTCATTGATGATTTTACAAGAAAGACTTGGATATATTTCCTCAAGAACAAAAGTGAAGTCTTTGAGAAATTCCAAAACTTCAAAGCATTTGTTGAAAACCAAAGCGGGCTGCACATTAAAGTTTTGAGAACTGATAGAGGAGGTGAATATATCTCCAAGGAATTCCTAAGATTTTGTAGAGAAAATGGAATACATAAACAGTTTACAGCAAGGTACACTCCACAGCAAAATGGAGTTGCTGAAAGGAAGAACAGAACCATCATGGAGATGGCAAGGAGCATGTTGAAGGCAAAGCATTTGCCAAATGAGTATTGGGCTGAAGCTGTACATTGTGCAGTTTATATATTGAACAGGTGTCCTACAAAAGCAGTCATGAACAAAGTGCCAGAAGAGGCATGGAGTGGGAGAAAGCAAGGAGTCACCCACATGAGAGTTTTTGGGTGTGTGGCCTATGCACACATACCAGATCAGCTAAGGAGGAAGTTGGACAGCAAAGGGGAGAAATGCATCTTCATTGGATACAGTGATGAATCCAAAGCCTACAGGCTGTACATTCCATCTACCAAGAAGTTCTTTGTCAGCAGGGATGTTCAATTCATTGAAGAGGAAGCTTGGGATGGAAGCATAGAGAAAACAGTCAATGTCAAGAACTGTTTGTCTCATGATGAAGATGAAGAGGAGGTGGCTGAAATGAATCCCCAAACAACAGCGCCAACACAAGGACAGCAAGGTACACCATTGAGGATCAATGAAAGTGCCTCTCCAAGCACACCACAAGGAGGAAATTCAAGTGCATCTTCAAGCACTTGCACACCAAGTGAAAGAGGTAAGAAATTTAGAAATCTAAGTGACATTTATAATGAAGGAATGAATTCCTTATTTGCCTTGTATTGTCATGTTGATGATCCTATTCATTTCGAGGATGCAATCAAAGATAGGAAATGGATAGAAGCTATGGATGAGGAGATGAATGCCATAGAGAGAAACAAAACATGGGATTTGGTTGAGTCACCAAAAGGCAAAGAAGTCATTGGTGTGAAATGGGTCTACAAGACCAAGAGCAATGCTGAAGGCAAGATTGAAAGGCACAAGGCAAGGCTGGTTGTCAAAGGCTACAAGCAGCAGTATGGGAGAGATTATGAGGAGACTTTCGCCCCGGTTGCAAGAATGGAAACCGTGAGAGCAGTGCTGTCCATAGCAGCTCAAAACAAATGGAAAGTCTACCAAATGGACGTGAAGTCAGCATTCCTAAATGGAGTGTTAATGGAAGAGGTCTATGTGGAACAGCCTCTTGGATATGAGAAGAAAGGTGAAGAGCACAAAGTGTGCAAATTGAAGAAAGCTCTTTATGGGCTGAAGCAAGCGCCAAGAGCATGGTACAGCCGGATAGATTCATATCTATTGGATAATGAGTTTGACAAATGTGAAGGAGAACCCACAGTCTACATCAAGGAAAAGGATGGTAAGATTTTAATTGTTGTCTTATATGTTGATGATGTGATTTTCACAGGTAATGATGATCAGCTCATTGAGAATTTTAAATCAGTCATGAAAGATGAATTTGAAATGACTGACATGGGTTTCTTGAGATACTTCTTAGGCATAGAAGTAGATCAAAATGAAAAAGGAATTTTTATATCTCAAGCAAGATATGTAAATCAAGTTCTGGGCAGATTTAACATGCAAGAATGCAAGGCAGCAATCACTCCCACAGTGATGGGATTAAAGCTCAGCAGAGAGGACAGCAGCAAGGATTTTGATCCTAGTTTGTACAAGAGTATTGTAGGTAGCCTTATGTATTTAACAGCTACTAGGCCTGATTTAATGTATGCTGTTAGTTTAATTTCCAGGTTCATGGAGAGGCCGAAGGAGGCACATTGGCAGGCAGCAAAGAGAATTTTGAGGTATGTCAAAGGCACCAAAATGTTTGGAATTTTATATCATGCCTCAGAACATTCAGATTTGGTTGGATACACAGACAGCGATTGGGCTGGAAGTGTAGATGATCGGAAGAGCACTTCCGGTTATGTTTTTAATATGGGTTCAGGAGCCATTTCATGGGCTTCTAAGAAGCAGTCCATTGTAGCATTGTCTACAGCAGAGGCTGAATATGTAGCAGCTACAGCAGCAGCATGTCAGGCAGTGTGGATGAGAAGAATGTTGAGAAGCTTAGGCCAAGAGCAGGCAAAAGCGACAGTGATTTTTTGTGACAATAGCTTAGCTATTGCTTTGTCAAAGAATTCAGTGTTTCATAAGAGAACGAAACACATTGATACAAGGTTTCACTACATCAGAGAATTAGTGAACAATGGAGAAATTGTCCTAGAACATTGCAGGACTCAAGAACAGGTAGCAGACATCTTGACAAAGCCACTTGATCAGAAGAGCTTTGAATTTTTGAGAAAGTGTCTCGGTATGACCGAATGCACAGCAGTTGAAATTAAAGGGGAGTGTTGAAATCTAATTTCAACTCCGTGCGAAACTCACCCAAAACCGCCAAAGCAAAACCGGAAACCTGCTTAACTTTCTCGGACCGCCTACTAGCGAAAAGCTGTTTCCGTATATGCGGCTCCGATGGGATTTGGTGCAGACGCGTGTCATTGCCCTGACGTAACGCAACGTCATCTTCTCGGGGGTTAAAGCCCTGCTGCAAACTGCCCTCCGATATTCATTACCGCCGTCGGATTTGTTTCTTCATCCTCCACCGTCGATCGCGTAAGGTGCATACGGGCCTGCAGCAAATCAATGCATTGGGTGGAGTGAAAGGTTTTCCAGTTTGACTGCCGTGGAGGAAACGCTGTGGTCTTTAATGCATTTACGAAGTTTTGGTGAGGCCCTCTTAATATGGGTATGGGCAAACTTTATTATATGTTCTTTTATATATGTTGTTATACGGCACGTATTAAAAACAAAAATCGTATGTAATAAGTTTTTGTTTCACGCGTTGACCATTTTTTTTGGGCAATGGTATGTAAAAAGAATATTGACACAAGTTAAAAATATATATGAACGAGCCAAGGAGAAAAATGCTCGTGGGTTGTAATGGTGGTTGTGTTGATTTTGTAAAACAGAGGGTGTATGCACAGCAGTGCACAAATATGTTGTAATGTTTTTTGTGGGAATTGAAAAACTGAGGTGAAGGAAAACCATGTGTGGTTTTGGACAAGTAGTGGATAAAGGAAATGGTGGAGCGTGAATTTTTGTAAGCCTGTGTAATTTTGTTTTTCACAGCAGTAATCTTATGTAAGTCTTTATATTACAGCAGTAAAGTTTTGTTACAGCAGTGAATGTAAAATGGGATTTACAGCAGTAAACCCAGCTCAGTGAATTCTTAGGTGAAAACACAGTGAATTTTTTTTTGTTGAATGTTTTTCTTGTGGTGAATCCCTCTCAGTAACAGAGGATGAATATGTATGAGGAAATATATTTGTGAATAGAAATGTTTTGTGTCAGTTTAATGGTTTGATCTGAGTCATTTTGTTTCTAAGAGGTTCTCTGTCAAAAGATCCTGGACAGAGTAAACAGAGCATTGGCTCTGTGGTGAACATATTGTCTGTTTTTGGTATTTTGCATTAAAAATATCCAACAATGATATTAGATAGTAATTACTTTTAATCTCTTTCTCAATTTATATCTTACCACAGTGATGGAGCAGTTGTGAATATTTTTCTTTTGTCAAAAGATTAAGCTGAATAGCTTTGTATGGGTGATTATCCAGCTTCTTGAAAATAGATCATTCAATATTAAATACGGACAGTAAAGATGTACGACGTGTAAGTTCGCATAACGCTATTTCAACAAGTGATACCAACGACCTTCCTCCAACTGCTGTCATGCAAACGGCGTGGGTTGGAAACAGCTCGGACATCATTTCAATTAGAGTAGCATCAACTCCCCAAGGGACCAAATCATTGTTACAGTTGTATTTTGCTGAGATCGAGACACTCAATTTGTCGGAATCCAGATCTTTTTACGTCGAGATAACTGGTCAAGAACAGTTTCAAGCCACTACTCTCCTGCGCAACCATTCCGCCCAAGACTCGAAGACATTCCTCCCCGATCAAATACGATATGATTTTAACGTTACTAAGGCCCCTAACTCCAACCGTCCTCCTATACTCAACGCTTTCGAGTATCACTGGCTATCTTACACAGATCGGGCAACAAATTCTCAAGATAGTAAGTTGAATGAGTAAAACTTCTTATACTGAAATTACAGCAATTATCATTCAATGCCTAACCATAGTTCTTAAACTGCAGTTTACGCTCTTGACGCTCTCAATAGGAATTTTGAGATAAATGATTGGATTTCGGATCTTGTCATCTGGTCCAGTGGGAAGGAATTGGCTGTGCTAACAGCTCTTCCGACATAAGAATTTCGAAACTGTAAGGTTAATTCGTTGATTTGTTTCCAGGTCAAATGGTATAGTTGAATTTGTAAGAGCTCAGGATACTTCGTTGTTGCCAGTTCTTTGTCCTGAAGAAATCTTAGAGGATTTTTCACTAAACATATTGCATCGTTAATCTGTAAGCAGAATTCGACCTTCTTTTCCCCATAGCCCCTAATTAACTATTTGGAATAATACAGAAATGTCGTAGATTACGTTACCTATCAATGCCTATTATAACAAATGTCTATCTAAATGTTTGCGATTATTCCTCCTATAGAAAGGATTGGCGGTTAATAAGTGCCCCACTTGGAACATAGAATTTGATGGCGCGAAGGGACATGGTTTGTCGTTGAATATTATATCAGATAATAATCATCTCTCTGCAGCATTCACTAATTCGTGTTTAAATTGGCAGGTCACTTGACAATAATCACTTGATGGGATCCTTACCAAATTTCTCCAATTTAACTAGGTTGGAGAGACTGTAAGTTTCTTTTCAATACGAAATTGCTATTTTGTTGATTTTAAGTCATCATGCATTTTCGAAAAAAGGAAAATTTACTTCGGTTATTATACCAGATATTTACATAACAACAACCTGAATGGTACTGTTCCAGCGTGGTTATCTGAACTGAAAAACCTTAAAGAGTTGTACGTCTTCCTGTCTTCTACTTTTCACTTTATATTTTTTTCAGGTTCTTTGTTCAAGGTTAAATCGAATTAACTAATAGTTTTCATACCGCAATGTTTTTGAATTTATTGTCACAGAAATATAGAGAACAATAATTTCAGCGGTGTAATTCCTGCCCAACTTCTCCACAATTGTTCGTTGAAACTCAAGTACTGATATCCTATTTTATATTCCTTATGTTTTGACGCAAAATTAAGATTTCGACGTTGAAAATTTTCTTCATAGTTTCTATAATAATTTTTTCACAGATAATAATTACGATTCGAATTCAAGTTCTAAAATTTCCACAGATGATAATTATGGTTAGAGTTCAAGTTCTAGTAAAACCTTATAGCTGGACGCTCGTGGAAAATCTCTCGTTGGTGTGTTGCAGTTATTCTGGAAACATCTACTTACGCAGGGAGGAGAGGAAATGTACTTCACAGAAAAATGGATTCCAAACATCAAGACTCCAGAGCAATAACTTGAAAGTTGTCCTGGGAACAACACTAAGTGGATTTTTAATCATAGGATTGATAGTGGGCGTTGTGTATCGCAATAAATTCAGGAGAAAAGAAGAAGGTGTTGTCAACGAAAGCAGTAGGGTGGAAAAGGAACGAAAACATTTCTTGGAGCAAGGTCAATATCAGAAATATTATTATAATATGATACAAGAATGAAAATAATGGAAATTTTACTATTAGTAACTTTACCTTTCATGAGCGGATTGCAGACAACTCGAGGATTAAGGTGCCAAATCCAACAAATTGCCGTGCCTTTACTCTAGATGAGATGACAGCTGCCACAGAAACCTTTAGTCGGGAGATAGGACGAGGGGGATTTGGATCTGTGTTCTTTGGTAAATTGCCGGAAGGAAAAGAGATCGCTGTAAAAGTGCTCTCATTGTTCTCCCACCAGGGAGTTGACGAATTTCTGAATGAGGTAATGCTCAAATATTACCATGTAATACGATTCAATTTGGATCCAATCTAAGAAAGAAAGTTTTTACTGTGCATGTATCTCATGAACAGGTGGATCTTCTTTCCAGAATCAATCATAGGAATTTAGTATCTTTACTAGGCTACTGCAATGAAACCAGAGAGGTTATGCTTATCTACGAGCACATGTCAAAAGGGTCCCTGAGGGACCATCTTTATGGTAAATTTCATTGTTTGAAGATATTTCTGTTTCAGTAGATAGAATAGCAAGGTAACTGACAAGCATCTGGTTCTTATTTACATTTCCAGGTCCTAGAGCAGAAAATTCCCAAGTAGCTTGGAAAACAAGACTCAAAATAGCGTTAGATGCAGCACAGGGTAAATCTCTTTATCATTTTGATGTAAAATTTGTATGATCCAAAAAAAATGGGTTGTTTGAAGTATTTATTACTGTAAAAAGGCATAAAGACAAATCATTGGTAACCATATGTCTCATCTCATCTGATCGACCTGCGATTTCCATATTGTGAAGGCCTGGAATACCTACACGTGGGTTGCACCCCGAAGATAATTCACAGGGACATCAAGACCGCTAACATCCTTTTAGACGGCAATTTGACTGGAAAATTAGCCGATTTCGGTCTTTCAAGGATGACAATTGATGGACAGGCTACTCATGTTACCACTGCAGTGAAAGGAACGTTCGGATACCTCGATCCAGAGTATATAACTTGCTCTCTCTTAGAAATATTTACGCAAATTTTCCACATAACTTGATTAGTTATTTTTTTCCTTATGGAGAACTTTCAATTAATTATTTTAGAGGACAGTCAATTTCAAATTTTGTATTTCCACTGTGCTTCATTAGCTGAATTTCTATGGGGAACCACAGGTATTACAGCACTCAAATGTTGACAGAGAAGAGTGATGTGTATAGTTTTGGCGTGGTTCTACTAGAAATCATATGCGGTAGACCACCCATAGATCTTAAACTCGCGGAAGAGGACGTAAACATCATTCGATGGGTAAGGAATCTTATCATCATTCATCCAAAATATAAATATTTAAGAGCGCTGACAGTAGAATGTTTCGTAGTGCATGTTAAACTACACACTAACAAAATTATGGGCATATTTACAGGCGACACCGTATATACTAGATGACGATGTTGGCAAAATAAGAGAGATCATAGACAAGAGGTTGGACGGAAGATACGACATGAAATCCATGACTCGCGTTGCCAAAGTAGCCATGAGATGTGTTCAGGTGGAACGCTCTTCTAGACCGAGCATGAGTGAGGTAGTGGCAGAGCTCAAAGAGGCTCTCAAACTCGAGGATATAGCTTCAGTTTCTGTTTCAGTTTCAGAGGAGATTGGCATCGAAGGTGGGGATTTGGTGGCTGGCGGGGTGGAGTCGAGTAAACGCAAAGGAATGGAATGGAGTGATAACAGCTCCAACATGATAAGTTAGCACGCTAAGTAGAACGACTCCAATCTACGGTCCTGACGATTGTATAGTTTACGGCTTTAAGCACCGGATAGAATTAGCCTATGGGCATGCCATGGAACTCTGTATGATACTAGAGGTTCAAACGTGACAATCAAGCTTTTACGAAAATTGGGTTACTAAGTATCGGCCTACTTTGTTGTGTCATGTGTTTAAATAAAATTTGTATGGATTTTAGCCACCATCAAATTCTGAAAGAGCTGTTATTTGGACGAAGTGCCTTGCACGGATTATCTATGAAAAGAGATCTCTAGCATTTTAATGTACATAAAATGTTAGGTTGATTTCTCCAATATAAACCGGAACGCATTTATCCAGATAAATACAATACCAAAAGGTAAATTGTTTTGCGTGTG
Organism: Pinus tabuliformis; assembly: GCA_031772625.1. Classification (NCBI taxonomy): domain Eukaryota; kingdom Viridiplantae; phylum Streptophyta; class Pinopsida; order Pinales; family Pinaceae; genus Pinus; species Pinus tabuliformis. The sequence continues at coordinate 704,492,248 of CM062810.1, read as the reverse complement.
AATATACACATTAAAAATTGTCATAAAGTAAAGAGCAAAGTATAATGTACACAGAATTCCACATTCTAATAAGTGTGTCGGGGTGTGATTACTATTAGATATTCTAATATTAGTTCATTAGATATTAGTTATCAAGTTGTAGGTTCAAAATCTTACATATTAGTTATCAAGTTGTAGGTTCAAAATCTCATGGAGAGGAATTACTATTATTAGATATTAGTTATCAAGTTGTAGGTTCAAAATCTCACGGAGAGGAATTGAAAATGAAAATAAAAACTATTTTTAAAAACTTAAACTATTTCAAAATATTCTCACTATAAACTAAGTTTTACATCATTTTGATGATAGCATTTCACTGATAGACATTTAAAGTTGTGGAGGTTTGTCGTTACGCCAAAACCTTCAGGGGTTGGTAAACATTACAAGCCAGTAACTAGGATCCCCCGGGTGGAAATTACGGATTCTATAGAGGTGCGATGATTCTTTCAACACCCCCCTCAAACGCAACTTGGGGGAATCGAACCTGGGATCGAACCTGGGTCCAAGCTCTGATACCATGTGGAGGTTTGCAGTTACACCAAAACCCGAAGGTGTTGGTAAACATTACAAGCCAGTAACTAAGATCCCAAGGGTGGAAATTACAAATTCTATAGAGGTGCGGTGATTCTTCCAACAAACCTTGAAACTAGCTCCAACTTAATTAAAAACTAAATAGAATAATATTCATAACAATATAATGCGTGTAAAATACAGTGTTATGTGCTGTATGGCTTTCAAGGATTACAGTCGATGGGGAGGCTCGACCTCATCTTTCAACTGCGGTTAGAGGAACGACGGGATACCTCGATCCAGAGTACATCACAAACATAAATGCCACTCAATTTTCAATTGCTTTTTGCCGATTGAATTCAATGACTCGAATTTATTTCTGCTTACCTTATGTTTGTTTACCTAATTCGTTTTAGGCGGCCGCTGTCACAGGTATTTCAACGCTCAAACTTTGACAGAGAAGAGTGATGTGTACAGCTTTGGAGTGGTATTGTTTGAGATCATAATTGGTAAACAACCCGTAGATGTAAATCGACCCGAAGATGAGGTGAAATTATTCGCTGGTACGGAATTTAATCTTTTTCAAATTAAAATTAAATATGTATACGCATAACTTAATCTTTTCAAATGGAAAATGTACCAGCCCAATATTTTGGTCATCAATATCTATGTTGTTACTTAGCATTGAATTTTACTAGTGTGGATATGCATGGTGGATTATTAACTATGTTGTACAAGTTTTTGGTAGGTCGGTATTGTCCAAATTTACAATTAACCATTAACCATTGGGTGCGGCAATAATATAATATATTAAAATTTAATATATATTAAAAATAAAAATAAAATAATTTATTTATTTTTCTTTAAAATTTCCAATCAAATTCTATCTTGCAAAGAAACATGTAAGAGATTGAACTTTGAAACATTGCCAAAAAAAATCAAAATATTAATCCATCAACAATTTCTCAATCAAATTCCTTCTGAGTCAAGAAACATGCAAAACTCCCAAACCAGAAAAAAGGTTGTTATTGCTCGATTATTAGGTGATTTCATTCAATGATATGTTAAGTCATTGGTTCAATTCTTCGCCCTTGATGTAACCTCACCAATATTGTATATATTACATCTAATTATAATACAGATAAGAAAAAATAAAAAATATATTAATAGTAATTAAAAAATTAAAACAATAGAGTTTAAATCCAATGTTATTTTAAGAAGAGTTTGTATAATAAGATTATATATTTTATACTTAAATAAATATGAAAATTAAATTAAAAATTGTTTTTTAATAATATTTATATTTCATAATTTCAACTAATTTTTTTTCTTTAGTATTCCATCTTTTGTCCATTCAGCTCGGGCCATAATGATGGTTTTGCCAGTGGCCAACAATCTTCCTAAATTCTTTTATATCCATCCGCCATCCGCGTATATGAGGAGAATGAATAGCTTTCCAATGACAAAGATTAGGATTGGCCAGACCCCTCATCTTCATTTGAATAGAAAGGCTTTCCATAAACAGTTGTTTCTCTTAGTTCTAGAGCCATATCCAAATCTAAACCTAGCGGCATACCCTTCCCTTCGCACAGTTCCATTAGTTTAATCAGCACCCAAGCTGGCAACGTCAAATACACCTAAATTTGTACTTATTCATTGCAGTGAAGCTCCCAAAACCTCAAAATCAGTTGCACTGAAGCTCTTGAAAAACTCCAAAGTACCCGTTGAAGCTCCGGACGGTTTTGGAGCCTTTCCGATCAATGCCCCAGCTCTCAGGAGCGGGGCAGCTTTGAGTAGGTGCTCTCTAATGCTTGGGAGCAATACCTGTGTAAATATGATTATTAATGATCATAATTCTAGAAAATATATCTACGCCTTTGTTGAAAATTTTTACGAGGAGAGGTAGAGTAGTGACTTTGGTGGAGCTGATTTCCTGCAGCTCAATTTCGGGTAGCGCGCAGCTCGATTTTGAGGAGCTATATTTGGCGGAGCTAGATTTCATGCACCTACCTAGATTTACGCACAGTGATACAGAGATTTAAAAACCCAGTATTCACTCACGGAAAAAAAAAAATACAACAGAGTAAGTTTGGAGCAACACAATAAAAACTTAGGATTGAATTCTAAATCATGAAAATACATTCACATGAGACTGAGGCTGATTCACCAAGTAAAACAAATGATTTATAGTGATTTACACCTATGGGGAATAACACATAGTAAAAAATAGTAATTGTTGATTCACAAGTAAAACAAATGATTTATAGTGATTTACACCTATGGGGAATAACACATAGTAAAAAATAGTAATTGTTGTTTTTCGCACGTCCACCAAAATTTGCTCCACCATTTTCTCCTCAGAGACTCATTCTCTCTTACTCTCTTACTTGCAAAATGATTTTTACATACATATTTATCTCAACATACAATTTGACATTAATACATGAGAGAGAAAAATAATTAATAAGTTGTTGTTATTGAGTGTGGAAATCGCGCAGGTGTCTGTGGAGTATGGGATATAGTCGTGGAATGACTGCTTGCCCATATCTAATTACCAAAATACATTAAATGCCTTAAATTATTTGATGTGTTGCGGAATGGTTCACGCGGTACTCTTTTCTGGCTCCAGTCCTTCCATCTTCAAACAAAGACGCAACCTGCAAAAATACTTTTGACAAGTATGGCTGCTGTCAGGGTGTTTAACGTGGTGGTCGGGATTAATATTTCCAGCACTCCCCTTTAATCACAATTGCTACCATTGACAATTCCCAAACAGTGTCTGAGATAAACAAAACTTTGACGTGCCAATGGCTTTGTGAAAATATCAACAAATTGATCATGTGACCTGCAATGTTGCAACACAATTTCATCATTGTTAATCAACTCCCTGATAAAATGATATTTGACATCAATATGCTTGGTCCTCTTGTGAAAGACATAATTCTTTGACAATGAAATCGCTGAGGTGTTATCGCAGAAAATAGTTGTCGTTCCCTCTTGGTCATGACAAAGATCCCTCCACATCCTTCTCATCCAAACTGCCTGACACGCTGCTACTGTTGCTGTGACATATTCAGCTTCTGCTGTTGACAGTGACACTATTGGCTGCTTCTTGGAGTCCCATGAAATGGCTCCAGAACCCAAATGAAAAACATATCTTGACGTGCTCTTTCTGTCATCAACACTTCCGGCCCAATCACTATCAGAATAACCAACCAACCAACCTGAAATCACTTCTTGTTGTGTACAAAATTCCATAATGTTTTGTCCCATTGACATACCTTAAAATCCTTTTCGCTGCTTGCCAATGTGTCTCCTTGGGTGTCTCCATAAACCTCGACACCAAACTTACTGCATACATTATATCTGGCCTAGTGGTGGTCAAATACATCAAGCTTCCTATCATGCGTTTCTATAGCGTCAAATTGACACTGCTGCTGCAATCTTCTTTGCTCAACTTCAACCCCATGACAGTTGGAGTTGGTGCGGGCTTGTTGTTCTACATTTTAAACCTCTCCAAAATTTCTGCCACATACTTCGCTTGAGAGATAAAAATGCCATTTTCTGTTTACTTCACTTCTATACCCAAAAAATATCGTAACAATCCCAAGTAAGCCATTTCAAATTCACTCTTCATGACTTGTTTGAAATCAACGATGAGGAAATCATCACTGCCTGTAAAAATAAAATCATCTACATATAAGATGACAAAGAGAATCTTACCTTTGCTCTCTTTGATGTAGAAAGTGGGTTCACCATCACATTTGTCGAAACCATTATCCAACAAGTAGGCATCTATCCTTTTGTACCATGTGCGCAGTGTTTGCTTCAACCCATAAAGAGCTTTCCTCAATCGATACACTTTGTCTTCTTGGCCTTCTACCTCATAACCAAGCGGTTGCGCAACATACACTTCTTCTTTCAGCACCCCATTTAAGAACGCTGATTTTACATCCATCTGATACACTCTCCATTTATGTAGCGCGCATTGTCTCCATCCTAGTGACTCGGGTAAATGTATCCACATAATCTCTGCCATGCTGCTGTTTGTATCCTTTGACAACTAGCCTTTCTTTGTGCTTTCAATCTTTCCCTCAATGTTGCTTTTGGTATTATAGACCCACTTCACTCTAATGACATGTTTTCCTTCGGAAGGATCACTAACTCCCATGTGTCATTCCTTTCTATTGCTTCTATTTCTTCCTCCATTGCCGCAATCCATTTTTCTTTTTTGACTACATATTCAAAATGGATTGGGTCATCTACATGACAAAATAATGCAAATAAGGAATTTAGACCAGCGCTGCTATCAACTTCTTCTTGCTCATAAATTTCATTTAAATTTCTGAATTTTGGTCTTCTTGTGCTTGTTGAAGATGGGCTTGACATGTCACTTGGTGTTGCACTTTGCAGTTTGCTTGGAGAAGCACTTTCTTGGTTGCATGACACTGTCCTATTATTTGTTGATGGTGTTGCTTGCTGCCTACTTTGTTGCGCTTGAATATGTGTAGAGGGAGTCACTGTTGAGAAATTATGTGTTGTCGTTAATTCTTCTTTGTCCTCATGTGGTATGCATGCTTTGACATTGACTGTCTTTTCTAAACTTCCATCCCATGCTTCCTCTTCTATGAACTTCACATCTCTGCTGATTATGACCTTCTTAGTTAATGGATTGTAGAGTTTGTAAGCCTTGAATTCATCACTGTATCCAACAAATATATATTTCTCCCCCTTGTTGCCCAACTTCTTCCTCAACTCATCTGGGACATGTGCATACGCCACACATCCAAAAAATCTCATGTGAGTGACGCTATGCTTTCTTCCACTCCATGCCTCTTTAGGAACTATGTTTTGGATGCTCTTGGTTGGACATCTGTTCAAGATATATGCTGCACAAGCGATAGCTTTAGCCCAATAATCCTTTGGAAAATTCTTTGCCTTCAACATACTCCTTGTCATTTCCATAATGGTCCTATTCTTCCTTTCTACCACACCATTTTGCTGAGGTGTATACCTTGTTGTAAATTTCTTGTGAATTTCATGCTCCCTGCAAAATTTAAGGAAGTCATTTGAGATGTATTCTCCACCTCTGTCAGTCCTAAGCACTTTGATGTAGTGTTCACTTTGCTTCTCAACAAGAGCCTTGTATAGGCGAAAGCGCTCAAACACTTCACTTTTCTATTTTAGGAGAAATACCCATGTTTTCCTTGTGTAGTCATCTATGAAGGTCAATACATAATGGCTGCCACCAATTGATGGTGTCTGCATTGTTCCACATAAATCTGAGTATAAAATCTCCAAAGGTGATTTTGCCCTTACTGACATTCCTGTTGTAAATGTCTCTCTATGTTGCTTGCCCAAGATACATCCTTCACATAGGCTGTCTGATTTTTCTATGAGTGGTAGTCCCTCCACCATGCCTTTCCTATGCAGTAAATTCAAACCTCCAAAGTTGAGATGACCAAATATCAAATTCCATAACCAGTTTTCATCTTTCACCTCTGCTTGAAAGTTTACTTGTATGACAACTGCATCTTTTCTTCCATTCTCTTGTGAGTTCATTGAGAGTTGTGCTTGTGCACCTTCTTTCTGCAAATCTTATTTTAATTTTAGAGGAAACATTCTATTGTTTGTCATCTGAACCTTTGCAATCAGTTGTCTTCTTGGAGGCCTATCCAAAATTGTGCACACATCATTTTTGAAAAAGACATTGTAGCCCTTTTGCATGAGTTGTCCAATGCTTATGAGGTTATGATTTAGACTGGGGACAAAGTAAACATATGAGATGCACTTCTTCTCCCCCTTCTTTGTTAGGATATTAACTCTATCTTTTCCCATGACAGAGACTTTGCTATCAGTCCCTAATGTCACTTCATATTTCACACTTTCATCTAGATTGGAAAACATTTCTATGTTTCCTGACATGTGGTTGCTACACCCTAAATCTAGATACCATATATTGGTTTGTTTTTCTTGTGCTACATTACAAGCTAAAAACATGCTATCATGGTTCTGATTTTCTTTTGTGAAATTTACACTTGGTTTGTTACTAATGAAATATTGCTTCTTTCTACATTCATTTGCATAGTGACCATACTTCTTATAGTAATGACATTGAAACTGAGATTTATCATACCTTTGACCTTGTGCTTGATTTTGGCTTGGGCCTTGAATTGGATTTTGATTGATGCCTCTTCCATTTGAGCTTGAAGGGCTGCTTCTTCCACCTCTGTGTGGCCTTCTTCCTCTTCCTCTAGCATATGATCTTGCTTTGACTCTACCTTGACCAAATGAAACTTGTGTCTTGAAGGCATGCTCCAATGAGGAGCTTGTTGCTCTATTCAGTCTATGTTCACGAGAAATCAAAAATGCATTAAGCTCATCCACTGAGAACTGTGAGAGATACTTTGTCTCTTCTATGGCCACAACAATGGCATCAAACCTTACTGTCAAACTTCTCAAGACTTTCTCAACTATTCTTCTTTCCTCAAGTGTCTCACCATAAGACTTGATTTGAGTAACCAACCCACTTACATGTGTAAAAAATGAGTCTACATTCTCAAACTCTTTCATACAAAGTGTTTCAAAGTCTCTTTTAAGCATTTGCAGCTTTGTTGTCTTGACTTTTTCCATGCCTTGGTAGGTTGTCTGGAGGTTGTCCCATGCTTGCTTGGACTTTGTGTTGCTGCAACCCTTGGGAAAATACTTTCATGAACTGCTTGGAAAATATAGAATAGGGCTTTTGAATCCTTCTTCTTGTTGTCCCTCAACTAGATAAGGCATTGTATGCTGCTGCATCTATTGGTTCTTGAAAACCATTCTCCACCAAATCCCAAATGTCTTGAGAAGAAAATAGTGTCTTCATTGTAATAACCCAATAATCATAAATTTTTCCATTAAACTGAGGTATTTGAGGATTATTCAAGCTTGTGCTTGATGTTTCCATTTCTGAGCATAAGAAAAAAAACTTTCTACCTGCTCGTAAATATGCTAAAAACAATCTTCCCTCAAAACAATTTTAACTGCTAGTAAAAACACTTGTTTTTACACTAACAGAGTTTAACCCGCTTTGATACCATGTTGAAAATTTTTACGAGGAGAGGCAGAGGAGAGACTTTCGCTTGCACAACTCAATTTCGCACAGTGCGCACCTCGATTTTGTGGAGCTAGATTTCGCACACCTAGATTTAGCCGCAGCTATACAGAGATTTAAAAACCGAGTATTCACTCATGGCAAAAAAATAGAACAAAGTAAGTTTGGAGCAACACAATAAAAACTTAGGATTGAATTCTAAATCATGAAAATACATTCACATGAGACTGCGGCTCATTCACCAAGTAAAACAAAGGTTTTACAGTGATTTACACCTACGCGGAATAACACACAGTAAAACACAGTAACTGTTGTTTTTCACGCGCCCACCAAAATTTGCTCCACCATTTTCTCCTCAGAGACTCACGCTCTCTTTCTCTCTTACTCTCTTACTTGCAAAATGATTTTTACATACATATTTATCTCAACACATAATTTGACATTAATACATGACAGAGAAAAATAATTAATACACTATTGTTGTTGAGTGTGGAAATCGCACAGGTGTCTGTGGAGTATGGGCAATAATCGCGGAATGAATGCTTGCCCATATCTAATTACCAAAATACATTAAATGCCTTTAATTCTTTGTTGTGTTGAGGAATGGTTCGCGCGGTATTCTGTTCCAGCTCCAGTCCTTCCATCTTCAAATAGATACGCAACCTGCAAAAATACTTATGACAAGTATGGTTGTTGTCTGGGTGTTTAACGCGATGGTTGGGATTAATATTTCCAACATATGCAACCTAATAATCCAATCATGCATATCCACATTTATATAACATTCAATATTATTTAGCAGTGCGAATTATGTTTTTCCAACATTTTTAATAATATTTTGTTGAAATCCCATCTTACATATTAAGAATAATTATTTTGCGGGTGGCATTGTATGTGGAAATGGATGAAAATCCTGGAAAAATTGCAGAAACAATAGAAAAAAGATTTGGAGAAAATTATGATATGAAATCCATCATTGGGACTGTCAAACTAGCGATTAGATGTGTGCACGCTATACTATCCTACATGCCCAGCATCACTAAGGCTGTGGGAGAGCTCCGAGAAGTTTCCAAACATGAAAACAACGATTCAGTGGATATTGGCATAGATCGTTTAAATTTGGAGGTAGACCCTACTTATTTAAGGGTCGAACGGAGTGGACCTACAACCATGGGTTAGAGCGAAAACAGGTCCAACCTTTTGGATTGAATGGACTGTAATGAAGTTGTCAAATAGTATCTACATTGAAAATTCCTTCAAAGTACTTATGGTGTTGAAATTCATAAAGGAACAATTTTAAATTCCATGAATATTTCAATATTCAAATTCCTAAAATTATGATTATTTTATTTCTGATTGACTTAATGAGGATGCCTTGAAATCTCTCCTAAACATCGATCACTTTAAATATGTAAAATAATTAATTATTTCCATTATTGTTTTTCCAAAATTTATAGGTTTCATTTTAGAAGAACATGAAGCGATTTCATTGACACCTGACTTTCTTGCAATCTTATCAACATCTCAAATGTATAGAAACTACTATCACACCAAATGAAGTAGGATTGATGACATTTCAAATTTTGGCTATATTCGTTGTAGTTGCGATAGTATGTCCACCAGCGCCCCTGTGTTCATTAACAATGAAAAGATCATCGGAATGACTTCCGCGGACACCAATTTCAGCCTATTCATTCAGTCCTGACATATTTTCCTCTTTTAGATGGCGTCATCCATGTACATATGTCCAACTTTGCAATTGTGACATGTAATGCACAAACTAGAGAGGAAATGCGCATAGTATTTGCACATTCTGAAATCATATGTTGAAAGAAACCTTGTAGAGAAATAGTAGGTAATACATCCAAAGCGTATAGGTAATAATTCCAAAGCGCAAAGATTCTTGATATCTTTGTTGACATATTCCGTCCCATTATCTGTGCGGAGTATTTTGATGCGTTTTCTAGACTGATTTTCCGCATGCGCTTTGAAAATCTTTAGATGTTGAAAAACTTCAGACTTGAGTTTCAAGAAGTAAACCCAAGTGAATCTCGTGTAATCATCTATAAATGACAACACATATCTTGCTTTGCTCATTGAAAGCACCGGAAATGGACCCATGAGATCACTGTGTACAAGTTCCAAAGGTGAAGAGGCTCTCCATGCATGCCCCTTCTCGAATTTTTCTTGTGGATGCTTTCCAAGAGCACATCCATTACAAACACCATCTGAAAAATCAATGGTTGGCAATCCTTTGACCATCCCTTGCTTACTAAGTTGTTGCATATATCTGAAATTCAAGTGTCCAAATCTCTCGTGCCAAATCCTACTTTCTTCATTTGCATGCGTAAGTAGCAAAATAGAATCTGATTGAGGAACAAAATCAGAAAATGTATACAGACGAAATTGATCATTTACCTTGCCAAATGCAATCTTCAAATTGGTTTGCATGTCATAAATGCTCACGGAATCTGGGGTAAATTCCACTTTCCTTCCGTTTCCTGTGTGTGTCATCTGATACACTGAGAGAAGATTCACAGAAAGCCTTGGAATATGCAAGACATTTTCAAAACTTCCATCTTCGAATTGCACTCTTCCTTGTCCAGTTGCTGCAATTGCAGAATTATCCCCCATGATAATGGGAGGACCTGAGTATGCATGTAGAGAAGAAAAGGATTCCTTTGAAGAAGCCATATGATGTGAAGCTCCTGAATCGATGATCCATTCTTGTGGTGTAGAATGAAGAGAAATCAAAGCATGCCCGTTACCTCTTGGATCTGGTGCTTTTTCTCCAGACTTCTTCTTAGCATTCTCAGGAATGTGGTCTCCAAGATTGTGTTGCTGGAGTGTCTGCTCCATAAGATCTATAGTCTTCCTCATGCATGCAGATTCAGGATGAAAACCACGGTGGCAATAATTGCACATTGATTTCCCTTTCGTTCCTTTCCTTTCCTTTGAGCCAGATGATCCATCAGGGGGTTTGGGATGTCCTCCCTTTCTTGGATCAGGATCCTTCTTCCCTTTTCCTTTCTGATGGTCTTTGGAATTTGCCTTTCCTTTTGCATGCACAGTAAGTGCATGTGCTTTGGAATTTTTAAGTGTTCCCATTTTGATGAGCTTATCTTGCTCATGCATCAAAGACTGAATAAAAGAATCCAGTGAGGGCATCTTCCAAGCTGCACCAGTTGCATATCTGACTGTGTGGAATGTAGAGACGAATACTGCATACTCTGGACCAAGTTTTGATAAAATGGAATGAATCAACTGATTTTGTTGCTTGGATTTGTCGATCCCGCATCCTTTCAGCTGAACCAACAAGGCTTTATACCTTGTGAAAAAATATTGAATGTTCTCAAAGTTTCTCGGATCTAATGAGTTTAACTCATTTTCGAGAATGTGACCTTGCATTTCATCCTGTTTTCCAAACAATTCTTCCAAAATTTTCCATACTTCATTTGGAGTTGAACATGATTCAACATGAAATAGCAGTTCCGGAGAAATAGATAAACATAGGATGCCAAAGGCCTCGTCCATGCGATTGAAATATCTTGTTTTCTCCATTGCCGATGTTGGTTCAACTTCCGTTTCCATGGTTATTCGAAATAAGCCTCTACTTCTGAGATGAAGTTGAATCTTTGGCTTCCATTCGAAATAATTATATGGAGTGAGAATTGCTGATTGTGGAAACTCCAATTTAGACTCCATTCTTTGTTGTTGCTTCAATCTTCTGAACCTGCAAATAAAATTGCTTGTGCACTGATTACAAATCCCTGTGCTCTGATACCATGTAAGATTTTTGAGATACACAGATCTAGATCTGCAAAACAATAAACAAGCTTGCAAGAGAAGGAAGGAAGCGAGCAAGAATTGAGAAAAGAATAAAAAATTGATTCTACAATATTAGTTTTAGAATAAATACATAAAAGAAACTAAGTTAAGCTTAGTTGTACATGCAATAACTAAAGCTAACTAAAGCTAAGTGTGCTTTATCTTATGTTAATGTGTACATGTGCCACATGCAAGCAATAAGTTAACTGGAGCTAATCTAGGTGCATGTACACCAACACAGCTAGTCTAAGTGCATGTACAACAACAATATCTTCTTGGAGACAGACAGTTCAATGGAGCAATGGAGGAGTTGTCTCAGACATAGTCTCTGCTGATATTTGGTGATGTGGGGTGTATGTTAATCACTCGAGTTGATTGGTAGAAGTTCACAATAGTTCACAATATGGAATGGAAGGGTTCAGTTGCAGAGGTAGAACACATTATGCCCGAAAGCAATTTGTTGAATGGAGCAATGGACGATTTGTCTAACATATTAGTCTCTGTTGATATTTGGTGATGTGTAGTGTATGTTAATCTCTCCTAAGATTTGAGTGATGCGGGGTGTGGTTTAAGCATGTTTTCAATATCAGAGTCCCAAACACAATTAGGAGAGGATGCTGATATTTGGTGTGTGCACTGTATGTTAGTCTGTGCTGATATTTGGTGATGTGGAGTGTGGGTTAAGCATGTTTTCAATATCAGAGTCCAAAACACAATTAAAGACAATTAGGGGAGGATGTGAGATGGTGCAGAGGGTGTTGTCACTGAACTAGGGCACAAAAAATGAACTCATAAGTTTTTGTCATGTGGATTGGTAGATAAATGGGGAGTACTTCTATGGATCATGACTATATCTGGAAGAGTCCAAGTACAGAGAATTGGTTGGTCTTTATTGAGCTCTGTGGTCAAATGAAGATGTAACTAGAAAATGCTGATGATCAACAGAGAAGTAGCCCATGCCACCGAAGGCTTTTGTACAACATATGGGAAATGAAGTAGCTTAAATTATCCCCCATCCAAGCATTTCTTCTTTTACGTAGAAAGCACTATAGCTCTATGAAAGTATACAATTGAACTCACTCCGGACAGAGGATTCCGACATGCGGGTTATCTAAATAAGTCTCTATAACACATATAAGGTGACTGTGGAGAAAAATGTTTTGCACTTGGGGGACAGAGGTGCCAAAAAATCAAGAAGAAATCCTAAAAGACTATGTTGGTTGAAATTGTCGATTTTGATGGATATGGTTAAATATCAATTGGTGCCATTTTTGTACATGGTGTGTTGAAAACCCCATGGAAGGCTATTAATCCTTGAAGTATTTCATATCAGGGTCTCAATTTTCTTTCTTCCCGAAGTATCGAACCCTAGATTGATGTTGTTCCACATCGTCCTGTGGATCCTTCAATCTCAAATGGGCATAAAGATTGCATTAATTTGGTAGTTGGTGGTTGGTATCCTTAATCAACAAAGAAATTATGGAGTGAAAACTTCATATTTGTTCAGATCCTCCCTCATAAGTTTTTTTTTTTGGAGCAGAAAGATAGAGGGATTTTTCTCCTTTGACAGCATGGTGCGTTGCACATTCCCCTCCCATGACATCGGTAGCTCTTTCACTGGGATTTGATTGGCCCTCGTGGCCTATCATTTTTTTGACAACTGCCTATCGTGGGTGTACTGGCGGTGACTAGACTTGAGCGGTTTCAAAATTTGAATTTTGTCTTGGGCTCACAAATGGCCTATTAACCCTAAACACCTGACAAAAGTAATATTTGGGGTTTTTTGGCAGCGATTTTGTCAACCCAATCAAGAAACTAGAGATTCCACTAGCCACTTTTTTTAAGACCAACCAATTGTTGTCAAGATAATTCCACTCTTTTTAAAATATGATTGCTCTTCCACTCAACACTATCCTATTGGACCATTCCCATGCACTCTTTATTTTGGTCCATGAACATAAGCTAAGGTGTCTTTGAGAAGGCCTCTACATCACTCTGGATGCTTCTGTTTTTTATCTAGCTAGCTCTTGACCATTTTATTGATTGGCCAACAAAATGGAAGACATTTTAAATACGCCTTCCTCTCCAGATGTTGCATTACTGATAGACGTCACAGTCCAGGCAGAGGAAACATACACTCGATCTCTCACACAGGATTGGCTCGTGGCATGTGGAAGGTCAACTAAGAAACCTGTTCTTCTGCAACGCAAACCGAAGACCATCAAAGTTGTGATTTTGTCACAAGGTTTAGTTCTTGAGGCTAATGGATATTGGGATGAATCCATTAAATTAAAATCCCAGGCCTTGGTTGGATGATGGGTATTCGGGTGATACAGTTGCGTACAAATGAAAAAATGGATAGATACTTGGTGGCTCCCTATCCTCAAATACCATCCACGCATTAGTTCCCTTCAAAACAATTGGTTCGCTTTTCACTTCTTAACTCCAATGTACGCAGATTTGATTGCAGCTCGTCCATGGGTACAGGGTCATAGCTACCTATCTTTACAATGGTGGACCTTTGGTTTCGATGTTGCCATCGACTTACCAAGATGTCTTCTGGGTAAAACTCTGAGGACTCCCACTTGAATTATGGACAAGGAAATCCATTACAGATATCGCCAACTCGATCAGTAAATTCTATTTCTTAGACGAGGGCAGCCTGGGCGGACTGATAAAATACACTGCTTGGGTATGGGCTGAAATATTAATGGCTAGAGGGTTGCCCGCAAAAATCAACTTATATTGGGGCCCTTGTTCATGCAAGCAAATTGTTTATTACTGGTCTATTCCTTTTCGATGCCTTTGTTGTCATGACATGGGACATCTCATGTTTGAATGTCCAGAAAGACTAAACAGACTCTCTAGAAAATCAAACTCCTTGGCCGATGGAGGGCGACTAGTACTCGTTCAGAAACACTCAACCAAACTGCATTCTACAGGTATTCCTCCCCTCCATCATCCGTCAAATATTTCAAAGGTTTCCAATCTACCTAACCCCTCTCCTCCAAGTCATCCATCTCCTACTGAGACTAAATTTCCTTCAAATATCTCCCACTATAACAATATCATAAAATCCCCATCTCATGCAATCTCGACACCCCTGTCAATCCTCTTAAATGATACGTTGATGCCCCTTGACTCCAAGCTTCTCCACATCCCATTGATCAGCCAATCTCTTATGATCCATACTTATCCTCCCCAGTTAAATTTGGGGCCCCATCTGATAGGACTTTCTCACCATTTTTGGAAGATTTGGAGATGGAGACCTTGGCCAAAGATTTGCAAAGCACCATAGAACCCCTAACTATCAAAAAATATTTCTTTGGTGAACATGAAAATCTCCCCTCCCCAGCCTCCCGCAAGAATGTAACCACTAGAATAAAGAAAGGGATAAAATATAAAAGTATTTCGAATTGTACCCTGCTCTCATCAAACTTGATGGACCATTTCCATGCTTCCAAAGATATCCCACCTGCCCAAGCTGAAACTAATTCATTTAGGGTGGGTCACCATGATGTAAATTTCCCACAAACTCAGGTCCTTAGAGAAGAGCCACTTGAATTTGATCTCCTATAATTTGAATCTTGTCATTAAATGTTTGAGGCCTAGGATCAACCTACAAAAAAAGATCCTTGAAAAGCATAATTGAAATCTACAATTCTGGGATAGTTCTATTACAAGAAACTATGACAAGTCAGGAAAAGGGTTGGGAACACTTGTTACAGATTTGTCCAAAATGGTTTGTATTTGCTATTAGCACCAAAGGCCTCTCTGGGTGATTGGTTGTTATGTGAACCTTGAGGTATACCACTTCAAAGCATACATCACTATGATGGGCATCATTATCTCAGGTGGCCGAAGAGGCACTAAGAATCGATTGCGAATTTTTAATTTTTGTGCCCCACACATAAACAGGAAGGACTTCTGGAATTGTGTTGATCACAATGGCATTTTGGACCTTGATTTTCTCATCCTGGCCGGGGACCTAAACTTCACAATTTATTCTACAAAGATATGGGGTTCACTTAGTCATCTAGACTCATTAGGAGGCTACTTTAAAGATCTCTTCATGGAAAAGAACCTACGATATATCATGCCTGGCACTTTGGGACTGACTTGATGGAATGGAAGGTGAGATGTGCAGGGCCTAGCCAAATGCCTTGATCATTTCTATATACAAGTTCCTTTCGCCAACACACTAAGGATCTGCACTCTTGCATCCTTCCAATCAAAATCTTTGATCACTTCCCTATCCTGTTAAATTGGACTGGTTTACTCAGTCATAAGGCACCTCCATTTAAATTTAATCATTTTTTATTGAAGGATCTAGATTTTGTTGCTCTCGTTCACTCAACTTGGCAGTCCCCTTGTGAAGACTTGGCTCATCGGAAGATGGACACAATCAACCTCAAGTTGCGTATGCTAAAAAAGAAGGTGAGATTGTGGGCTAAGAAAAATAAACGGGTGAACATCCAAGAACTCATTATGATTGATCAACAGGAGAAAACATTAGAGGACCCCATCTCTCCTACATATTTCTCTAACATGAAAAAAAGGCAATCCTTCAGCTGGAAATACATAGGTAAAAAATAATTCTTGATCAGGCTGAAGAATTATAACAAAAGAGAAGAATATTATGGGTTGAAGCTGGTGATAAGAACAACAGAGTTTTTCACCACCATGTTTCCTCCAGACGACAAAAAAACACAATTTGGAATATAACATCAAAATCAGGTGAAACTTTGACCAAACAATCGGATATCTAAGAGGAGGCTAGAAGCTATTTCAATCATCTATATTTCTCTCAGGTTCAGGTTCCTTTATGCGGAAAACTTGAATATGTGACATGTTCCCCTCTTGGTCACATCTAGAGGAAATAAATCAAATGGACCGCCTAGTAACATAGGATGAAGTCCTTCAATTTATAAAATATTTGGGCAGAGGTAAAATTCCAGGCCTGGATGGATGGACCATGGAAATTTTCCTTCATTTTCAAGATAAAATGATCCATGAGATTACTTAGATGGTTGAAGAATCCAGGGAACTTGGTTGGGTATCCAACATCACAAATTCTACCTTCATCTACCTTATTGTTAAGATTACAAATCCGGCATCATTTTCTTACTATCGCTCGATTTCTTTATGTAATACTATTTACAAACTAATTTCAAAAACAATTGCAAACAAACTTAAACCCTGCTTTTCCAAATATATTTCTGTGGAGCAGTTTGGTTTTCTTAAGCACAGGAAAATTCATGATGAGGTTGCAATCGCCTAAGAATCCATTCATTCTGTAAAAAAAAACCAAATGGATGCTTCTATCATGGATATTGACTTAACAAAATATTTTGCTTGTGTTGATTGGGAACGACTACAGATGATTTTGGAGAAGATTGGTTTGTGAAAATCAATGATCAACTGGATCAAAGCATGTATAAAGTCTGCATCCTTTTCCATCTTGATCAATGACTTCCTACAGATATTTTCTCAGCATCTAGAGGACTTAGACAGGTTGTGCGATCTTGCTTGTATTCCTCATTATCATAGATGGACTCAGCAGGAAAATCAAAGATGCTCGATTAGAGGGCATCATAACAGGTTGCAGAATAGCATCAACAGTCATCCTCTCTCACGTATTTTTTGTGGATGATATGATGGAAATTGGTAGACCCGACCCCAAATAATGGGCTCCCTTTTATGGTCTCCTACAGGACTTTGTCTTTGCCTCAGGACTATATATGAATAAATCCAAGTCCTCATTACAGACGACCCAGATGTTGTTTCGACTTTGAAGATTACTACCACTTTTGGGGTCAAAATTGTTCACATGGATGTTTAGATACCCGGGCTTCACCTTGAAATCAAATGGTTACAAAATCTGGATCTGGGATTGGCTTACTAAAAAAATTGAGAAGTGTCTCAGTCATTGGGATCACACATGGATTTCACTTGGGGGCCGACTTGTTCTAATTAAATCAGTCCTACATAGTATCCCCATATATTTGATGCATATTTTCAAGCTCCGAAAGGGCGTGATCAAGAAATTAAATTCAATCACATCTCATTTTCAGTGAGTGGGCACTCAAAGAGAGTGGAAAATTCACCTTGCAAGTTTGGAACTGATTAACCGTCCCACTTCCTTGGGTGGATGGGGGAAAATACATTGCTTTATTCAACATGGCTCTTTTACTAAAAAACTTCTGGAGGAAAGTCACTAGCAAAGGTCTCTGGAAACAAGTTATCCATGCAAAATACTTACAAAATTGGGATTTAATTCATTGGATGCATGATGGGGCTTTGAATCCTTCACAGGTCTCATTTTATTGGCATAGATTTTTGTCCACAAAGTACTGGTATTTTAGAAATCTCATATGGGTAGTTGGATCTGGATCTACTCCACAAATTGGCCTAGATTCACTTGTAGGTATGAATGGCCCACACCTACTATCTCCTGATCTCATCATCTTCTTAAATAACATGGGATTATTTGCAATCAAATATTTAGCAATTGCTGCCCTCTCCTCTTCTTTTCATACCCACTCAAAAGATAAGCTAATGCTGGAGATTCCTGAGATAATGATTCTAGAATGGAAACTTTAGATTTCCAATCTAAAACTTTTTGGGATAGTCCTATCCCTCAAAGATGATAGGATGATATGGTATGGGGGATCAATACAGAGGAGAGTAAATGTAAAGGAAGCATACACTCTATCTCTACACCCCCTAGACAGATGAGGGTTCACTCGTGGATGATCAGAGCCTAGAAATGGAAATTCCCTTTGAAACTCAAATGTTTTTCATGATTTGTTGCCCACAATCGCATCCTCACATGGGAAAACTTGTGCAAGAAGGGTTTTCATGGCCTGGTCGTTGTAGTCATTGCCTCTCCTCTGGAGAAGATTCATTCCACCTCTTTTTTCTATGCCCCTCTGCCTCTTTAGTGTGGAATGGGGTGCTCCATATGATAAACTATGCAGTTGATTAGGAGGGTCTAGATGTCCCCTCTTACCATGGTCGATGGACACTGGACCACAAACCTGGTCGTACATTGGCTTTCTTTATCATTTGGGGTATATGAATGTCTAGAAAGGCCTTCATTTTTGAACATTTTGCCGAATATTTGGAGAACCTGTTGTAGCATCCTCTCTTACTATTTTGAATTTTTGGCTTCTTTGACATCCAAACAAATTTGTCCTTCTCCTCCTATGGACCTTTAGTCTTCCCATCCTGTGGGATTTTTCGATGGAGCCTCCTCTTTTAACTCCTGTGGATTCGACATGGCCATCCACTTCAGCTCTGAGCGCTTTTACAGATTCTATTGGTAATGTGGCTTGGGTACCGATACTCGAGTTGAACTCCTTTCACTTTGCTACTTGGCTTGATCTCAGGTCCCTCTCTGTTTTTGGAGACTCCAAATCAATTATTGAATGGGAAAACAACAGGGGATCCTTAAACTATGCTACTATCGAATCATGGAAGGCTCGCATCAAAGCTCTATCGACGGTTTTCCATCATTTAACTTTTCAGGACATGAGCAAAACACAAAACAATGAAGCTGAATGTCTTTTGAAATAGGGTTCTAGCTCTATCCTAGATCAGATTATTTTCAACCAGTTTGATCTTAGGACGCTGACAAGGGAAGGTGTCATTCCTATTTAAAATGAACACTCTACTTTCTAAGATACTCTGTCTCTCCTATTTTTTCCTCTGGTTTTCTTGTGGTTTTTGTCCTTCTATAACATTTGTAAGTGTTAATATTTGTAGATGTTGGTTTGTCTTTCTTCAGATCATTTTAGCACCGGGAAAAATTACTTTCTCTTATAATAGAAATCAATATTTTTCTCTTTGAAAAAAAATGTAACATTGTCACTATCATCGAATACTATCACTATTTCTAGAAGAGGTTTTTTAAGCTCATCACTATCTCAAATATCTAGAAAAGACTACAATGTTTTCTCTCCAAAACCATCACTTTCTATACAGGACATCTTTTCCCTACCATATTGTTAATGTGCTATTTATTTTGAAGAAATAGGAATTGAATATTATAACTATATGGGAAAAATATTAAATAGGTTAATATTTTAATTGACATCTTAATTTTATTTCAAAAATAAAAATTATAATTAAATATTTTTTAGCGATAATAGTTTTGCATATTTAAATTGTAATATCAAAAATAAGATTATTTTAAAATCAATATATATCCATCTTAACTCCCAAGAATCGAGAGATTGAATCCCTTGAGATGCAAACATTTGAGTGAAAAGAGATTTGATCCCTCTCGGTGCTTGGTAGATCTAGAGTTAAGATGGATCTATGCTGGTATAATATATATGTAGTTGACATTGAAATATTTTACTTATAATTCATGTTCTCCATATTAAAATGTTAAAACATGCCCCTTCATATTATTTTATTGTTATTACTTTTTAAAATATTACATATCAAATCCCTAGTTGCTAGTTAAATAGCTCTACTTTTAAGCCTCCATTGATCTTCTATGTCATTCAGAATCTTTCTTTTTGAGAATTCCAGTTGTTTTATCCTCTCCTTTTTCTCTTATGTCTCGTATCCATCCCCCTCCATTTCCAATATTTCAATAGATTCCTTGATGAGTTTTAGCTCAACTTCCTCCCTAGTCCTTTTTTATTTTTCCCAGGACATTGTTGCCTGCTTCATCCTTTTGAGGTTTTCCATAAAAGGTTGAGCTAAAGACAGACCCTGAACAGAGTTCAGTGGCCTCCAAGCTTTAACTAAATCATTGAAGCTACGATCTTTGAGCCAGACATGATTAAATTTAAAATGAGATCAAGGTTTCCTACTAGTCCCTTTCAACTACAGAATGATAGGAAAGTGATTTGAATCACCTCCTGATCCAACCCATTTCCTAAATAAGGTTATTTGGTTAACTAGGTATGTAGGTTTTAACCCCGTACAGAAATTACCTACATATGAATTTTAAAACACAAAAAATAAACAATGTGAGAGCATAACACATAAAACACATATACACAGAGATTTTCCCCTGGATCCCAAAACTGGGACTGCCAGTTTGATTTTTTATTATGTTCCTTTCAATGTTACAATACATATTTATACATGCCGAAGCATCCAATACCATGGACCGAAAAACCATCGCGTCCAAAACCATGGAACGAAAACCATCACGTCCAAAACACATGTGCGAAAATCATGCACAAAACCATAGGTGGGTCTGCCCAACCTAACATAGGGTCCAAAACCAAAATTTTCTGGGGCGTTGCCCCAGACCCCATAAAGTGGGGTTACGGGTACGCCTCAAACCCCCTGTGACCCCCCCCGCTACACAATCGGCACAACGAAGGGGGGGCTCCACCCCCCCTCCAACCCGCCGGTTCACTACGTAGATTAGTCATGGAAAAAATATAACACAACCCAACAATGTATTCCATCATTAAGAAACGATCTTGCCTCTTAGCCATCCTTGCTTCACTCGTTCTCCTTTTCCTCTAGGTGGGACTGGATTTGATCAGGTTCACAACGATAAGATTTCCCAACATCAATTTGTTCACAAAGTAATCTGCTAGGGGATCGACTTGAGCTAAAGGCCCCCAAGTCTCAGACATGCCAAGTGAGAAATTGAAGTCCCCTCCCACCACCAAATTAGGGGTCTTCATGAAATATTTAGAGAACAAGGAATTCCAGAAAGAAACCATGTCATGGCATGGACCATAGATGTTGAGAAGGGATAGGTTCATGCACAATTCTGAAGAATAAATCTCAACCCCCACAACCAAATTCAAACCCTAGGAATTTAGAAGCTTAATATTACTATCTTTAAAACCTAATGCAAGGCTCCTAGATATTCCCTTTGCATTAGAGGTCTCCAGTGGCCATCCCGAAATCAGTTTATGCAGAGATTTCATCACAATCTCTCCATTTCCAAGGGTTTCTTGTAACATGATAACATCAGGACAATAATTTTTGAATAACTCTTTAAGAGCTAGCTTCTTACAGGTGCTAGCAAACCCTCTACAATTCAAGGAAAGAATGATCATTTGGAAACCACCTCAAGGGTATGCACTGCTCTAAGCGCCCCTTTCAGAGAGAGTTGCTTCCCATATGCTATGTCCAGTTTAGCTTTCAACTGGGCTTTTGATAAATTAGATTTCCTACCTCTAGTCTTATGAGGAAGAGATGGCTCTCGAAATATCCCCAACCCTCCAAAGGAAGCTAAAGGGAGGAATTTCTTATCCCTAGGACACAGATTATAGTGGGGAGCCAAAGAGGAAGAAGGAGGGATAAATAAACTATCAGGGCCAGGTGGGGATGAGACAAATAAGCTGAGAACCAAGATGGAGGTAATGATATTATCCAAGGCTACAGAAAAACTACAACGAGGTAACTCTTTAGACATCAACGGCCTAGAGGGACCAGGCCTTGGGAAAACATCTAATAAATATTGTAGAGAAGCTGATAAAGAGGATGGAGGTGGGGGGGGGGGGGGGGGGGGGGAATACCCACAGATTGGGGAATGAAACCGATGAATTCCACTTCATCCTGAGCCTCCAATTGCTGAGAATTTTCTGGTAATTCTTGTATCCCTTGTGGCGTAATCTGATCTTCTTCAAACTCCATAGGATCTAGGACCCCATCCCTCTGTTCCCCAATCTCCATCGCTTGTGCATTGTCTACCTCCTCTGCAAAAGCTCAGTCTTCATTCCTTAGTTCACCCCTCTGTCACCTTCTCCTACGAAATTCCAGGGGGCAGTCATGCGCCAAATTCCCATGCTTATGGCATCGATGGCAACGAAAGGGAAACTCCTCATAGTCTATTATCTGGGAATGTGAATACCCTTGAAGTTGGAGATTAATTTTTTTCTGCTAAACCCTCTCTTGGGTCTAATTTTACCAGAATTCAGGCCACAATTCTGCTCTTGGTTTCCACGAAAGACATGTCGACTTCAAGAAACGTTCCCAACTCGTTACCAATAGCCCTAAAAACATCCTCTATCCAAAGTTGCAGGGGTAGTGCTGGAAGCTAAACCCATACCGATATCTCCTCCAATTTCTCCCTCTGAGCATCAAAAAGGGGAGTCCATTTCTTGAAGAAAATTGGCAAGATCCCAAAACACCAGTTCTGCTCAAGTACCCATTCCAACATCTCCCCCTTGTTAAATCTAACCATGAACCACCCCCTTGCCAAGGTGATCACCTCTACTTGGATTTTCAGAGCCCCTCTCCATGCCTTAGCAATCCATTCTAAAATATACTTTGTTGAATAGTGCATTCCTTTAGCTCTTCCAACCAAAATTAATTCTGAGGCTTCCATAGCCTTATCAATCTGAATGTCAACCCCCATGATGAGATTTGGGCATTCCACTTTTTTATTTATGACTCTCCCCTTTTTTCCTATAGTCTGGTCATTCCTTTCCTCAACAGATACAAAATTGTCCTGCCCTTCCTACGCATGGTCCAGATCCTCAAAAATTTTCCCTAACTGCTCCTCCACCAGCACAGTCTGAAAGAAGAAATCCCCAAGATCTACTGACTGCCCCTCCACTTTTGGCCCAAGGTTTAGATCCCCAAACATCACCTCCAAAGGGCCGAGACCCAGAACTTCCCCATGCTCAAAACCCTGTAGTTCTTGAGTAAAGCCTCGACTACTATCCTTCTCAAGGTCTACTGATAGATCATAAAAAGCTTTTGTCTTCAGCACCTGATTTTCTGGGTCTAAGCCCTCCCCTGACGATATTGTATGGATTTTTTGGGGTTCGAGTGCCTCAGCCTCCCTCTCCCTTGGAGCTAATTTCCATGTGAGGGTTTTGTTAACCCTTTGGGCTGATCCCAATTCTTTGAACTATGGATCCTTTACCAGGCAGGACTTAAGACCTTCATTCCCCATAGTCCACTGCTTCTAACAATATCTTCAAGACCTCCTGTGAAATTAATAGACTCAAGGTGAAAGGAAGGAATTTTTGGACTTACCTAAATCTCCGCCGAGACCCCAACTGCTAGGTCTGTCGATTCCGCTAAGGTCGCCTGACCTTCCTGAATACCGTTGTCAGTAACCCAACACTCCATAGTTGAAGGGTTGGGTTTTCCTATCTCCAGGAACCCTAAACCGCCTCCTGAATTCCATTTTAAACCCCCCCCCCCCCCCCCCCCATTTTTCTAGCTGGAGATCGAGCTGGAAGTTTTACCTTGTCCAGATTCTGTTGAGTAGGCTCTAAGCCCCAAACTGATAGGATATCCTCAGGTTCAGGCTCTAGGTCGACACAATCCCTCGGGCTGACCATTTCTGTTGCCTGGTGGTGAAAGTAACAAAGTAGTTGCTCCTGCAGATGTTATCCCCTGGTAAAGGCATGTGAAAATGGAAAACTAACCGAGAAAGAGACCATGAATGTTTCCTTCCCCTACAACTTTGCGAGATAGCTTCAAACAATTTTATTCTGGCGCTTTCTCCCATATGCATCAGCTTACTGCTATGTACGGGCTAGATGTTAACCTAAGCTTGCCATCGGATGACATCCATGCACCTAGGACCTTCCATCATCCGGACCTTTGCACGCATTCCCAAAATCCCTAATCGTCAGTGTTTCCTCCTTTTACACCCTTTTATTTGGTTTCTTTAATATTTTTCCTTTTTATATACCAATTTTCCTTTTATTTTTTCAATCTAACTTTCATTTTGATTAAATAACAGGTAAATTAAATTAATAACGCTCTTTTTATATATTGCATTTTGACTTTTGTTAAAAAAAATTATTGATTTCCATTTCCATTTAAAAAAAATCTTTTGGATATTTAATATGCCCCTATTTTTAGGTTTCCTTTGTTTTTATATTTCATTCTAAAATTTCTTTTATTATTTAATAAATAAATAAATAAATAATTTAAGAAAATATTGTAATTATTGGTTAATTTTTTTATTAAATAATAAATTAATCAATAAATAAATAAAATATTTTAACTATATATTAGTTCTTTACTTTAACTATTAATCTATATCCTAAACCGCAAATAAATTGACTGGAAAATCCATACGTGATTATCTGATATTCATAATATAATTATTAATCAACGTTATAATATATTATAATTTTTATAATATCATAATATATGAATTATAATATAATTATATATTATAATTCAAAATATATGTGTTTGCATTATAAACAAAATATTCTAATATACATGAATAATGGACATACTTTTTTATTTACAAAGTTAAATATAGTTTTCTGGAATATTAAAATTTTTGAGTTCAAATTCCACAACGAGCTTGAAAAAACCGAGTGACTTTTTAGTAGCCACATTTTTAGTAAATCTGCCCGAGTAGTCCAAAAGTTTATTGGAATTTCAAGCATGTCAGATAATATTTGTTCATGCTTTGAAATAACTTCGAAAACAAAAGTAGCACCATAATTTAGATATGTTTGACATTTAATTTGATTTTTTAATTATATTTTTTATACAGTGGTATTTTATAATTGTAGATAAGTAAATTATAACTAACGCAATTATATAATATAATTGTAATTGGGTTATAATTGTAATTGATATACCCATATTGTAATAAAATTAATAGGAATATTATTAAATATTAAAAATCAAGATTAATATTATTAAAAATTAATAATATGAGTAATAATTATTTTAATAATAATAATAATTATTATTATTATTATTATTATTATTATAAATATTATTTTAATAAATATAAATATAAATATTTTTAATCACATCAAAAATATTATTAATGTAATTGATATATGCGGAAAATTTTATTTATATTTTTTTTATAAATATATAATATTAAAAAAAATATTACAATAAAAATATTATTATAATTAATAATTATTAACATTATTTTAATTTGATTTCACTTATAAAATCAAATTAAAATAAATTTTATATTTATATCTATATTTATTTATTTTTATATTACAATTAATTTTGATTATAATTAATTGTGTTTATGTTTATAGTTATAGGGTTTGATATATTTATATTTATATTATATTTATGTTGATATTATAATTAATTATAATTATGGTTAATTATAATTAATTGCAGATATATTTATGTTTATGTTGGGCAGTTTCTAATACACCATGGATGGAAAGGCTCTGCTATCTCTGTGACAATATGAACATGGAGGATGAAAATCACTTCTTCTTAGAGTGCCCCGCGTACAACCACATTCGATCTCAGTTTCATAATGTTTGTTGCAACACTGGCTTTCCTAGCCTTCGATGTCAAAATTATAGTGAGCTCGAGAGGCTTCTCTCCAAGCTTTTTGAGCATAGGAATAAAATCTTAAATCAAACTAAGTAATTCGTTTCTTTAGGCCTAATAGACCCAAGTTTGGTCTCAATGTTAACCATCGTCATCATCATAATAATTATCAATTTATCAAAACTCTAACACAATCACATTAATAAACACAGTGAATAAACTCTGATAAATATATCGACTATATTTATTATAATTTATTTATAAATATTAAAATTAATAATTTTATTAATCATTATAATTCATATATTATCATTCTTATTATTTTTTTTTCAAGAAAGGAAAAATGTATTCTATTATCAAATCGGATAAGCTTTGCATTGCTGATATATTGACATGACTAACTGAAAAAGAGACACTCAAAACACAGAAATAAGAACCCCAACCCAAACAATCAAGTAACAAATTACATTCGCCTTCCCAAA
Organism: Pinus tabuliformis; assembly: GCA_031772625.1. Taxonomy (NCBI): domain Eukaryota; kingdom Viridiplantae; phylum Streptophyta; class Pinopsida; order Pinales; family Pinaceae; genus Pinus; species Pinus tabuliformis. The sequence continues at coordinate 704,466,070 of CM062810.1, read as the reverse complement.
AGTCAAAATGAGAACATAGATTAAAAGACCTATGAAAAGTTGTAGTAAAATCCAGCCTATCATATGCAGGACCGAAATAAAAGTGAGAAAGTAGCCTTCCATTAGTTCCAGTGGAAGGTAGGAAAGCATATTTGCTCTCCCTTAAAGAGTGTCGAGAAGTGAATGGTTTGAGGGATCATTACAAGTCCTTCCTTTGATAATTGATGTGCATACATTGAATTCTTTGCATACATATGAAAAGGTTATCATACGAAAGTGTTTTTTGAGTCCCTGAATTCTTTGCATCGAGTGTGCCATCTTAGATGGAGCGAAATTTGCTCCCAAATTGACCGAGTTCGATGGTGACCTGTAAGTCACCCAATACATGCAAAACATCTAACTTTAAACTCCTGGCACAATACAATACATCAAACCCCAAAGCACTAATAATTATGCCTTATTTTTTATACCTTTCCTCCATTCTTATTATTATCAAACAGGGCTTAGCTCAAACTGCAGATAAGTACAGACCAATAGCCTTATGTAATGTGGTTTACAAGATAATATCCAAGGTAGTGACTAATAGACTCAAACCTCTCCTTCCTTCTTTAGTGTCAGAGGAACAATCAAGTTATGTGGAGGGAAGAAAAATTTTAAACAACATTATTCAAGCCCATGAAGTGGTTCACACGCTAACCAACAAAAGGCAAGCGGGGATGATCATGCAATTGGATATTGCCAAAGCGTATGACAAGGTGAATTGGATTTACATCAAGAAGGTTCTCACTGCTTTTGGGTTCGATCACAACTGGGTCAGATGGGTCATGGCACTGGTGACTTCTTCCAGCTTTTCAATTTTGGTGAATGGCTCTCCCTCTGAGATCTTCACTCCTTCTAGAGGCCTCAGGCAGGGAGACCCGCTCTCTCCTTTTCTCTTCATTCTCATGATGGAAGGACTTGGTCGATCCATTAAGCATGCCAAGGCCATGGGCAAAATCAAGGGTCTTCAATTATCTGAGAATGGTCTAGCTCTGACTCACCAACAATTTGTTGATGATACCTTGCTGCAAGGAATCCCCATAGTCAAAGAGGCTTCGGCCTACAATCAAATCTTGAAGGATTTTTCCATGGCTACAGGTATGGAAGTCAATCTCTCTAAGTCAAAAATCTTCTTCTTAAATACTAACATTTCTATTCAAAGGAATATCTCAAGAATTCTTGGCTTCCAAAGAGATTCCCTCCCCTCAAAGTATTTAGGAGTTCCTCTTACAACCAGACCTATGCACAAGAGTATCTGGGAATCAGTGCTTAATAAGTTGCGGGACAGAGTAAAAAAATGGACCTTCTGGGCCTTGAACCTGGCAGGCAGGCCAGTACTGACAAAGGCGGTTCTGCAATCTATCCCGGTATTCATGTTATCAGCCCTCTCGACTCCCAAAGGTGTCTTAGAGAAATTCAGGAATATACAAAGAGATTTCCTTTGGGGTAAGGAGGAAACAAGGAAGAAATGGGCCCTGGTTTCTTGGGATAAAATTTGTAAACCCAAGAGCCATGGGGGTCTAGGCTTAGATGATCAGGAGATTCTTAGTAAAGTTCTAGGAGCCAAGCTTTGGTGGCGATGGGTTCAAGAGCCAAAAGCCCATTGGGCCAAGATCTGGAAAGAGAAATATGCCAGCTCTTGGCACGCTAATGATCTCATAAGAATGTCTAGAATTATAAAAGGATCTTACACATGGAATAGAGCCTGGGAAAACAAAAGCCTAGTACAAGAGAACAGTTTCTGGGAAATTAGTGTAGGAGATCTATCACTCTTTTGGGAGGACAAATGGAAAAAAGAACCAACATTGTTAACAGAGAATTTTTTCAGCCTCAAGCAGGAAACAAATTCCCAAGGGTTAATAAAAGTAAAGGATTTCTGGAATTTTACTCATATCTCCGGAAAGTGGAGAAGTTGGAGAAACATTGACTGCAGAGATGACAACACTTTAAAAATTAAAGCAGATGCACTTTGGGGCTTGCTAAAGCAAAGGATGATCCTAGTAACATAGGGGTAGGATCAATTGAGATGGGGTAATAACAAGAAAGGCACCTTTAATCTTAAAGAGGCAAAAGGTTTTCTCCTTGGGCTTGATTCCTGTGTTCCAGACAAAACCTGGCAGCATCTCTGGAGTCACTAAGGTTGGATGAAGATCAAGATTTTTATGTGGTTGGTTCATCACACGAAAATCTTAACTTGGGACAACATGAGGAAAAGAGGAGTTATGGGGCCTTCTAGATGCCAGCTCTGTGAAGAGCAGGAGGAGACCATGGAGCATATTCTCAACAGGGTCTCTTACACCACCTGGCTGTGGGATTCATTCTCTTCAATTTTCCATCAGTTAGATAGGGACAGAGGAAGTATCACAAATACCCTAAACAAATGGAGAAGAAACTATACGAAGAATGAGTTCCTTAATTTGGCTTGGGCCTTCACACCATGCTTCATTATCTAGAATGTTTGGAAAGAAAGAACAAAAGAATTTTAAAGAATGAAAAGTTTTCCCCTCATCGACTATTTGATCTTATCTTGAAAAAGCTCTGGGAGACAATCAATACCACAGTTTGCAATATCCCCAAGAATCCCCCCTTAGAGATGGAGCTGAGAACTCTCAGGCAATTGGGAATGCAAGGGATTATTCCCCAAGGACTAAACAGGAAGGATATCGATAAGGTTACCGAGAAGGACTTCTAGCAAGCTCTACCGAAAGGCTATCTGAAATACAACATCGATGGAGCTTCAAAAGGCAACCTGGGAATAGCTAGTTATGGAGGAGTTTTAAGAGATGAAGAGGGCAGTATTATCTTTATCTTCCACTGTCATTTAGGAAGAGCCACCAATAACATGGCAGAATTGATGGCTTTGGAGCAATGTCTAGAGTTTCTGATTCAGAACCATTGCTCAAATGTTATTATAAAAGAGGACCCCAAGATAAACATTAACTCTGTGAAAAGAATCAGTGGTGGTTCTCGGCCGGAGAGAGTCTCAAATCACTGGAAACTTATCCAGGTTTATCAAAGAATTCAAGTGTGTCTCCAGGGACTTCGAACTGTAAGTTTCAACCATGTTTACCGAAATGCCAATAAGTTAGCGAACTTACTGGCCAATCAAGGTGTGTACAATGCAGACTGTGGGATGGCGAAAAAGTGGCAGGAGATTCCTCAAAGTCGTCTAAAGGCTCTCTGCGAAGATCAAGCTGTAGAGGACAGGGAAGTTTTTTGATTTCGGGCTAGGTTGAATAGCACGAAATGACTTTGCCGGCAAGTGCTTCCACAGCCCATTAGGAAGTACCTGGAAGGAGGGCTAGTCAAATTCAATCTCACTTACCCCGGAGCAAGTTGACTGGGATCCCAGGTCATTGGATGGCAATTCGCGGAATCATTTCTCAAACAAACAATGCATCAGGTTCAGGTTCCAATATAAGAATAGGCAGAACGGGAGGTTGATTTTTTCCGGCAGTCGGCATTTTCCCTCTTTCCGCTTTCGGGCTAGAAAACCTTGCCCTAGTTGGTTTTCTGGTGATCGCACGTCTATTAAGTGGTTAGTGGTTTTGCAGTTTTGGGAGCGATCCCATAGGGATTTCAACACGTGGCAGGAAGGTAGTTTTGGAAACCGCCTTCCATCGCACGTTATGGTTTAGTCATGTAAGGCGGTGTGAATTGGCTACTAGTCGTTGGATCCTGCAGCCCGGATTGACGGTTGGGATCGTTCGTGTTGTTTTGTGGGGCCACGCGGGTCATTTCCACCTTGCTTATTAGCGCGTATTTTCCTTTTTCGTGCTTTGCATGCATGGTGTGGTCGGGGGTGACTGTCATTGTTGGTCGGCTCTGGGGGATGTGTTTTTTCCGGATCTTCCTTATGGTTGGGGTTTTCGTAGCCCTTTGGAGTATTTTACCCTTGGGTTTAGGGATTTCTGTTGTAAGTTGGGGGGTCTTTGGCTTTGGCAGGGTTACCTTGTCTCCTGAGTTATTGTTATGGGACAAGATTTTGTATACCATGTAACTTTTCTTTTGAATTAATGAAATAGAAGGTTCGGCTCTTGCTTCAGCAAAAAAAAAAAGTGTAAGTGGTTTTGGATAGACAATGATTGGGTGTTCTATTAAGGCACTCCTTAATGTGAAGTTATCAGTTCAATTTCTACCCAAATCGAGATGATCTATTGGACATGATGAAAATATAGTCCTACCAAACTTTATATATATATATATATATATTTGAATATGTAAAAATTAAAAATAAATAATAATTTTAGTATTGAAACATAATAATTTAAATTTATAATTGAAATTGAAATTATTAAATTACTCGTCATTTTAGTTTTTCCAATTGAATACTAGTATCTCAACTTTTTTTAATCGAATTTCCATGAACTATAAAATCGTCATACCTGAAAAGAGGAAAAGAAAATAATAAATCTCAACTCCAATTTTCTTGTTCTTGTCCTCAAAGTCTATTCAAATGATGCTCTTCTTTCTAGAATGATTCAAGCAGAAGTAACATCATCCTTGTAAAGTATTTTTTCAATCAAGAAATTTGAGACCTCATTGTTCCTCAATCACTTTTCACTTCTACTAATATTCCTAGATGCGGCAGCTCTACTACTCGTAATATATGCTTCCAAGTTTCTCCTTAAGCATGGATATGTTAGGTTTGCATTAGGAATATATGGAGAGTTGTTGGTAGGCTGCAATGTGCATCAACCTATAAACCTATTAGTCCTCTTTGTTATATAGATATTTATAGCTTGTTTAACATGATTCTGTTTTCTATCCTATTAGAAACTAGCTATGATGAGGTTTTATCTTGATTCAATAAATCCTAAGTTGCCATAATCTTCAACATGAATAGAGCCAGGGGATTGGAAAATTCCAAAAGTGTTCCATAAACTAGAAATAGGGACATCCTCTTCTAAAACTAATGTATAGTATGATTTGTATGTGGAAATTTGTTATGAATCTAGAAACAATTGGAGCTTTGATACAACTGTTATGAGCCAAAACTTGAAACCTATTTTCTACTTTGAAACTCTAAAACCTGATAGGCACTAACAGTAGCAAACTTGGCCCAGATAGTATCTTCCAAACTACTTACAATAACACACTTCACCAAAACCCCTGCTTTCATGCCTAAGCGACTTTTTAATGGCCAATTTACATAGTCGAGGAATTTAAGAAAAGAGGAGTTAAGATCCTTGATGATTGACAATCATGATGAGTGGGAGTTACTAAACACTAAATATAGGTGACGTTACAGGGATCTCATTATTGATATGGTAATTAATGTAAATATTCATAACAACCATTAATATGAGCATGTATAACGACATCCATTATTATGAGCATGAATTAGTAGCTCTTTTTTATAAGGAAATAACAACTCTTTACACTAAGAAAATAATAAAAGGAGACGCTGCCACATAATTATTATCACCAACAAAGCTATCCTATTTTAAGGCTTCCATCTAGCCTATAAATCATCCTTCATTTGTGCATAACCCCATCTAACACAAGATTGGGTGCTCAAAATAAATGTCTTCACTCATGAGCATGATAGCAACACTGCTTCTGCGTTCGAATTGGAAACACTAAACTGCACATATTTTGATGTATTATAGCAGTTCCCCCTCCTAAAATTGTTTTTCCCCAAAGAAACTGTAGTGATGGATGGCACAAACGACAGGGAAAATAATTATCTAGATAAAGGTATGGCAATCTTCCCATATTTTTATTGTTATGGAGAGAAACCAAAAAGAAGCATGGCCCATCACTTCATCCAATCCTTTATGCTGGAAAAACTAAGAAATATGTATTCTAAGGTACTATAATTGTTCCCCCTCCTCAAGATGCTTTGAAAGGGAATGGAAATGTAGGGGGAGATGTAGAAAGAGCATTGGAGCCTTCAAAGACATGAGTCTCCTTCAAGGCAACTAATTTTTAGAAACCTCAGAGAAAATCACCAAGAGACACAAGAGTCCAATCAAGCTCGAGCTATTGTAAAGAAAGAGAATCCCTTCCATGTTGTCCCCTTCATTTTGGGAGTTGAGAAAGGCTAGATGGATAGGATTGCGCAATAAAGAAGCATGAAGATCAGTGCAAAGGGAACACAAGAGGAATAAAGGGACACAATGTAGGTTGGACAAAAACGACTAAGAGTAGTGGAATATCATTAATGAGTTGACCTAGATGCTAGATCAACACAACCATCTTTATCTTAGTTTGTCACTGTATTTGACACAACCAGCTTTATCTAGTGATCAATGTAGAAAATCTTTGTGAAGTTAAGGGGAAAGAGTTGATTATTAGTTGTTGGTTGTTTATAGTATATACTTATTAGTTGTTCTGGGTCAATATTACACTTTTAACGAAGATTGTAGGGGATATTCTATGTTTTGCAACCAACCTTATACCAGCAAGTATGCATTGAATAATAATGTCATGTTGCATCTATGACCAAACGCAACTATGGATTTTGAAAGTTATCCTATACCAACAAGTATGCATTGAATAATAATGACAGGTTGCATCTATGACTAAGAGAAGCACTGGATTTTGCAAGTTAAAGGAACATGTGTTAATATATAACGCTTGAAAACTAAAAATAAGGCCTTTGCACACAAACACAACTGTATAATCTGAGCATGATGCCAACTACAAAATGGATGAGCATGCAACTTTGCAACATGTCAGTGTACATCCTCAATTTAAATTCACTTATTTAAATTATTAAATGCTCATTTGGTATCCCTGCCAGGCAACGTTTTAAATGCTAGACTCTTGCTAGTTTCTTATAAATTCAGGGCCTCACTCTATATATGAGACACACCATATTAACAGATGAAACTTGTTTAGTTAAAGTTTCCTTGATGACAATCACAAGTTATAGTAAGATCATGGGTACATATATGATAAAATAAATCAAGATTAAAATCAAAGTAAATTAAAATAAATCTATAAAATGAAGCAACATTATCACATAGTATTCATATATTCTTATAACTGGAAAAAAGTTTTCATATATTCATCATGTGACATATTTCCATAGTATCCATATATGTTTCTGGCGAGTAGTGAGTTGTAAGTTTGGTGCAGTGAGTTTTCTACGCAATTTAGTACTAAACTACATATCCCAATAGACTATAGTACATCCTTGGCCTACATTGATATAAACGAAAATTATTACACAACTACTTTTATTCCATACAAATACAGTGCACCGACATGGACGATCAACATATCTACTTCATCATTGTTCTGTAAAAAGAAGACTCTTTTGCTTCTCTTTAAATCTGTAGTTAAGGGGGATCTACAAAGAGGAAGCTCTTTTTCTGGACATCAAGCCATTTTCTCAGAAAAATTTCAAGGTAAAAGAGACAACCAATAGTGAGCAGCAGGACCTTCTCATCCTTTGCGAAATCACTCAGGAAAATAGAACACACAACCTCATTGTTTTTAAGTGCGTCCCCCAATTCCTCTTGTATCACACCATCTGTTTCAAGCCAAAGCTCTCGGTGCACCATACAAATAGAGCTTGACACTATATCATGATCTCGCCACACAACTTCAACAGGTCCCTTAAAGTCACTAAAACATGGGCGATGTAATGGTTTACATATCCCATTAGAAAGGCAACATGAAGTAAAATCTTGGGCAGTCTGATATGATACAAAGGTGTTTCCATTACCACAAATCACAAATACACACCAAACCTAGAGACGTAGATATTGGTTTATGGTTCACTTGACTACTTACTGCCTCGAGTTGAATAACTGCAATGACGATCTTGAAGTTCCACCGTGTTCCAAACCAAATGTGTGGGCCATAAGTCATGTAGCCAACCTCTTTAAGATCGATGTGCTCCTTGGCATTAAAAACATGCAATATCTTAGATCAAATATTTGAGAAGAGAGAACATGTAGATTTAAATGATACATTTAAGCATAAGCATATATATTCAATGCCACTCTGGTGTTTTTCCTTTTATGGATTTCGACACTAATGACGCCAGATTCGACCATGTAAATGCCACAGGAGGAAGGATGCAGATACAGAGAAGACACACACATTAAAGAAAAATACAAGAACATTCCAAGCTATTAGCGAAACAGTTGATTGACATAAAATACTATACACAAGTTAACCAATAATTGAAATGACATAAAAAATAAGGAACGCAGGCGAATGTTAGGATATTCCGACACATAGGATATAGTTAAGTTCAACTTGGTCTAGTGTAGAGTTAGGTATAGAGTTAGGTAAAGTGTGTTTCTTTACCGTTGTACATTTTATAACTTACAATCCGACGGTCACGATATGTAGTGATCCGACGGTTCATTCTCTCCTCGGTATTACCGACACTTGATCCGTGGCTTGACACCCGATTGGTCCATGAGTTCTATTTAAAGCACATGGAGGGTCATTGTTCGGGTAATCCGTGCATGAGAGAAGCTTATGTAAATTTTCATTCTTTGATTAATAAATTGCCTGTAGTACCCACGTTGGGACAGGCCGTGGACTGTTTCCCTCTTTGAGGGTTTTAACCACGTCAAAAATACTGGTGTATTGATCTGTGATCTGGTTGTGAGCGGTGTCCTTTTGGTATTCTTTCTGAGGAACTTACCCTGTAAATTCCTACATGGTATCAGAGCTATTTGAGGGCCGCGTCCGTTGGTGATCCAAATCTGAAGCCGGTAGAACTGCATGCGGCTGTCGTTTCCTAGATCTGCTGTTTCTGACTGCTTTCGGGCCGAGAGGACTGCTCTGTTGCGTTCGGAGCATCTGTTCCAGTGAGGAACCCCTTTCGTTTCACGCGAAAAGGTTTCCGGTAGCCCTAGCTGCGTCATTTTTCAGATCGGGAGGTATACAGTGTTTTTTGCAGTTTACTGTTATTTTCTCTCTGCTTATTTCGGTCTCAGTTTATTTAGCCTTTTTTTTAACCGGATCTATACCTTTCATTTCTGCGTATGCTCTTTGCCCTGCGACTCTGTGCGATCTGGGCAAATCAGAAACAGAAAGGAAGGATTTTTCTCATGCGTATGCTCTTTTCCCTGCACCTTAGTGTGATCTCGGAAAATCAGAAACATTGAGAAAAATATTTAGTTTTTCGGCTAAAGCTAACTTTGAGATTTTTTTAAAAAATTTCTAGTTTTTTGGCTAAAGCTAACTTCGAGCCGTAAGGTTCGTTTTTCTTTGCATATTCGTGTTGGGTTTTGTGTTTTGTGTTTTGTAGGGAAAAAGAGCTTTCTCAAGGCAAGCACGCAAACCAAGGGCCCCCCCCCCCTCCCTCCCTCTCTCTCTCTCTCTCAAATTTTTTGTATAGATCAATTGGTTCAAAGCTATTTTAAGAGAGTAGAGGTCTTGGGTTCAAGTCTCCATTTTGTGGGGGCGGATTTTTTTTATTCCCGCACATTCGCGCACTTTGCCGGCAACGTCAACAATTTTTTTCAAAAAGCCATAACTTCTTCATCCGGAAGCCTTTTTCAGAGCCGTTTTTTTTAAAACCGCCTATTTTTTCGAGATCTATCCATTGGAACACTTACTTTCAGCATCTTCAGCTTCAGTTTTTAAAAAAAATGGAAAGTCCATGCCAAGTCATTCTTGACAGCACTAACTACTTCCAATGGGTAGCCTACATGGAAGATTTACTTAGAAGTAAAGGTCTCTTCAGAATAGCCACAGACCAAGAGAAGAAACCAAAAGATGAAGACAAGGCTGCAAAATGGGAAAATAGACAAGATCAAGCACGTGGTTTGATAGGGATGTCTATTTCTCCTGATCTTAGATTCCACATTGCAGAACTTGAGACTCCTCATGAAGCATTAGAAAAACTCGCTAAAGTTTTTGGGATTAAAAATGAAATTAGAGCCCATCAACTTGAAAATGAGTTGCTTACTTTGGATCCTAATAATTTTTCTTGCATTGAAGATTTCTTGTCCAAATTCAAGACCCTTAGATATCTCTTGGAAGGTGTTAAAGTTAAGAAAGAAGATGGTAACCTTATTTATTCCATCCTTACTAAGTTGGGACCAGCCTACTCTGTATTTGTTTCCACTTTCCATTCTACAAGGGAAGCTTTCATTTGTCAAGGAAAAGACTACAAGGCCCCTTCCTTTGACTCCTTTTGTGATTCCTTAATAAGAGAACAAGAAAAACTCTTACACCTTGGTCTTCTTAATCTTGGAAACTCTTCCACGAAAGCGTTAGCCGCCCAGCAGCAACCAAATTCAAAGAATCCTAAGAAGTCATATCCTCAAAAGAATGGTCCTAAACCATCTCAGCCTCAAAATGAAAGATCATTTCAGCAAAATGATAAGACCAATAAAAACAAATGGAAGAAGACTGATAGACATTGTAACTTTTGTAATCGAGATGGCCACTTAGAATCTAAATGCTTTAAGAAGATGGAAGCCTTGGAAGCCGCAATGAAGAAACATAACATCCATGTGGAGCCTACTTCAACTTCAACTTCCGGAATGGCACTTTCTGCATGTCGTTGTCAATCATCTCAGTCTGGTTATGCATTAAATGTATCTTCTTCTTCTTCTCATTCTCATGAGTGGCTCATTGATTCTGGAGCCTCTTATCACATGGCCAAAAACCAAGCCATGTTTTCTTCTTTAAATGATTGTAACACCAAAAATATATATGTTGGTGATGATAGATCTCTTAATGTTGTAGGGACTGGAACTGTTCATCTAGACAATGGTCAGTTTAATGATGTATTATGTGTTCCAACCTTATCCTGCAACCTTCTATCTGTCTATCAGATAACTCATTCAGGTGAAGGTAAAATTGTTGAATTTTCACCTCATGATGTTGTAATCAAGGATCTAAAAGATCCTAAACAGATTCTAGCTACTGGTCTTGCTGATGATTCCAAAAGGTTGTATAAGTTTCACAACTTTGGGTCATCCAATCTTCCCTCAGTATTTGTTGCTCATAATGATGAAGTGAGCAAACTTTGGCATGAGCGATTTGGTCACTTAAACTATCGCTCCCTTCAGCATCTATGTAAAGAAAATATGGTGACAGGTCTTCCTATGGTATCTTGCAGAGATGGTGTTTGTTCCGGATGTGTACTCGGAAAACATCATCGGGACAGTTTTGACAAACGTGCCTCTTGGCACGCCTCAGCCCCTTTACAGCTTGTGCACAGTGATTTATGTGGTCCTCTTCCTGTTGCTTCATTCTCTGGCTGCAAGTACTTCTTAACTTTCATTGATGATTTCTCCAGACGCACTTGGGTATACTTCTTAAAACTCAAGAGCGAAGTATTTAACACTTTTTTGGCCTTCAAAGCCTTTGTTGAAAAACAATCTGGACATCAAATTCTTAAGCTAAGAACTGATAATGGTGGAGAATATGTTAAAAACACATTCATCAACTTTTGCACCGAAAATGGAATTCAAATGCAACATACTGTTCCATACACTCCACAACAAAATGGTGTAGCTGAAAGGAAAAATCGCACCTTAAAGGAAATGGCTAATTGTATGCTGCAATCTAAAGGACTCAGTCTTAGTTTTTGGGCCGAAGCAATTAATTGTGCAAATTATATAATCAATCGCACTCCTACTAAGGTTCTAGAGAATATCACTCCAGAAGAAGCTTGGAGTTCCATTAAACCAGATGTAAGTCACTTTCGTGTGTTTGGAAGTGAAGCATGGGCCCATATTCCAGATGAAAAGCATAAAGCTTTAGAACCTAAGAGTGAGAAATGTACTTTTGTTGGATATTCTGAAGATGTAAAAGGTTATAGACTTATTCCATTTAAGTCCAAAAATGTTATCATTAGAAGAGATGTAAAATTTGATGAAAATAAATCGGCCTGCGAGCCTAGTCCGGCGGATGTGCCACCTCTTCCTATCTCTTCTACTTTTGAAAACATTTCTTCTTCAGATGATGAAAGTGAGGATGATAATCCTCCCCCACCTTCTCAGGATCCTCAACTTCCAAGATGGGTCCGTGCTACTCGGGATGCAGCAGGTGATCTTGCCGGTGATCCTACAGATCAGCGACGTACACGTTCTCAGTTTGAAAGAGCCTCTTCTTTACTGGCTCAAGCTCCAGTAAATCATGATCCTGACACTTTTGCAGAAGCTTCAGGCCATCCACATTGGGAAGCAGCTATGAATGAAGAATATCATTCATTGATGACAAATGATACATGGGATCTTGTTCCTCTACCAAAGGGACGCAAACTTGTTAGATGTAAATGGGTTTACAGAACCAAGTATGGACCAGATGGGAAAGTTGATAAACATAAAGCTCGTCTCGTTGCTAAGGGCTTTTCACAGGTTGAAGGCATTGACTACACTGAAACCTTCTCCCCTGTTGCCAAAATGAACTCTATCCGCCTTGTTCTTTCCCTTGCTGCCTCTTTAAAATGGGAAGTCCATCAGATGGATGTTAAATCTGCCTTCTTGCATGGGGACTTGCAGGAAGAAATCTATATGGAACAACCCATTGGCTTCATACAAACAGACTCCAGCCTTGTTTGTCGACTTAAGAAATCCCTTTATGGCCTCAAGCAAGCTCCTCGGGCTTGGTATGCCAAAATGGATAGCTTTCTTTTAGAATCTGGCTTTTCTAGGTGTCATTCTGACAATACTGTCTACACCAAGAAAGTGGGCAACTCTCTTATCATCCTTGTTCTTTATGTTGATGATCTTATTCTTACTGGTAGTGATCCCAACCTTATAAACCATGTGAAGTCCAGCCTTAAAAAGAAATTTGAAATGACAGACTTAGGACACTTACACTATTTTCTCGGTCTTCAAGTCTTGCAATCCCAGGAGGGTATTTTCCTTTCCCAGTCCAAGTATGCTTGTGATATTCTTCGTCATTTTCACATGGAAGACTGTAAGCCAGCCCCTTCTCCCTTTCAGTCTGGAGTCAAACTTTCAGTCTCTTGTACTTCTCCTGAAGTTGATGCTACCTTATACCGTCAACTTGTCGGAAAACTCTTGTATTTAACCCATACTCGTCCTGATCTTTCCTTTGCTGTTGGCCTTGTTGCTCGTTTTATGCAAAACCCCCGTGAAAGTCATTGGAAAGCAGCTAAAAGAATACTTCGTTATGTTCGAGGTACAGTACAGTTTGGGATTCATTACAGTGCCAAAGCAGCTCCTCTGTTAGTTGGTTTCACTGATTCTGATTGGGCTGGTGACCCTGATGATCGGAAGTCTACTGCCGGTTATGTCTTCACTCTTGGTTCAGGACCTATTACATGGGCTTGTAAGAAACAGGCTGCCATTTCTCTTTCGTCAGCAGAAGCAGAGTATCGTGGTGCCGTGGAAGCTAGTAAGGAAGCCTTGTGGCTTCGTCAGATCCTATCAGAGTTTGGCTTTGAGCAGCAGCATCCAACCACACTTTGGTGTGATAATCAAAGTGCCATTCAGCTATGCAAAGATCCAGTCCAGCATCAGCGCAGCAAACACATTGAACTACACATGCACTTCATCAGAAAGCTCATTCATGACCATGTTCTTGAAGTGCAATATTGTCCAACAGATGATCAGGTTGCAGACATCTTCACAAAGGCTCTCACAGAGGCGAAGTTCACTAAACTTCGATATATGCTTGGAGTTCAGGAAGTTGTCACTAAGGGGGGATAGGCTCTAGTGCCTCCTTCTTTCTCCTATTGTGTCATATTTGTAAATCCTTCAATCCTATCCCAAGTTGTTCTTAAGGGGGGATGTTAGGATATTCCGACACATAGGATATAGTTAAGTTCAACTTGGTCTAGTGTAGAGTTAGGTATAGAGTTAGGTAAAGTGTGTTTCTTTACCGTTGTACATTTTGTAACTTACAATCTGACGGTCACGATATGTAGTGATCCGACGGTTCATTCTCTCCTCGGTATTACCGACACTTGATCCGTGGCTTGACACCCAATTGGTCCATGAGTTCTATTTAAAGCGCATGGAGGGTCATTGTTCGGGTAATCCGTGCATGAGAGAAGCTTATGTAAATTTTGATTCTTTGATTAATAAATTGCCTGTAGTACCCACGTTGGGATAGGCCGTGGACTGTTTCCCTCTTTGAGGGTTTTAACCACGTCAAAAATACTGGTGTATTGATCTGTGATCTGGTTGTGAGCGGTGTCCTTTTGGTATTCTTTCTGAGGAACTTACCCTGTAAATTCCTACAGCGAACAAGCTACACTTGTCGCCATCATATTATTTCTTTGATAACACCTCAAGAGAAATGGAACAGGGATTTTGGTGAGAAACCAAAACCTAGTGTGGTGTGGATGCTAGAGAAAATGATCTGAAAGCAATAGGGTGAGCAACATTTGAAGTTCTTTGAAATAGTTCAAATGTCGTACTTCCATTCAGGTATAAGTAATTGATTAAGAGCCCTAGAAATTTTTGGATGATGTAGGCTACTGTGAAAACACAGTTCAGAACAAGCCCATGAATAATGTTTCAATAGATTCAAGATATTTATAATTTTTGCGAGTATAGATTCATATTTCATGTTTTACTGTGTTTTTGATTCCAATTATGTTCCAAGTAAATAGAACTCCACAAGTCCTAAATTGATTTGTTGTGTATCCAAATATTTAAATTTTATTTTCACCAGATGGTCATATGTATTTTTGTTATACATATAGACTTAGAGATTGAATTGTTGCAATCGCTCTTGAACGTGAATATTTTTCTAATCACAAGTCCCTTGGGAATTCAAACCCGGCCCTATTCCTCCTCCTTCCATGACTATACTTGTAAATCCCAATCTCATGTCAAGGCTAATGATGGCAATGACCATGCATTGGATGCCATTCAATCTTCCTTTTCACCGTCAATGGCGATACCAGAAACTCCCTCAGTGACAGAGCAAAATGAAAATAGGGATTTGAAAATTTAAAGGAAAATGTTGTAGATGAAGAGCTTAAAGAGGGTGAGCCCAAAACATAAATCGAATTGCAGCATTGCACAATTTTTCGTTCTATTTTCAAGAGCTGAAGCCTTCAAGGATTTCATGGATTTTCTATTTCAAATTTCGTTCAATTCCTTAGGATCACCAGACAGCTCTAAAGGACGCACCTTTAACCCTTCAAAGAAAATTTCCTATACTTTGCATAATTGAAGCCAGAAGCCTAAGCTTGAAGTAAGTTATAGTGAAGCCTCCATGAATGTTTGAAGGCTTGAGGTTTTTTGTATGATTTTTTTATTATAAATAAATGGCTAAGCCTCTAGAGCTTTAATAAAATATTCCATGTACAGTTCATAAAAGTTACGAAAATTTCTTAAATTTCTGAGAAGATGACATTGATTTATACATGTTTGTTCCTTGTGATCCAGAAAAGGAAGTAAGACGTGATAATGCTTACATTTCATGTTCTCCACTTGTGGGTTTTCCTTCCCTTAGCCTTACCATTCTAAGAGATACTTTCAACATGTGCTTATACGGTTTTCTTAATGCAAAATCAAGGATGAAAACACCATGTTGCCTTCAGGTGAATGTCAGGCCAGAGGAAAAATACTTAGTTGCTCCCCTGGGTTCAATTCCCGCAGCCTGCCTAATATATGCAGTAGACATTTCGCAGTGACATCTGGGGAAACCGATGTTTTTCAGCATAGGATCCATTTCTTGACGATTCCTTTGGTGTTGTTGCATTTCAACGACTTCGATTGAGAAAGAGTTTCTGAGGGAAGAATGGGTAAGGCAAGAGATAGATCAGCTGTACGAGTATGAATGACTTTCTATATGAACAAGTAAGGCAAAGGTATGCATTCAAGCTCAGATCTGGGTCAATGTTTTCGAGCATTATTGGAGAGCGGTGAGCATGTTGATGTTAGTTCTGAAGTTGATGGCCAAATATTCAGGGCACAGATATTTCGCGCACACAAATTGGTGCTTGCAACTAATTCACCTATTGTGGAATGTATGCAAGAAAGCATTGTGTTTCAAATCTACTATGTATGATGTTTGTTATGAGCTTCTATCGTGAACGGTTGTTTTTAAGTATATATATATATATATAAGCTATTATGGGTATTCTATTACTATTTCCCTTTTTAATGTGTGTACTATTCATTTTCTTATGTTTGTATATTCATAGTAACCATCAAATACAATACTCAAATACTTAATTAGGAAAATTAGGCAGAGTATCTGAATCTAACTTAGTGCATGGTATTACTACTATAATAGAGACAACCTCGAGTAAAAGGACTAGATTCATTGTATGATATATATGGAACATATGAGGTAAGGGGACTCGATTGGACTTACTACGAGATAGTTGTATGGTAGTTCCATAATATAAGCCATACTATCATAGTGTTTAGACTAAATCTTAGTGGCTCATACCTTCTACTCAGACTCTACATGGCATAGTAATTGATACTAGTATATACCATATCATGTTAGTAGCAGTAAAAATGTTCATTATCATTACTATGTAGAAGTGAATCATGTTTCCATAACTACACTATGTTTTGTTTTGTTTACTATATTCCATGTTAGCTTGAGCTTTTGTATATAAGATGTTAGGTTGAGATTTTGTATATTCATGTTATAAGCAATGTGTTTTGAACCTACAATAACATTACATATAAGGATAGCTATAAGTAAACCATCACAAAATAGTCATCATTTACACCAGTCTTATTACCATTACTCTCCTCACATATAACTAATATTCCATAGCGGTCTGCAACTGCTAGCAGGTGTTGGGCCATCAATGTTGAAGCAGATGTTGACACAGTGCCCATAAGTTCATGTGTGTCTGGAAGTTCTTCCATAGTTGTCTATTGCTGCTAGCGCCATAAATGTTGAAGTAGATGTTGACACAATGCCCATAAGTTCATGTGTGTCTGGAAGATGAATTGAAGCATTTCCTACAATCAACAAAGGCAACATCGACATGCTAGTCTTATGCATCAGTTAGAAGGCATGTGAGGTGAGTTCTGCCCAAGAAGGAAGTGTTTGCCCAACCGTTCGCAAGTAACAGATGATCAACCACGCAGTGGTAGCAAGTCACCACTTGTTGGGACAAAGCTCACTTGCTCATTTGTGAACAACTTTATAATATAACAACTAGTACACATGAAACACATGAAACATTTAATATTAATAAAACGCTAATGAATTCATATTAGCATTACTTCATTGGAGAGAAACTTGAAAAGAAACTTGAAATAAATACATAGAGTTATTGTGAATTTAGAGTTATCTCCAAACCTTCGCTATAACAATGACAAAGTAAAATTTACTTCATACTTTAGCAAAACCATGAAAAACCCATGATATAACCGTTGGTTTTCATTTAAAAAAAAAAAACATTTACCAATTACTATAGTCCCTATAGTCCTTGCGAGGCCCTTTGGGCAGGTACTAATAAGGAAGGGCACCTATATTTTCTTTTAAATGGGATTTCGATCACGTGGAAGTTTTGAAACGTAAAAGCGATGAAAAAGATAGTAATGCCAATTACTGCTGTGAAGGCATACGGTTTTCCTCACACACAGGTCTCAAAGAATTTTGATCGTCCCAAATTACGGCTAACGAATAAACTTTAATGCAATTTCTGAAAAACAAAAAAAAAAACCAAATCCTATAAATTTAAGATTGCCTAAGAATGCATCTAATACTTTGTAGGAGTTTGATATTTTAATGCAAATATTGTCCCAAGGAAGAACAGTTCAAATTTACGATCAGTCACCAAAAGACATTTTCTAGAATATACTTTCGTACTCGGAATATATGAATAACGTACTATTGTAAATCGTATTTATCAGCTAAAAATGATTTCCTTGTAAACAAAGGAGTTGTCTATAACGCGACTTTTGAAAGTCTTTCCGGCGGATTTTTTCGGTCGAAATCCGGCAGGAATTATTGGAATCGCAAGTTTGATAGCTAGTTTCTGCACAATGAAAGCTTCACAGGGGTTTTTCAGGGTGCTGAATCCAAATATGCAGTTAAAAAACCATTTTAACTGCAAGAAATCAAGATTTGACCTCAATTTCTTCGCCGGATTCCGTCACCGGAATCTTCAAAAAGTCGCATTATAGACAACTCCGTTTTTAAATTATAGCTTTAAATTATAGCTGAGTGGATGAGTTTATATATATATAGTTTGTTTGTTTTTTTTTGTTTCTATGGCATTAAAGTAATTAACATTATTATAATAAATAATAGTTATTCAAGTTTAATTTATATATAGTGATATATTATTTAATTTAAAATGAATGATTAAATTTAATATTAATTATTTTATTATCAATTACATATTAATAATTTTATAAATAAAAAATTTCAATCTATATTTTTATTTTTTTGTTTAAATTTATTTAACAAATTATTTAATTTAAAAATATTTATATCTAAAATAAGTTTATATGTAGAATAATTAATTAGTTCAATTGGAATTATGTTGAGTAATTGAGTTGAATGGTTGTTATTTTCTCTATTTATGTTCAAATTTCTACTAGTAATATGATGAACTAGAATGCCTTGATACATATTGTTGTAATGATTTCATGTCTAGAAACTCTTAATGAGTATACATATGGGCTAGCACAGTGCCACCAACCTCACTTTAGTGCTCTAGCTTAAAAAAAACAATTTCTTTCTTAGAAAAATGATATTTAATTAGATGAATGGCTTATACTTCTCATACATAATTTTTATATATTCATTACTTTGTTTACTAATTTTTTAACAATTAGTAATTACTTTTAATTTATAATTTATAATAATTATTAATAAAAAGATAGCTTTATTTTCTTTCCAAACATCTAAATTATTATTATTATTATTTTCCCCTAGAAAAAAGTTGTAATTTTCATTAATGAGGAAAATTACATTTTGCAGATGCCTATGGCATATACTGTACTTTGGGCTAGAAGCCTATCCTGTTTGAGAATTCAAAAATTGAGGTGTACTCCACGCAGGGAGACACTACTATGTTATGTGATTTTCAATATAAAATATGTACTTACTCTACGCAGAGAGTATAAAATAAAAAACTGTCATGTATAAGTCTACTTGATGATGCGTTTATAATATATATAATATTATATAAAGACAAAATATAACAAAAACTATGTATCAAGCTCCTTTAGAGCTTAGCTATTTTGATATGTCTATAAAAGGTTGATGATAATACTGATGGCAGGTTCCATCCGTTTGTTCCAGTATGCTCCATGTTCCTATAGGCCTGTGCGCTGCTTCCTTGGATAGTAGATCGACAACTGTGTTTCGCTCCCTGTATATATGTTGACAAATAAATGTGTCAAATAAGTTTATGAGTCTATGGATTTCTTCCATGATGTGTCTCAGAGAATAAGCATTACAATTTGTAATTTTGTTTATCCAATTGCATATTGTTTTTGAATCTCCAAAAAGTTGTAAGTTTCTGCAATGTTTTTCCAATGCAAAATGTATGGTGTATTTTGCTGCTGAAAGCTCAGCAAAATTGTTCATCCCTCTGCCTAGTCTCATTTGGATTTTCTAATAATGATTTTGTTGTAAGATGTAGGACAATGCCCCCCGCACATCCTATGTCTTGTGCTGAGTCGTCAAAGTATGCCCAAGGGTGTGATTGATTTATACTCTCAGGTATGATATGCCTGGGGTTGGAGTTTGGTTCTTCATTCGGGATCAGCTGATAATCAGATAAGATTTGAGTTGTAATGGCCGGCTAGTGGGGGAGGGAGTTCTAAAAAATAATTCTATTCCTGGCAATCCATATGGCCCAGCAAGTAAGTAAAGGAAGGTTCTTGGTTTTTCCTGGGGATACAGTGGACCACCATCCCTCCCAAGCTTCCCGAACAGTGGCACCCTGCCAAAGTGGGAGTGAGGGTATATGTAGGTGAATAGTAGTCCATAGCTCTTTTATGGATGGGCATGTAAGGAAGAGATGATCCATTGTTTCATTGTCAGATTAAAGGGTCCATGAAAAGATCTTTTGATAAGATTTTCTCCTGTTGGGATTTTGTATCTCAGGATGGTCCACATGAGGAGCCTTGTCTTGGGGGGTGATTTTAATTTCCATAAACTTCGCCACCAAGGTTCACACAACGGAGGTTTCAATGGGTTCATAAGAGTTATATAACCCACTTTTGGTGTATATATCCCATGCTTCACATGTGCCCAGATTAACTCATCCTCCCCTTCCTGTATCCTGATATGGGATTCCGTGAGGGCCTCCGTGTATTCTTTCCAGTGTTGTTGCCATGGTTGAGGGATCTGTAATGCCCTCCCGGATTTCCATGCTTGTTGCAGAAAAGTGGAGCGATCATTGTCCGCTATATGACTAAGATGAGAGATCCCTCTGGTAGTGAGGTATGTTCTAAGCTCTTGTGGGAGTCTGTGAGCATTCCCACATCCAATCCAGGGATCAATCCCTATTCTAACAGCATCTCCCAACTTTATTCTCCATGTAAGGCCATCCCTGATAAGGGGCATTGCTTGCAGGACTGCTTTCCATATGTTCGATCTTCCGACTTGTATCCACTGGGGTTGTCGAAGCCAATCCATGAGGTTTGAAGGAGCTATGTATTTAGAGATAGCCACCTTAGTCCATAGGCTATGCGATGTTACTAGCTACCACCCTAGTTTTTCTGCCAAGGATGTGGAAAAAGTAACAAGGCTTTTTATTCTCCATCCTCCCCATTTCTTTGGGAGTGTCAAAGATTCCCATTTGGTCCAGGCATATATCCTTCCCGACTGTTTCCCTTTCCACAGGAATCTGTAGCATAGATTTTTTTATTCTGGCCAATATTCCCCTTGGTATCCATGCTAAAGACATCCAGTAAACTGGGGTTGCTTCCAGAACTTCTTTTATGAGAATCAACCTTCCTTCTCTTGTAAATATTTGTGGTACCAAATGTTTAGCCTTTTTTCCATTTTGGTTATAAGCCAAATCCAATCAGCATTCTTATATCCAAGGGGCTTTAATCTATAGCCCAAGTATTTTAGTCCCTCATCCAAGTGTTGTAGGGTATAAGGGAATCTTCGCAAGGCATAGTAAGTCTCGTATGGTGAGCATCCTATATCCGTTATAGTGGATTTTTCATCATTTACCAACATGCCTATGGCTGCTAGAAAGATAGTGAAAGAGTTGAGGAGACCAGTCACGTCACCAATACTCCCATTTAGGAAGAGCAGAACATCGTCTACAAAGAGAAAGTGTGTCAATGTGCATCCTTCTGTGATGTGAACCCTCCTAAGCCTGCCACGTCGGTGTTCCTCCTTTATTATACAACTGAGTCCTTCCATGATGAGTAGGAAGAGAAGGGGGGACAATGGGCATCCTTGCCTGAGACCTCTTTCAGAGTGGAAGAAAGGAGAGCCCGCTTCTCTTCCTACTCATCATTCTAATGTATAGCCAATTTACTCTGTCAAAGGCTTTTGAGAGGTCAACTTTTAGGACCATACCTTTGAGCTTCTGGGTCTGAATAGAATGTAGAACTTCTTGAGTAGTTCCAACCGCATGAATTTGTCTATTCTGTAGGAAGGCAAATTGTTCAGCTGAGATGTGGTTTGATAAGATCAGCTAAAGGTGATTGGCTATTATCTTGTATATGCAGTTACAAAAGGAGATGGGCTGGAAGACATTGAAGGAGGTGGGATTATCTGATTTGGGTATAAGGGTGATAAAAGTTGAGTTGTAGGCCTCATACATTCTTCCAGAGGATCTACATTCTTCTATAACCTGTAGAATGTCCCCATCCAGGGTATCAAAGAAGGTCAGGTGGAATTCCACATTCCAGCCATTCGAGTCAGGGTTTTTGTCTTGCTTAAATCATTTAAGGGTGTCTTCCAGTTCTCTGAGGGAGACCTATTTTGTCAATTCCAAGACTTCTTCTTATTCAAAAAACCTTGGAAAAAGTTGAGCCGTCCTCATGATTTCAGCCAGGGTGGCATTTGGGGGAGTCTTATAGATGTTCCTGAAGTGGGCAGTGGCCATAGCTACTAGTTGGGGGAAGGTGTTCACCAGTTCTCCTTGTTCATCTGCTAGCTGCCAAATAGTATTTATAGCTTTGCGCCCATTCGCAAATTTGTGATAGAACTTGGTGTTATCATCTCCTTCTTTGAGCCAAATGGATTTGCTTCCCAATCTCCAGCTCTCCTCCTTGTCCTTGAGTATCTGGTTTCTCTTAGCCAGAAGAGAGGTTATCTGCTCTTTGTGTTCAGGGGAAGAGAAGATCCCCCCATATTCATTCTCATAATCCTCTATGGCTTCTTCAGTCAATTTAAGTATATGATCTTCTTGTGTTCTCTTCTTATGTGCCCATTTTTTGGAGAGGTTTTTTAGTTCTTTTAGGTTTTTTGCAAATCCTTCCGAGATGGACCTTTCTTCCACAGGGGGATGAGCCTTCCAAAAATCAGTTACTAGACAGATATAATGAATGTCTCTTAGCCATGCAGAATTAAATTTGAAGGGACCTTTTGGTTTGTTCATACCGCCTCTGATTTCCAAATAGATCGGCCTATGGTCCGATATTCCCCCTGAGCCCACCCACTGTCTAAATCCCTGCCCCAAGTTTAGCAGTTTCTCCTTGATGAGGAATCTATCTAGTCTTCTGGAGAGACTGTCCACCCCTGATCTGTTATTTCTCCAAGTAGGCAATATTTTTGAGGAGGGGATATCTATGAGCTTATGATCCTCCAGAATGGTCTCGAAAAAATCTGAGAGGTTATCTCTTTGTGCATTGTGCCCCCATGATTTTGCAAAGCCAATGGAGTAATTTAGGTCCCTCCCAAAAATGAGCTTGTCCTTTTATAGGATGCGTGAGTCTAAGAGTCTGCTCCAAAATCCTTCCTTGTTGTGACAGGGGCCATATATGTTTATAACCCTAAGTTCAATATCGAGCTCTAACGAGTAAATGTCAGCTCCTAGGTGGCTCGAGCTCCCCCACGTATTCCAGATTTTGATGGAACAATTGTTTACACCCAAAGCGAGACCTCCAGAACGCCCTATTGCATCTAGGGTCTAAAATGTCCAACCACGTAGCCATGATTCAAGGAGGTGGATAATGACACAACCCTAGCCTAGGGTTTCTTAAAGATATAGGATATCAAAATGTTTAACAGAGAGTAATCTTCTCATGGCTAGTTTTTTGTCAGGGCTAGCAAACCCTATATAATTGAATGAGAGAAATTTCATGGAGGAGGAAGCTCATGGGTATTCACTACTCTAAGTACCCAATCGATGGAGTGTTGCTTGCCCGCAACAATCTCTTCGCCAACTTGTACCTTAGCTTTGGATAGGGAGGAGGGTCTGCCTATAGTCAACTTTATTGGAGGGGGAGAGGTAAACATGCCAATACCTAGGGTATCAGGGGCCTGTGATCGAAGCCGAGATTGGGTGGGGTATCTGAAGGATGGAGGGCTAGAATGGGGGGGGGGAGCATGGTTAAGGGACTTGGGAAGAGTTTCATCAGGAAAGGATGGCTGAGAGCAGGAAAAGGTGGGGGGGAGGGCTTGATAGGGCAATCCACAGTTATGGGAGGGTTGAAGGTGTGAGCAAGGGATTGAACTGAATAGAACTGAACAAAACTTGTATCATTGCAGTGCAAAGAAACATTAGAGTAAATAGAGGAGGAGTTTGTATTCGACATACCCATAGAGAATGCAGCCTTAGCAACCGCCCTTGCTCTGGTTAGAGGAGGAGAGGGTGAGCTAATGGGTGCCTTTCCCCGCTTCTTTCTAGTCTCCTTTGTAGGTGTGGGTACTGCTTCTAAATGTGCCAAATTTGTTGCCTCTTCCGCCATTGGAGGGCTAACCTGTGCTTGTGAGTTTTTCTGTGGTGTTTCCTTCCCCTTAGCTCCCTCCCTCGCCTTCTTATTCAGAGGATAGTCTTTGAACAAGTGTCCCACTTTGTGGCAACGTATGCAGTAAAAACGGACACCTTCATAATCCAAGATTTGCTTTCGGGAGAAGGTTTTCCACTGTAAGGTGATATGCTCCTGAAGGCCGCCCCGAGTATCCAAATGAACAATAATCCTGGCATATGCCATCATGCCAGAAGCCAGATATGATCTATCATGTTCGTGATAGGTTCCCAGAGTGTTGTTGATGCGCCGGAATATATCCTCTGACTAGAATTGCAGGGGTAGTCCAGGTAGCCGAACCCAAATAGGCCCAACTCCTATATGTTCTTTTTTTGGATCAAAGAGAGGGTTCCAATGCCAGAGAAGAACTGGAGCATGCTCAAAATGCCAGAAGGACGACAAGACCCAATTTGTGTACTCGGCTCTAGCAAAGCGCAGAGCAAACCATCCCCTAACAAAGGTTTTTACAGTTGGGAGATCTGCCAGGTGCTGCCCCCATACCTCAAAGGTCCACAACTTAAGCCTGGCCGCTATGTAGCTTCGGTCACGAATCCTTCCAACCAACACCCGGTCTGCTGTGTCCATGGTTTCACCCCACTGTATATCCTCCCCGAGTCTAAGAATAATGTCTTCGCCTCTCACTTTGAAGCACTTCCTCTTTTTTCCCGGCCGCGTCAGTTCTTCAGGGGCATCTGAACTATCCTCCGGCTGGTTAGGGTTTGTAGTAGGGTTATCGATGCAGGGAAGGTCAGCCTCTAGGATTGGTTTCGAAAGCAGGGGTACTGCCACGTAGCTACTCGATGGAGGCGCCTCAGGTACAACAGCTTGTGGGCTTCCCTGGGTTGGGTTGAGGGGTCTCGGGGGGTTGCTTGAAGATCCAACAAGGTGGGATGAGAGGGGGGTTTGTGAGCTTGCAGCCTCAGGGT
Source organism: Pinus tabuliformis (assembly GCA_031772625.1). Lineage (NCBI taxonomy): Eukaryota > Viridiplantae > Streptophyta > Pinopsida > Pinales > Pinaceae > Pinus > Pinus tabuliformis. The sequence goes on along the minus strand of CM062810.1, from coordinate 704,441,340 downwards.
TAGGGTGGAGACAGGCAGATACGAAAGTTGCAGTTGAGGGTGACTGTGGTGGCGAGGGAGGAAATAGCCAGATCAGAGGAGGCTTCGAGAATGTCACTGTGGAGCAGGAAGGTCTCGAGATCGAAGGTAGACCCGCAATGGTAGCTGACAGATCACAACAAAAGGGTAGGAGTTCATCCGCGGCGGAGCGAGGGGTTTGCCAAATATTGACATTCTCCAACGGGTCCTCCGAATAGTCTACTAGGTCAAGCTCCATACCTGTTCCGAGATGTTCTCCGCCGGCCTCCTCTAGGACCATCGTAACCATTGCTGTGTTGTGAGTGCCGAAAATCAGTGAGTATGCAGTGATCGAAGGAGGACGGTTAGCTGCGCTATTACGGAAAGTCTCGACGGGATACGAGAACCGCTGCGGATGATGCAGCTGAAGGGAAGCAAACGACGATAGCTAGGGTGGGTAGGGTGTAGTCGTGGCGATTGACTGCAGAAAAAAGCTAACCCTTTTAAGACAGGCTCCGCAGCTCCATTTTTCCAAATCTGCTCTCAAGGTCATCTAAATTATTTATTACTAATAGAAAATAATAATATTTAATATTTTGCAAATTTTTATTTTTTATTTTTTATTTTACTTGACTTGCTATTATTTTAATAATATCAAGTGATGAGAATTAAAGATAGAGTTTAGTGTTTATTAAATAGTTATTAAAGCTATTAAATATTTTAGCTTAATATGAAAATCAACCATGGTCAAATGTCACATTGTGACAAAGATTGTCTCAATATGAAAATCAACCATGTTTAATTTAGGGTTTATAGCATTTATCTTAAATTTTATATATCTATGGTTTATACTATTAATTCCTTGGGTTTATCCCTTAGATTTAAGTTACTCACTTAAGTTTATAATCCCTTGGAGTTATTATTCGCTTTGGTTTATAATATTAATCCATAGGGTTTAATAATCTAAGGGTTCATTTTCCTAGGGTGTAATATTATTCATAGGGTCTATAATATAAATCATTGGGTTTAATATAAAACCGTTTCATTTACAATCATGGTCAAATATGGTCACATTGTGACAAAAATTTCCTCAATATGAAAATCAACCATGGTCCAACATCGCAATGTGACAAATATTGCCTTGATATGAAAATCAATCATACTAAACCATGATCAACTATTGTCCAACATCGATTTGTGACAAAGATGGTCTCAATATGAAAATGAACCATGGTCAACCATGTTTATTTTAGGGTTTATAATATTTATCATAGGGTTTATTTACCTTGTGTTTGTAATATTAATCCATTGGGTTTAATATTATTCCCTTGGGTTTATAATACCTTGGGGTGTTAGAATTAATTCCTCGTGTTTATTATTCCATTGAGTTTATAATATCAATCCCTTGGGTTTATTAATATAAGGGTTTATATTCCCAGAGTATAATATTACTCATAGGGTTTATAATATTAATCCTAGGGTTTACTATAAATCCCTTATGTTTACAATAATTTTCAACCATGGTCAACAATGGTCCAATGTCACATTGTGCCAAATATTATCTCAAGATGAAAATCAACCATGGTCAACCATGTTTATTTCAAGGTTTGTAATATTTATCTTAGGGATTTTAAACCTTTGGTTTATAATACTTATCCCTTGGGTTTAATATTATTCCCTTGGGTTTATAATCTCTTAGGTTTATTATTCCCTTGGGTTTATTAACTTAACGGTTCATATTCCTAGGGTATAATATTATCCATGGTCAACCATTGTTCAATTTTGCATTGTGAGAAAGATTGTCTCAATATGAAAATAAACCATGGTCCAATGTCACATTGTAACAAAGATTGTCTCGACATCAAAATCAATCATGGTCAACCATGGTCCAATGTTGCATTGTGACAAGGATTGTCTCAATATGAAAATCAACCATGGTTAACCATGTTCCAATGTCGCATTGTGACAAATATTGTCTCAACATGAAAATCAACCATGGTCAACATGGTTAATAACCATGGTCATATTGCGACAAAGATTACCTCTTGATCTAATTTCACATTGTGACAAACATGGTCATCCATAGTCAACCATGTTCCATCGTTGCATTGTGACAAAGATTGTGTCAATATGAAAATCAGCCATGGTCAACCAAGGTTTATAACCTTTGTCACATTGTGACAAAGATTATCTCTTGGTCGAACGTCACATTGTGACAACCATGGTCGTCCATGGTCAACCATGTTTCAATGTCGTATTGTGACAAAGGTTGTCTCAATATGAAAATCAACCATAGTCAACCATAGCCAATCATGGTTAACTATGGTCAATAACCATGGCCACATTATGACAAAGATTTTATCAATATGAAAATCGACCATGGTCCAACATTGCATTGTGACAAATATTTTCTCAATATGAAAATAAACCATGGTCAACCATTTTCCAATGTCACATTGTGAGAAAGGTTGTCTCAATATGAAAATAAATCATGGTCAACTATAGTCCAACGTCACATTTGACAAATATTTGTCAATATCAAAATCAACTGTGGTCAACCATGTTTATTTTAGGGTTTATAATATTTATCTCAGCGTTTATATACCTTGGATTTATAATATTTATCTCTTTGTTTTAATATTATTCCCTTGGGTTTATAATCACTTGGTTTTTTAGTCCATTTGGTTTAATATTGTTCCCTTGATTAATGCCTTGTGTTTATAATATTTTTCTTTGGGTTTATATACCTTGGGTTTATAATATTAATCCTTTGGGTATAATATTATTCTCTAGGATTTATAATACCTTGGGGTTTTAGAATTCATCATGTGAGTTTATAATATCAATCCCTTGGGTTTATCAATCTAAGGGTTCATATTCCTAGGGTATAATATTATTCATAAAGTTTGTAATATTAATCCTAAGGTTTAATATAAATCACTTGGGTTTATAATCATGGTCAACCATTCATAGCCATCATCCAATTTCACATTGTGACAAATATTGTCTCAATGTAAAAATCAACGTGGTCAACTATGGTCAAATGTCGCATTGCGACAAATATTATCTCAATATAAAATCAACCATGGTAAAACATGGTCAACCATGTTTATTTTAGGGTTTATAATATTTATCTTAAGTTTTATATACCTAGCGTTTGTAATATTAATCTCTTGGATTTATCCCTTGGATTTAATATTGCTCTCTTGGGTTTATAATGCCTTCGGTTTTTAGTATTAATCCCTTAGGTTTATGATTCCCTTCAACTTAAAATATCAATCCATTGGTTTTATTAATCTATGGGTTCATTTTCCTAGGGTGTAATATTATTTACAGGGTTTATAATATAAATACTTGGGCTTAATATGAACCCCTTGAATTTATAATCATGGTCAACCATGGTGTAATGTCACATTGTGACAAATATTTTCTTCAATATGAAAATCAACCATGGTCCAATGTCAATTTGTGACAACAACTATCTCAATATGAAAATGAATCATGGTCAACCACAGTGAACCATGTTTATTTTAGGGTTTATAATATTTATCTTAGGGTTTCTATACCTTGCGTTTATAATATTAATCACTTGGGTTAAATATATTTCCCTTGGATTTATAATACCTTGGGGTTTTAGAATTAATCCCTTGGGTTTATAATATCAGTCCCTTGGGTTTATTAATATAAGGGTTCATATTCCTAGGGTATAATATTATTCATAGGGTTTATAATGTTAATCGTAGGGTTGATTATAAATCCATTGGGTTTACAATCATGGTCAACGATGATGCAATGCCACATTGTGCCAAAGATTGTCTCAGTATGAAAATAAAACATGGTCCAATGTCGCATTATGACAAACATTGTCTCAGTATCAAAATCAATGATGGTGAACCACGACCAACCATGTTTATTTTAAGGTTTGTAATATTTATCATAGTGTTTTTATACCTTGGGTTTATAATATTTATCCCTTCGGTTTAGTATTATTCCTTTGGTCAGCCACGGTCAGTCATGGTCAACCATGGCCAATAACCATGGTCACATTGTGACAAAGATTGTCTCAATATGAAAATCAACCATGGTTAACCATGGTCAATAATGGTCAACCATGGTTAATAACCATGTTCATATTGTGACAAAGATTGTCTCTTGGTCCAACATCACATTATGACAAACATGGTCATCCATGGTCAACCATGTTCCAAAGTCGCATTGTGACAAAGATTGTGTCAATATGAAAATAATCCATGGTCAATAACCATGGTCATATTATGACAAATATTGTCTCTTGGTATAATGCCACATTTTGCCAACATGGTCATCCATGGTCAACCATGGTCCAATGTTGCATTGTGACAAATAGTTTCTCAATACGAAAATCAACCATGGCCAACCATTTTCCAACATCACATTGTGATAAAAGGTTGTCTCAATATGAAAATCAATCATGGCCAACTATAGTCCAACATTGCATTTTGACAAAGATTTTGTCAATATGAAAATAAATTGTGGTCAACCATGTTTTTTTAGGGTTTTTAATATTTATCTTAGTGTTTATATACCTTGGGTTTATAATATTTATCCCGTGGGTTTAATATTATTCCCTTGGGTATATAATCGCTTGGGTGTTTAGTATTAATCCCTTAGGTTTATAATATTTATCTTTGGGTTTATATACTTTGGATTTATAATATTAATCCCTTGGGTTTAATATTATTCCCTTGGTTTTATAATACCTAGGGGTTTTAGAATTAATCTTGTGGGTTTATAATATCAATCCATTGGGTTTATCAATCTAATGGTTCATATTCCTAGGGTATAATACTATTCATAAGGTTAGTAATATTAATCCTAAGTTTTAATATAAAACCCTTGGGTTTATAATTATGGTCAACCATGCACAACCATGGTCTAATGTCACATTTTGACAAATATTGTCTCAATATGAAAATCAACCATCGTCAACCATGGTCAAATGTTGCATTTTGACAAAGATTGTCTCAATATGAAAATTAGTCATTGTAAAACACGGTCAACCATATTTATTTTAGGGTTTATAGTATTTATATTAGGTTTTATATAACTAGGGATTATAATATTAATCCCTTGGGTTTAATATTACTCGTTTGGGTTTATAATCCTTTGAGTTTTTAGTATTAATATTTTGGGTTTATTATTCCCTTCAATTTGTAATATTAATCCATTGGGTTTATTAATCTATTGGTTTATTTTCCTAGGGTGTAGTATTATTCATAGGGTTTATAATATAAATACTTGGGTTTAATATAAATCCACTGCATTTATAATAATGGTCAACCATTGTCCAAAGTCACATTGTGACAAAGATTTTCTCAATATGAAAATCAACCATGTTCCAATGTCGCAATGTGACAAGGATTACCTCGATATGAAAACCAATCATACTAAACCGTGATCAACAATGGTGCAACATCGTTTTATGACAAATATTGTCTCAATATGAAAATGAACCATGGTCAACCACGGTCAACCATGTTTATTTTAGGGTTTATAATATTTACCTTAGGGTTTATATACCTTGCGTTTATAATATTAATCCTTTGGGTTTAATATTATTCCCTTGGGTTTATAATACCTTGGGGTTTCAGAATTAATCTCTTGGTTTTATAATATCAATCCTTGTGTTTATTAATCTAAGAATTCATATTCCTAGGGTATAATATTATTCATAGGGTTTATAATATTAATCCTAGAGTTTAATATAAATCCATTGTGTTTACAATCATGGTCAACCATGGTCAACGATTGTCCAATATGACATTGTGCCAAAGATTGTCTCAACATGAAAATCAACCATGTTCAACCATGGTCCAACATCGCATTGTGACCAACATTATCTCAATATGAAAATCAATGATGGCGAACCATGGTCAACCATGTTTATTTTAGGGTTTGTAATATTTATCTTAAGGTTTTTATATCTTGGGTTTATAATATTTATCCCTTGGGTTTATAATATTTATCCTTTGGGTTTAATATTATTCCCTTGGTTAGCCATGGTCAATCATGATCAACCATGGTCAATAAACATGGTCACATTGTGACAAATATTGTCTCATTATGAAAATCAACCATGGTCCAACGTCTCATTATGCCAAAGATTGTCTTAGTATGAAAATCAACCATGGTCAACCATGGTCCAATGTCACATTATGACAATCATACAAAAAATGTCTTAATGTGAAAATCAACCATGGTAAACCATGTTCAACCATGTTTATTTTAGGGTTTATAATATTTATGCTAGGACTTTTTTTTTTTTCCCCTGGGAAAAAGTCGTAATTTCTATTAATAGTAAGAAATTACATTTTGTATATGCCGAAGCATTCAAAGTAGAGGCTGATATGCCTATCGAGTTCAGTCATAATACTGTGAAAAACCAAAATTAGTGTCTCTTCAGTCTCCACGCAGGGAGCTGTCAAAAATGATACTGTTAACATTACAAAATTTAGTGTCTGTCTGCTCTAGCAAGAGCCGTGTAGTAACTAAAATATATACAGTCAGAATATACAAAAATGAAAAACTGTAAGGGCCTTATCGCCCTAGAAACATCTGATCATCGAAAGGTCTGTGGTAATACTGATAGAAAGACCCTTCGTTCTCCTCCTGTATCATCCAATCTTCTCCTTGCCTGAGCGCAGCCGCTTTGGAGAGATGGTCAGCTTCAGTATTTTGCTCCCTGTAAATGTGTTGACAAGCAAATGAGTCAAATGAAGTAATTAGCCTCTTTGCCTCCTCAAGAATGTGTCTCAATGTAAATGCATGACAATGAGATGCATTCGACAACCAATTGCATACGATTTTGGAATCACCGAATAATTGTAGATGTCTACAATTTTTATGAATGGCGAATTGGATGAGATGCATGGCTGTACTGAGTTCAGCAAAATTATTGGTTCCTCGACCAAGGGGAATTTGTAGTTTGAATTTGTGTGTGTCATTGAGGTGTAGTGTGGCTCCTCCCCCACACCCCACCTCCTGTGCTGAGCCGTCGAAGAATCCCCACGGTTTTGAATGATCTATGTCCAGCTGTCTGAGTACACGGGCAGGTCCAGTGTGGTCTTCATCAGGTATCAGGTTATAGTCAGCTAACATATGTAGAGTGATGGACGGCCAGTGGGGTACCCTTAGGTTGAATATAGCCTGATTGCGTGCTATCCAAATAGCCCAGCAGGCTAGAAGCGGTAAATTAAGGGCTTTCCCCGTATGCTCTGTGTGCCAATTCTCCCAGGCCTCCAGTATATTTTGACCGTGCCACTGGTTTATCTGGGGGAGATGAGTTTTGATGCCATTCCAGAATAGAGAAGAGACATTGCAGGTTAAAAATAAATGAGTTGTGCTTTCTTCAGCCTGTTGACACAAATGGCATCGGAATGGACCATTGAATGAGCGCTTCATAAGATTAGTACCTGTAGGGATCTTGTCGAAGATAATATTCCACATAAGTAATCTTGTGCGTGGGGCAGCTTTGAGTTTCCAAAGAGTCCTCCAGGTAGGATGAATAATAGGAGGCAAGTGGGGTTCCATGAGCTTTAAGTAGCCAAGTTTTGGAGCGTAAAGTCCATGTTTGGATGATGCCCATATTATTTCATCTGGACCTTCAGTGAGTCTAATATGTGCCTGGGAGAGAGCATCCGTGTATGCGGACCATTCATCATGCCAATGTTCAGGTATATCCAGTGCTAGTGCAGTCCTCCATGCCTGATGTAGAAAGGATGAGTTGTCTCGGTCCCCAATATGCATGATATGTGTAATGCCCCTGCCATGAAGGTGTTGAATAATACCTTCTGAGAGTCTGTGTGAATTACCACAGCCAACCCAGGGATCCAGGCCAATGCGTACAGCGTCGCCAGACTTTATGCGCCAAGTAAGGCTGTCTCTGATTAATGGGATGGTGCTGATGACTGCCTTCCAAATGGATGAGATGTGGTTCTGTGTTCTCCGCTCCCTGCATAACCAATCCATAATATTCAGAGGCCATATATATTTAGCATATGCAACCCTGGTCCAGAGACTTTCTGAGGTGAGGAGGTGCCACCCGAGCTTAGCTGCCAGAGCTCTAGAGAACAGGTCAAGTCTCTTGATACCCCATCCCCCCCATCGCTTGGGCCTTGCAAGTGTATCCCATTTCACCCATGCAAAGATTCTTCCAGGTTGATGACCCATCCAGAGGAACCTGCTGCAGATATGCTGAATTCTGTTGAGAATACCCTTAGGGATCCAAGTGAGAGCCATCCAATAAACTGGGGTGGCCTCGATCACCGCCTTAATAAGGGTTAGTCTTCCTGCTCGGGTAAGGTAGCGATGATACCATACTTGTAATCTTTTCTCAATCTTAGTAATCAACCAGATCCAGTCGGCAATCCTGTATCCAAGGGGCTTCAGACGGAATCCGAGATACTTGATGCCATCATCCAACGATAAATTACTATAAGGAAAACGCTGATTTGCAAATGCAATTTCATACTCCGAGCATCCAGTGGCTGTGATGGAGGATTTCTGTACATTTATCAACATCCCCGTAGCATGCTGAAAGAGTAGGAAAGAGTTTTGGAGTGAAGTGGAGTCTCCAATACTTCCATTAAGAAAAATGAGAATGTCATCGACGAATAGAAGGTGAGTAAGAATGAGATGATCTGTGATCTTAATACCAGATAGATGATGTCTGTTGTGTGCGGAAATTAAGATTCTACTCAGTCCTTCCATGATAAGCAAAAACAAAAGAGGTGAGAGGGGACACCCCTGACGTAGTCCTCTTTCCGAAGTGAAGAAAGAGGATGCTTCCCCATTGAGGAGAACACTGTAAGAGACATCCGATATGCAGCTCATGATCCATTTGATAAACTCATAAGGAAACCCCAAGTGTGTGAGCAGCAACCGAAGGTATAACCAGCAAGTGCGGTCAAAGGCCTTCGAAAGATCAACCTTGAGAATCATACCTTTTTGTCTCTTGGTTTGCAGAGTATGCATTAGTTCTTGTGCAGTGGCGATGGCCTCGTGGATTTGGCGCTGATGTAAGAAGGCAAATTGTTCCGCTGATATATGCAGTGATAGAATAGGCTTGAGACGGTTGGCGATGATCTTGGCAATGATCTTATAAAGGCAGTTGCAGAGAGAAATCGGACGGAAGTCATCAAAGGTGCAGGGGGCATTGGATTTTGGGATAAGAGCAATGAAGGTGGACTTAATTGCAGATGAGATGCGCCCTCTTCTCCTGCTATCTTCGACAACATTCAGAAGATCTTGGCCCAATAATTCAAAAAAGGCTAGATAGAATTCAATGGTCCAACCGTCGGGTCCAGGACTTTTATCTTTCTTGAACCACTTCAAAGTAGCTTCCAGTTCTGCCATCGATACTTCCTTCTGAAGTTCCTCCGCATCATCTTGTTCAATAAATCTAGGAAATAGTTCAGCTACACGCATAATCTCCAGGATGTTAGCTTGTGCTGGTGCCTTGTAGATGCTCCTAAAATGCTCCACAGCTAGTCTGGACAGATTCCTTTGGGAGGAGACGGTGTCCCCTTGAGCTGTCCTGAGTTCCCATATGGTGTTGATGTTCTTTCGCCCATTAGCAAATTTGTGGTAGAACTTGGTGTTAGCATCTCCCTCTGTGAGCCAAATGGCTCGACTTCGGAGTCGCCAACCTTCTTCCCTTTCTTTAAGGATTTGAGTGCGTTTGGCAATCAGGGCCTGATAATGCTCTTTGCTTATCAAGGATGGAAATGTCCCATCTGAAGATTCCTCAAATTCTGAAATGATCTTCTCTGCCTCCTGTAGTATAAGGTTATCCCGGATGCGTTTCTGATGAGCCCAGTTCTTGGTGATCTGTTTTAGTTCCCTGAGTTTCCTTACAAATCCAGCTGAGTGATCCTCGTTTTCCCCAATAGCATTGGATTGCCAATAGGTGTGTACTAGTTGAGTGAATGAAGGATCCTGTAACCATGCAGCATTGAATTTAAAAGGGCTCTTGATTTTATGAATAATATCATCGACTTCTAAGAAGATCGGGCGGTGGTCTGAGATGCCTCCTGTGCCTACCCATTGACGTACTCTGGGGAGATTATTAACCAGAGGTTCCTTAATGAGGAACCTGTCCAATCTTCTAGCTAGGCTCTGTTCCCCGCTTCTGTTGTTGGTCCAGGTGTACTGGAGTTTTGTGGATGGAATGTCGACCCAGAGATGCTCCTCCAGTAAATTAGATATATGTTCGGTGAGAGGGTCGATTTGTGCTGAGTGACCCCATGATTCACTGAAGCCAATGGAGAAGTTAAGATCCCCTCCCAGAATAACATTATCTCCTTGAAATAAATCTGATGCGAGGAGGTTGTTCCAGAAAGAGGCTCTATCAGAACAAGGGCCATACACATTGACAATCCTGATGTCGTTCGGTGCTGAATGAGTGCAAATGTCCAGTCCAATAAATCCCCTACCTCCAAATGAGTTGTTGATCTCCACCCTTTTGTTATTGACACCAATGGCTAAGCCCCCTGACCTTCCAGATGCGTCCAAGGCAAGAAAGGTCCAAGTAGGTAGCCATCCATTCAGGGTGCGGATAAGGGATTCAGCCGGGCAAAGAGTTTCTTGAAGAAAAATGAAGTCCATCTGAGAAGATAGGAGAAGTCTCCTAAGTGCTAGTTTTTTGGCTGAGCTAGCAAACCCCCGACAGTTAAAAGAGATAAATTTCATGGAGGAACGAGGGCTGGGCCATTCCTTGCTCTAAGGGCCCGAAGAATCGTTTGCTGCCGTCCTAGGGCAATCTCAGTATCGGCAGTGAGTCTGGCCTTGGAGATACCAGAAGGTCTGCCCCTGGAGGATTTGAGATGAGGAGTGTGGGAGAGAATGAGACCGACAGCATCCGGTCCTCTATCTCTGTGCCGAGACCGGAGGAAGTAGCCGGGAGGGGAAGGATCAGAAACATGAGGGGCAAGCGAGGATGATATTCTAGATGGCGGTGCCGACGGGGCGGGCTGAGGGATGGAACATGCAAGTGAGTGATGAGAGGGAGGAGAACAGGGGGAGGACGAGAGTGCCACTGAGGGAGTAAAAGTAATTGATGATGCAGATGCACTAATAGTAGATATGCCCACAGTCACACATGCATGAGGTGCAGACAGAGAATGGAGAGGAGACTTACCCGATCCCTCCAGATCCTCAGGTGCAATGTTCGGCTGCCCATCCTTCAGGTTCGGCTGCATCCCCGCAGATGTCCCAGCGAAGTCATCTGATGCGGCTACCTCTGCTGTTGTCACATGAGCAGGAGGGGGAGGTTCCAATGGATCTTGAGCCGGCTGATTCTCAGGTTGGGGAACCTGGGATGGGGGTACTACTTCCTCGACACCATGAGTACCAGATTTCTTGAGGAGGGGGCAGTCTCTATAGAGATGGCCAACCTTGTGGCATCGGCGGCATCTATAGGGTACGCCTTCGTAGTCAATAATCTGCTTGCGCTCCGTGTCCCTCCATTGAATCGTGATATGCTCGAGCAGTCCGCCAGTCGTATCCAGATTGATAAGGATCCTGGCGTAAGCCATCATTCCAGTCTGTTGGTAGGATTTATCATAGCCCATATAGACACCAATAGCATTACCAATTCTCTTAAAGATATCCTCGGACCAGTATTGAAGCGGAAGTCCAGGCAGCCTAATCCATACCGGTCCAGTGCCAATGCGTTCAGTTTCCGGGTCGAAAAGAGGAGTCCATCTCTTCAGAAGGACCGGCGCGTGTTCAAAATGCCAAAATGAAGAAAGTACCCAGTTGGTATGGTCGGCACGCGCGAAACGGAGAGCAAACCATCCCCGCACGAAGGTCTGTACAAAGGGGATGTCAACCAGATGGTGACCCCAGACCTCAGCTGCCCACTGTTTCAAACGTGCTGCCGAATAACTGCGTCCTCGAATGCGTCCGACCAAGACTCGATCCGCGAAATCCATGGTCTCTCCCCAGCGAATATCTTCTTCTAACCGAAGGAAAACGTCTTCTGCCCTGGATTTGAAGCACTTATACCGCCGTTTAGGGCCCCGGGGAGGGGAATGACTGTGAGGGGGAACCGACGGATGAGGGTTTGTAAAGGGAGGGGGATCCGGGAGTGAGGGTCCGGAGGGAATAAATGAGGTGGAAGAGCCGGACAGGGGCGGGACGCTTGTGAAACAGCCAGATGAAAACCCTAAGGTAAACGGAATCCCAATCGAAGCACCCGGGATAGAGAGGCCATGGAGCAGAGGGGGAGCGGATCCCGTGACCAGGGGGTGTGTACAGGGATTGGAGATGAGGCAGTCCGATACGAAACCGAGAGTAGCCGGGGAATGAGGAGGGGTGGTGAGGGCCGGCCAAGACGGCGGTTCATCCGGCAGTATGACAGGGGGGTGCGAGAGCGAGTCTGTGAACGGGACCGGCTGAATAGGGGCAGTAAAATCCGAGCTGTACAAACCTCCAGAAGCATCAAAGGGCGTACGCCATATGGATACCCCTTCCAATGGGTCCGCTGTGTAATCGACGGCATCCAATTCATCCATTGCCAGCTGCACCTCGGATCCGCAGACACCTCGGAACGGAGTGAAACGGCGAAAACGACTCGCACCGACTAACCCCTCGCAGCAGTGAAAAAACCGTCGCAGAACGCCGTTAGCAGTGAGCGGCTCAAGTTACCAAATAAGTCACCTGGAGTAAAACGGCAAAGGAAAGTAAAACAGTAAACCAGCGATGTTACGGAGGCGGGTAGGCAGGTTCCAGCACGGTCCTCTGTGCTGCAGTGAACGGAAACCCTCGCTAACCGAACTCCTTGCAAACCCTAGCTTCCGCGTACTCCATCCTCCTACAGGATCATTGGGAGACTATGTTGGTGAATAGGTTCAGGCCTTTCCTAGTAGCAACTATATTTATGCTAGGACTTATATACCTTGGGTTTATAATATTAATCCCTTTAGTTTAATATTATTCCCTTGGGTTGATAATCCCTTAGGTTTTTAGTATTAATGCCTTGGGTTTATTATTCCCTTGGGTTTATAATAACAATCCCTTACGTTTATTAATTTAAGGGTTCATATGCCTAGGGTATAAAAATATTTATAGGGTTTAGAATATTAATCCTGGGGCTTAATATAAACCCCTAGGGTTTATAATCAAGGTCAACAGTCATCCAATGCCCATTGTGACAAATATTGTCTCAATAAAGAAATCAAGCATGGTCAACCATCGTAAACAACGATCAACCATAATCAATGATGATTATTCATGATCAACCATTGATTATTATTATTATTATTATATATTTAATAATATTAATTAATTAATTAATATTATTATTAAATAAATAATTTATATTACCTATTTTAAAATTAAATAATAAATATAATAAAATTTAATATTAAATAATAATTAATAATTATTGTTAATTATAATGATAATAATAATAATTTTATTGTAATAGTTTTTTTTTTGTTTTATTATTTTTATTATTATATATGGCTTGAAAAAAAAGGTAAGAAGGCTAAAGGCCAAGCGGGCTTTAGAAGGCAACACTCAACAACGGACCACCTTGTTATGCTTAGGATCATTGTTAAGATTTGATTAACAATGATTTAGTTTTAAGATTTGATTAAAGATTGTATTGTAATATTTTTTACATGATTCCCCATAACTTTTTCAGATAGAGTGTAATTAGTTTATAATACTATTATTTTTTTTTGGGCCAAAAAAATTACAAATATTTTTTTCCTCGAATTCAATTTTAATTTTTAATTTAGGTTTTATTTGGTCTGATTTATTAAAGTTAAATTTATAATTTGTAATATATTTAAAGTGGAATATTGTTTTATGCATTACATTAAATAGAAATATTATAATGAATTAATAGTTATAGATAATTGTTTATTTATTTGTCTTTAAAGAAGTACTTAATGTTTTATACAAAATTAATTATATATATAAAAGAGAGAGTTATGACCTTTCAATCTAGTTTTTTTATATAATTTTATATTTTGGTAAGTGAATTTTTTAATTTATGATAAGTATATTTTTATAATAGATATGAACTTTAATATTGCCTTAATTTTAGTGTCCAAAAGAATCTAGCTATATCTTTGACATCATCATCAAAATGTTTGAGAGTTTTCGTTATATATGTTATTTAGAAAAAATGAAATAAAATAAGAAAATCAGATAATTTGTAGCATATTTATAAATTTTTATACAATTATACTTATATGATATTGACTTTTTTAGGCATTATTAAAACTTGTTTGACTTCAAGAAAATATCCATTATACATACACCATGATTTGGATCAGGAAGAAATTGGTATTAGAAGATCAAGATTTGTTTTCATGTACAAAATTGCTCATTAAAAAAAAAGAAAATACATTTTTATTCATGAGGATTTCACATCCACCTAAGATAGCACAACTAAATATTTCTTCCAAAGGAAACATGCCCATGAATAAAGAGCTTACTTTGTAAATAAAATATATTAATAGAAATCATTGAATCTGAAAATAAAGATATTAATAACCTTGTTCATGAAATAAAGAGATGGAAGAGTATATTGATAAAGAAATTAATGACCTTGTTCATGAAATAAAGGGATGGAAGAGTATATTGATGAGATTGGGGATGAAATAAGCATTATGAACACAAGGAAGGTAGCCCAATTATGCACATATGAATTCTCAAGCTACATCACTCAACCAACTTAGTTTATTCTAGTCACTTTCATGTAGAAAATATAAGTTCCTATGTGAAAGTTTGAACGTAAGGACTATAGAGAAAGTATAAGATGCATGGAAACTAAATAATTTTTTGGAGATATATCAAATATTGAATGATGGAGAGGAAATAAGATTCACATCTAGTTGGTGTTCAAATTGTCTTGGTAATTGAGGACAGTTTGAGATCACACTATTGAGAATCTTAGATCCTCCTGCTCTAGGCGACAAGGCTTGGCCTCCTTTTCACCACAAGGGTAATCCTCGGTGATAATCAAAATTGAATATTTGTTGTAGAATAATATAAATTAAATAAGTTTTCTAATTAACAAATAAATAGGCTAGATTATCGAATAAAAAATATTTTAAATAAATTATTATTTTTAGGAAATAGAGATGGTAGGCATATAACATATGAAAAATAGAGTTTCATTATGACTAAATGAAGTTTAAATTAATATATCACATTTCTCACCAAACATAAATGTTAGTAAAAATTAAAAGTTAAAAATATATATATATATATATATATATATATATATATATATATATATATATATATATATGTATGTTACGAAAAACTGGTTTAAATGCATTTAATAGAAATGTTGTAGTTGAAACAATATGGCATCAAGTGCTATTATTATTCCTCCTGCATCAAAACAATAATTATTTGATTGAAGTTTTCTAAATAGTAAATATTGAGGGAAAAACTAAACCAATTTAATGTGTGGAAGATTAATTAATATAATCATGTCAAAGCATTGCTAATCACCACATATTTCCAGTAAAATAAATAATTAAAAATAAAAAATAAAATAGGAGGACTCGTTTTATGTTATCTAAATTTATGTGCAAATAAAACCCTAAATAGCATGTATTGTTAGAGTTTCGTTCTGCAACAAATAAATTCAATATATTTTAATAAACTTCAAATAACAAGTATTCAAGAATTTAAATCCTTATTTTATGCAATACTATTGAATAATCATGTTATATCAATAACTTGCACAATGAACGAGTAAATAAAACCTCACATAAAAATAACGCACAAAAAGAAAAGAAAGAAATAGATATTATTAAATCAAAAACCTTGGCAATTATAATGAACAATACCACTGTAGCAAGTACATGATGGCTTTAAAAAGAATAAGTCTTCATCTCCAATGCACCACCATCCTTCAATCTACCCAAAAAGAGTTCCTAGAACGATCTTCTACATATTCTTTTAAACGACTGGAAGTTCATTTCAATTTTAGTTCTCGTAACTTGCAAGCTAAATTACATTAATAGTTATTTTGATTACATATAATACATATTCATCATTTAAATAAATCGTTGCTCGAACTATCCACATTAAAATCCTTCGAGTAATATTCCTACATTAAAAGAAAAGATAATAGTTAATTATCTAATATAAGACATTATAATAAATGAAACTAAAATATAACTCACCTTTTCAGAATATTTTCCTCATTATATTATCTCACGTACATTATTAATGAAATTCAGTTCTTACCTTTATGTAAGACTCGGTACAAAATTTCCCATTATAAAAAATCTTAGGTCATAAAATATGTATTTAATGTGCACTTATTTTCAAGAAACACAAAATAAAATATTAAAATATTAAAATAAAATGAATGTGATTTTCCCTTTTAACTGCTTGCATTTCTATAAAAACTGCTTGCATTTCTATAAAATCTGTCATGAAATTTCACCACTCCTCCTATAATCCTACACAATTTTCATTTACCCATTAGTTCTATAAAATTAAAATCTGAAAGATATAACTTTAACTTTAAATTTTAATTTCAATTTTAAATATTCATTATATTTTTAAAATAAATTTAAAAAATTATTATAAACATAATTAAAACGATATAACTTAAATATACTCTCTTTTATATTTATATATATATATATATATAAAATTTTAATAATGCTATGTAGATATATAATTATAGTTTTATTTAAATTTTTTATTATACACAATTAATAAACAAGTCAAGTTAGAAATTGGACAGCAGCCCTCCTCTCTCATATACCCGATGGTTAAAATGAATGAAAGGTTTGTTGTTATGTTTACGAAGGTTAATTTTTTTTTGAAAGTGTCTAATACACCTTGGATTAGAAGGCAAGTATCTTCGCTCATATGATAGTGTAAAGGGAGGGGGAGTGAGTGGAGACTTTAATGAAAGGTGAGGTAAGGTTTGTTAATATATTTAATTATTATTTTATTAAATTATTTTTTTATTATTTACTTTTGGTTATTTTAATTTGTTTAATTTATAATTATTTAATATTTGATTTAATTTTATTATAATTTATTTAATTTATATTAAAATTTATGTGGTTTGAGAAAGATTTAGCAGTGAAAAGAAAATTAATATATTATAAGGAGGTCATTAACCTGACTTTAGAAGATTAAAAATATCTCTCTGTTTTAACTAGCTCAAAGAAGAAAATTAATATAGCCAAGATTAAAACGAACTCTCATGAGCTCCATAGTGAAATGGGTCATTGGGCAGTTCCTAAAACACCATGGACGGAAAGGTTTTGCCATCTCTGTGAGAATATGAACATCGAGGATGAAAATCACTTCCTCTTAGAGTGCCCTGCGTACAACCACATTAGATCTCAGTGTCAAAATCTCTGTTGCAATACTGACCTTCCTAGCCTTTTACGATGTCAAAATTATAGTGAGCTCAGAAGGCTTCTCTCCAAGATTTTTGAGCATAGGAATAAAATTTTAAATCAAACTAAATAATTCGTTTCTTTAGGTCCGATAGACCAAAGTTTGGTCTCAGTGGACATTAACCATCATCATCATCATCAATTATTTTAATAATAATTTTGTATTTTGATTATTTGTCAATTAAGTTTTTTTTTTTTTTTAATAATAATAATAATTGTAACTTATAATGGTAAATATTAATTTAAAATTAAGATTTTAATCTTTTATTTAATATAACATTGATTTTCTTACCAATTGCAATGATTATTATAATGACAAATTTAATGAAGGGTAAACAAGATAATTTAAGGGTGTAATGAGAATATGAGAGAAAGCATAAGGAAAAGGCCGACATAAAGAGCCAAGAATTAAATGGGGTCAAATTAGCGAAAACATTTGGCTCTAACTAAGGATGATGCTTCCCTGCATAGGATCAATAACGTAGACTATAAGCCTTCGTATTGGGCATGGAGTCAAAAAAGGAAACTAAAGAGACAAAGGTAAAACAAGGAAAATCTTTTGCATTTCAAAAGATCAATCAATCGATAGCAAGAACGAAACAGGAATAAATGTGAGGTCCCAATACATATAGATTAACAAGTTTTATGATTATTTACATACATAAAAGACATTTGTTTGTATATTAAGTATATCGAGGTAGCTATGATAATGTTTAAGGCACATGATCTCAAAAATGATAAATGTATCACTTCATAAGAACATCCAACACCATAACAAGTCATACCTACTTACAGTTAATGATTAATAAATTACATAAACCATGGAGCTAATTAAGATACATAAGAGTGACTTCCATTTTTTAGTTTATTGAAACTAAGGAGGCTAGTTGTTAGGGATTTTGGTTCCCTTTTTGGTCCATAACATGAGTTTCTAGAATCAGATGTCACTTTGCTGTCAGCGAGCGTCTATAGCCCCGATGGAGTCATCCACTATCCTGAGATGAGGAACTTTCTGGATTCTTGTTTTCTCTTTGTGTTAGAGGCCCTTCTTTCAATTTATTTAGCAAATATAACATTCACATGATGGGAAGAGTATGCACTAGATGTAGTGAAATACCATTGCTCCACTGCCAGCGAGCGTTCATGTCCCCGGTGGAGATGTTAGCATGTCCCATTAGAAGATACGTCAATAGAATGAGTGGGATGATTACAAACTAGATTTTAATATAATGCCATTGGCCTTTCTCTACCATGTCTATAGCCTCGACGAAGATACCAGCATGCCCCACCCAAGAAAACATAGGTTCCTATCCCTAGGGTAGTATGGTGATAAGGGAAGGTCTCATGTATGGTTGTGATGTGACTAACTAGTTCCACCAAAGTTTCAATTGAATTTTATGAAAGCTAAATCTTATAGTTATAGGTCTAGCCCTTATGACTTAATGTGATCCCTTAGTATTTATGTGTAAGTAGTATGGAAGAGGAATGTGGTGAGGAATATTCAATATGAAGTTAACATTAAAGAAATCAAGATTTGAGCCCTTTAAAGATTTCTACCCCTCCAACATGATCTACAAACAAAGTCTTTAAATACGTATTAAAAGCTCTTTAATATAGTTCATACTAAGAATTCATAGATTTGCATTCCATTCTACTATGATCACATAAAGACTCTTCATGATACAAAAACCTTCATATTTATTCATTATAAACTTAGGAAGCATAATTAAACAAAATTTTTTTATATATACATGACTTATATACAATGTGTCTTATCAAAGAAATCGAAAATCCACTGTAATCAAACATTTTTTTTATCAATAGCTAACTTCCTAGAATTAGGCTCTATTCTTAACCAAAACTATAATATATGAAGCAAAGAGTAAGTTTTTTCAACAAACATGCTTCCTACAAGAGAGTATATATAAAAGCGGCATGAGATTGATGTTCTTTTAAAAACTTCGTTCCTCCACAAAGTCATGATATCCCGTTTTAAAATTTAAATGATTAAAATTTTCAAGCGTGAAATTTTTAACAATTATTTCATTGGAGGGCTTCTGGTTCCTTTTAAAATGATGATAGAGTGAGTCCTATAACATTCTTTAGATTCATGATTTAAAACATATAAAGAATATTCTCCAAAATAGTTAGCATATTCCAATTTAAATCTTGTAGTATTATGATCTAATTCTTTAGTATGTTGCAAAAAAGATTGTGAATGAAAAACATTATCGCAATTATGCAATGCAATAACCTCAAAATTTTGAGAGAACGCATCATCATTAGAAACATGGGAAACTATATTTTCCTCATTATAAAACTTATGTTCTGGAAATTGTGAATTTAAATCATGATTATCTTGTAGGCTATTACATTGGTTATAGTTATAATAACTAGGAGGAGATCAAAGGAAGGAATCGATATTTTTTATTTCATTTTAATTTATAAATTCATTTTCCTCATAGTTATTATAAACATGTTGCAGAAATATTGATTCAATTAAGTTATCATAGCCCTCATTTTGAAAAGTATTAAAATATCAAAAGTATGTTCAAAACAAGAACTAAACTCATGATCAGATTGTAAGCCTACTTCATGATTCAATTCATCATCATATTGATCATAAACAAGGGGTTGGGAAAAGTCAACATGAACATTAGGTGAAGTTGAGTCAAAATAGTCAAAAATCAGTTCATGTAATAGCTTCCCTGTTATATCACAAAAAGGTTTAAAAATAGGATCAATAGGTGGAAGAATATCTTTGTTTATTAGTTGTTGTTGAGGAACTTTAGGAATATGTGACAAAATGTCTGATTGGTAGGATGTTGAATCAAATATTTCAGATGTAACCTCTCCTTTATTATTTTCATTATTATCCTCTTCTAAACATGAAATCCAAGCGTCGCCTTCGAAGGACATCATGAATAACTTCATTAGAACATCTTCATGATGTACTGCCATCTTCATAATGATATCATGGAAGTATTTGAAGTGTTGTGCTAGATCATCATTTCAAAAACGAGGTAGGGTAAGCATCCCATATGTCTATGTCAAGTAAATCATGTGGAGAACCTGCAATATTAGAAAAATTCAAAGGAGAAAAATGTGAATAAATCCATGAAACCACCATTGAAACAAAATCAACAATAAAACTAAACTAAGGAGTCGTCAGGTGAACAAATAAATAAGAAATATTTACCTTAAACACTATAAGGCGCATACAATTGTAACCTTGTCCACCAATGGGTCACAATTTTAACCATTAACTTAGTTACCAAAGGAAACAAAAACTATACCTTCGTTCCCTGGCAATGGTGCCAAAAGATGTTGGTGCTCAAATTGTCCCGATAACTAAGGAAAACCTGAGACCACACCACTAAGGATCCTAGATCCTCCCGCTCTATGTGACAAGGGCTGGCCTCCCTTTCACCACAAGGGGTAATCCCTAGTGATAATAAAAATTGAATAGTCATTGTAGAATAATGTAAATTAAATAGATTTTCTAATTAACAAATAAATAGGCTAGATTATTGAATAAAGAGTATTTTAAATAAATAATGTTTTTTAGGAAATAGAGGTGGTAGACATATAACATGTGAAAACTTATTAAAAATAAAATATCATTATGACTAAATGAGGTTTAAATTAATATATCATATTTCTCACAAAACATAAGGGTTAGTAAAAATTAAAAATAAAAATAAAATGAAAAGACAAAAGTTAGAAAAAACTAGTTTAAATGCATTTAATAGAAATGTTGTAGTTGAAACAATATGACATCAAGTGCTATTATTATTCATCCTGCAACAAAACAATTAAATTATTTGATTTAATTTTTCTAAATAGTAAATATTGGAGGAAAAACTAAACCAATTTTAATGTGTGGGAGATTAATCAATCTAATCATGTCAAAGCATTGCTAATCACCACATATTACCAGTAAAATAAAGAAATGAAAAATGAAAAATAAATTAACAATAAAAAATAAAATAGGAGCATTGGTTTTATGGTATTTAAATTTATGTGCAAATAAAACCCTAAATAACATGTATTGTTAGAGTTTCATTTTGCAACAAATAAATTCAAATATAATTTAATAAAATTTAAATAACAAGTATTCAAGTATTTAAATCATTATTGTATGCAATATTATTGAATAATCATGTTATATCAATAACTTGCACAATGAACCAATCAAAAAAAGCTCGCATAAAAAGACCGTACAAAAAAAATAGATATTATTAAATAAAATGTCCTCACAGTCATAATGAACAACACCACTGTAGCGAGTACATGATGGATTTAAAAAGAATAAGTCTTCATTTTCGATGCACCACCATCCTTCAATCTGCATAAAAAAGTTCCTCGAACAATCTTCTACATCTTCTTTTAAACCCCTAGAAGTTATTTTCATTTTTAGTTCTCTTAACTTCCAAACAAAATTACATTGATAATTATTTTGATTAAATACAATACATATTCATCATTTAAATAA
This sequence comes from Pinus tabuliformis, assembly GCA_031772625.1. Classification (NCBI taxonomy): domain Eukaryota; kingdom Viridiplantae; phylum Streptophyta; class Pinopsida; order Pinales; family Pinaceae; genus Pinus; species Pinus tabuliformis. The sequence goes on along the minus strand of CM062810.1, from coordinate 704,419,410 downwards.
ATCTCTGCTCGAATTCTTCACATTAATTTGAGTAATATTCCTGCAATAAAATAAAAGATAATAATTAATTCTCTAATAGAAAACATTATAATAAATTAAACTAAGATATAACTCACTCTTTCATAATATTCTCCTCATTATATTATCTCACATAAATTATTAACGAAATTCAGTTTTTACATTAAGGTAAGGGTCGGTAAAACATTTCCCACTATATAGAACATTAGGTCATAAAATATGTATTTAACATGCACTTATTTTCTAGAAAGACAATATAAAATCAAATTCTAGAAAGACAATATAAAATCAAATATATTAAAATAAATTGAATGTGATTTTTCTTTTTAAATGCTTGCATTTCTATAAAATCTACGATAAAATCTCAATACTCTTCTCATAATTCTGCACCATTTTCATTCACTCATTAGTTCCATAAAAATAAAATATGAAAAATATAACTTAAGTTTATTTCAATCTTAAATATTCATTATATATTTTAAATAAACTTAGAAAATTATTAAAAACATAAATAAAATGATATAACTTACTTATTTTAAAATTAAAGAAAAAAACACATATATAGTTTCTGATTATTTATTTATATATATATATATATATATATATGAGTTTTGATTAAACAATTATAATTATAATTATATATATATATATATATATATATATATATATATATTAATTAAACACAATTAATAATTAATAACTAAGTCGGGTCTGAAATTGGTTGGCACCTTTTCTCTGTGATATACCCGATTGTTAAAATGAATGAAAGGTATATAGTGATGTTGTGGTGTGGCGGCTGAGTTCGTTGGGTGAAACCCACGAGGTCAGGGGTCAAATCACATTGAGTATATTATCTTGCTATGGTGTGCAGCTCAAGGAGTAGACTCCCCTTATCTATGAGTCTTGGCTCTTGCCAAAATCATAAGAAATTAGTATATCTGCTTGCAGGTTGTTGGATGTACTCTTAGCGTTATATTGGCAGCTACGGGAATTGATCCTAAGTCTTCCTTAAATTAGGTTTGGCAGTTACCGATTCACCCTATGACTAAAAAAAAGAAATGAATGAAAGCTTTGTTATTATATTTACGAAGGTGTATAATACACCTTGGATTAGAAGGCGGATATCTTTGTTCATATGATGGTGTAAAGGGAGGTGGAGTGAGGGGAGAGTTTAATAAGAAGTGAGGTTAGGTTTGTTAATATAATTAATTAAATTAATTTTTTTGTTGTTTTAATTTATTTAATTTATAATTATTTAATATTTGATTTGATTTGATTATAATTTATTTAATTCATGCTAAAATTAATTTTAATTTATTATATGTTAGATTTTGTTTATTCAAATTTGTATTTAATATTTAATATTTGTTTAATTTGTAATTATTTTAATAACAATTTTGTATTTTAATTATTAGTTAATTAAATTTTATTTTAATTTATTATTTTATTTTATTTTTAAATTTTAAATTTTAATTTTATTATAATAATAAGTGTAATTTATGTGTTTTTTATAAGTTATAATGATTATTACAATGATAAATTTAATGTATGGAAAACAAAACAATTCAAGGGAGTGGTGGGAATATGAGAGGAAGCACAAGGTAAAGACTAACAGAAGGAGTCAAGAATTAAAAGGGGTCAAATTGGCGACAACACATCTAGATCAGGTTCATAATTGTATCTTATGGTGAAAATTAGTGTCCATGAGATTAGTAGTAGATTGAGATATATTGAAAATGATTTTTTCTATTTTCTTTTCAGCTTATATAGGAGAAGGAAGTTTTATTTAGAGTCATCCAATCACAACAATTTATTATAATAGAGGAGGCTTTTGTGAACAACAACTACAAGATACACATGTGACAGACTTATTAGAGGATTTCCTACTACAAATTACCTCATTAAGATTCAAATAAAATATAATAAATGAACTCTAATTATTTAAAAAAGATGTGGAACACAAATGACTAAAATGAAACTTTGATAAAGAGAAATTAATTTCCTATTTATGAAAATCTTTGTTTAAATATAAAAATCAAAATCAAAACATATTGCTCCAAGCAAAATAAACTCAACATAACATGCAAAGAAAGAAAAACATGATAACTCACCTTATCACATGCCTAATACACCTAACTGGAGTCCAATCCATAAATACAAGGAAAAAAATATTTTGCACATTGGAATCCAATCCATAAATGAAAGGAATTTTTTTTACATGTACTACATAAATAGTAACAATTAAACACTACCCAAATATTTTTCTTTACAGGTTCTTTATGGGATAGTAATAGAGTCTATATGTCATCTCTACTTCATAATAGCTTGGGACTGACATTCCCCATCTTAGAATGTGTAATCAACTCATTAACTTAACATCCCTTTGTTTCCTAAGACTAACCAAATTTTCAATTTTATGGATTGTTAAGGTTGTTGGTGAATGGTAAACATTTTTAGTATTTCCACTTTAGCCATGAATGAGTAAATTATTATTGATTATAGATTCGAGGTAAGTCTCAACCATGATCCTTTAACTTCAACAAAATCTTTATTGAGTCCCAATATGCTATTCTTTTTTTTTTCACCACATGCTTCTTCACAAAGTAAACCAAGTCACCTACTCTTATGTCCCAAAATATTTCTTGTTTAGTAAGAGAGAATTTTTGTCTTATGATGTTATAGAAAAAATTATCCTAGGAGCGTTTGGTTCACTCTTTTTTCTTTTGTAAGGTTCGTCAATAGATTTCCACTAATCATAAAATATATTACATTGATAAATTTTCATATTTCAAAAAAACGTCTTCATATATTATTTCTTCAACCAAGGATAATAATAAAACACCATTACTACCAGTGAATTCCAAAGTACAAGGTTTAGACTATCACTAAGACAAAGCGACCTTTACACGTGGACCATACTTGTTCAGTGATATCCTGAGACTTTTACAAAAATTAAGGAAGGCGATATTGAGATGAGGTAGCGATGAAACCTGGGATTAATACTTTACCAATTAGCCAACTATATTTAAGCTACATCCAGATTACCATAAAAAGAGCCAGACAAAATTGAATTGTGCTCCAAAGTGTCATTCCATCAATTCACTATAAAGATTAGTACAAAATCATGTAATACACAACTTTAGAAACAAGTGCAATAACAATGGTGGACCATTAGTAAAAAATGAACGAGAGAGAGGGGAGAGGAATTTGCCTGAGGATAAATCCTAGTAGGAGAGTTAATAGCCTTCAACACTTCATGCTACTAAAAAAACTTAGTACTCGAGTCAAATACCGCAAACTACTCCACCCTGGTTAGTCTGGCCACGATGTCATCTAGGTTGTAACGAATATCCTGAAGAATGCGCTTAATATCCTCCTAACCTACAAATATTTTGCACTTTTCGACCTACTTGTCACGAATAACCATATTGAGAAGTGTTTTAGTTGTTGATGCAGAGAGAGGGAATGAAGGAAGTGAAGCTTATGCTTCCAAAATTTCCTTGGATTAGGAACCAACTTGAGGTTGTTGCCTCCAATCTCAGAATTAGAAAAATATATGTGATCCCCAAATTCCTTTGCCTCTAGATGGAGAATTTCATTCCTCACTTCAAGAGGAACTGAGTCAAATTGGTTCGCCACTGACTCCCAACCAAATAAATGTTAGTGACAAGAGGAAGATTAACTGGGTGCACCACAACGATTGAGCAATCTCTACCGAGGGTTAATACATACATAGAAAATAGGGTAATGGAAGAAAAACGCTGAGTCTAGAGGAAGGAGATTATGGATATGTAGTCTTAAGTGTGAAGAAAAATCCTAAACATGTAGAACATCATCCACTATATGAAGGAGAAATTATAGTGTATTGATTCAAGGGGAGAGATATAAGTAGATGTCGCATGAGTTGAACATAAATACCAACCCTAATTCCTAGTAAACCAAAATCTATAAGAGAGAGACAAAGAGCTTCCAAAGACCTTGAGGCTACTGCAAAATTAAATGAACAATAGACAAAATAAAAACCAAATGGAAAAGGTACCTCGATACCACATTCCATAAACCAACACTAGACAATTGAAGAAAATTCTCGCATAATCTAAGAGATGAGGCGACAACGTGGTAAGACAACCAGCAATTCGAAAGAAGGATTGGACCCTGTATTATAGAGAAAGAGTATTATAACCCTATTTTCCACTCCATTATAGTGAGAGAAACCCAATATCAACTTACCTCAGTTGTTTGGCTTAAATGCATCCCCTTTCACATTTTATTTTACTTATGTGAGATTTATCCCATCATAAAAGGGTGAAATTACATAATTGAGCAATTTCTCATAATTATTTTGCCAAAATATTATAATTATGAGATAATAATTATTTCATAATTGAGATAATTGAGAAAAAGCTCATAATTGTGAAAAAGGTTTCTAGAGTTTTCCATTCCCAAGGAGATCAACTTGACCCACTTGTGTATGAGTTGGCTAGGGGTCCATTATTGTAGAAGTTTCCTAACTTCTCAAGCCCCTAGGTGTCTAGATACATTCTCCTAGAGGATGGAATGAGCCTTTATAATATCACCAAGAGGGAAAAGGGGAGAGTATCCAAACTATAGTGTGAGAGCTCTGCTATCTTGGGAGAGGAGACCATATTGCAAGTTGGAGGAGAGGATCTTAGTAGTTGAAGGTATACATTTGATGTACTTTCATTTGTATGGTTAATAAAAATATATGTTCCCTTCCTTACATGAATTTGTGTTCAGTATGTTATATGATCATATCTATTTCTTTTGATCTGACGATCTTTCGAGGAAGATCAACTGTTGTCCTTGTTTAGTTGTGTTTGTGTGCAGGGATAGAGATCTAGTGCAGACATGTTGGATCACTCAAGTGGAGTGCAAGATCTGCATCAAACTCAAAACCCTTCCCTGACATGCGAGGATTCTAGGTGTGATCTCTTATCTTTATAGCATAGATCCGACTGCTTGTTGCATGCATGACCATTTAGATTGGGGGCCAATATTAGATTGTATTAGCCATTATATTTTGTTGTCTGGTGATCTCAATCGGGCATGAGATCATGGAGCAATAGCTCCTTGCATAATTAAATGCAAAAAAGAGCATGAAAAACATTGACACCTATGAAAACTCACAAAACTATAGAGAAGACCCTAAATTATGGAGAAAGTGCAAAAAACCATTAACCCCTGTGTAAAATTATAGAAATATTGAGAAGGTACCAGAAAACTAGGTGCTTAGACAATAACCTAGAGTGACAATGGGAAGGAGAATAATGAGGAAGAGAACCTCCTGCAAGATTCAAAGAGACCAACCCACACATCCAAGAACAACGCAATAACTTATGAAACCCTTCTCCACAATACAAAGAGGATAGCAATGTCACCACCCTAAGAAGTTTCCCATGCATTTATAATGGGGTATGGACGTGAGAGGAGTGAGCCATTGAGTGAGAAAACTAGTGTGTGAGATCCATGGAGGGATAGGTGGAAAACCAGACACACTGTTTAATGAGCATAAGGTGCCCAAAAATGATATGCTCATGAATGAGCTCTGTAAGTTGTGTGTCAAGAACTCCACCTATAATCAATCTTCCATAAGAAATCTGAACCATTGTAGTTTCTAAGGGATGAGCCCTGATTGCAAAGAGAATGTCATACTCAATGTCATACGTGACCACCTACGAGCATTTAAACCAATAGGACCGGGTATGTGATCCTGAGCCTTTGCACAGTAAATTTTTCATGCAAGGACTAAGTGGTGACTGGTGGAGAGCATGGTTCTCATTCCCAGGGATACCAACCCATGCACCATTCCCATGTTTGGCATGTTAATTATGCTCCCTGACGATACTATGACTCTTAATACCACCCCCATTGAAGATGATAGATTCCATTGATGATTTGTCACATTCCACCCACTGTGTAATTTCTTGAACGTCCTCCCTTAGTGACATAACCCTCCAGGGATCATCCAAGGCCAGGTGTCATTTGAGGCTACCTTCTTGTCACATGTGTTGGAGAATAATATATTCGGATTTTAATAATAATTTTTGAATATTTGCAACCACTTCCTATAGATGCTAACTATGAACCATTTTATCTACAAGGTGGCCATTTAAAAATTTGTGTATACATTGTATGAGTACTTGAGAATCTCCATGGACCTGAATCAAGCGATACCCTTCTCTGGCTACAATTTCTAAACCTTTCTCAAGAGCAAGGAATTCCTCTATATTGTTTGTTGTCACAACACGGGAATATGTGTATAAATGCAAAGGATGGGATTTCTCGTCTCTTTTGATCCTACTGTAACCAACTGCTCCAAGTTTTCCCTTGGAAGCACTGTGAAAACTAAATTCATGAAGGTGTTCAAGGGCAGGGTATATGAATTGTTGCTGGTATGATTAGGACCCTGAATAGTTGATGTATAAGGGATAGACATAGAGGGACGAAGACCAAGGATTTTTAAACTATGTTCTTTAGACTCCTCTACTTGCCAATTATCTGTAGTGAAAGAGAACACTGGGATATTATCTTCAATGTTAAGAAGGATGATTTGTTTTAATTTAGGCATTGTCCTTTTCTTCATTTCAAAAACCTCGCAGGCTTTGTTCTTTCCACAAGTTCCAGAGGGTAAAGCCTAAAGCCAATTTTTAGGCTTATAATACAAAAAGGTTTTTAAACCATCGACCAAACCATTGATCTAGTATAGTTTTTACATATCTCGACTATGGATGGCTGCATTGGAATATTTGTGGGAGGAGTTCCCAAATGTGTTCTGCAAAGAGGCATGTTATGAAAATGTGTTATGTTGACTCTTCCACTTGGCAACATAGCTAAGATAAGAAGGGTCCCTTGTATGCCTTTTTTCGAAGGAAATTTGAGGTGAGAGTATGCCCCCAACCTATCAACTAGAGGAAGGTTGATATATTTGGCCACCACAAAACATCTCACAACTGATTCCATATAGTTTCCTTATCCTTTACCTGAGACCTTGCAAGTCATGAGTATGCTTCTTTGAGTAAGAAAGAACGAGATGATTGCTGACCCCATCATAAAATATTCCGCTTCTAAGAAAACCTAATCTGTCTATTGTCAAGTATCTCTTAGAACTCCTCCTAGGGATGGATGGCATTAGTCTAGGGCCAATCACTTTTTTATTTCCACTATCTCCACTATTGAATTTCATCTAGTGGCTTCCAAAAATCTATTATCTTATGGGCCCCCCAAATCTTTTGTTAAATTTTGGATAGATTGTAGCCTTCATTCTCCCCCAAATGAGGATGATGCTACCAAGAATCCTCCTAGAAGGACGTGATAATTCCTCCCTTAACATCCTAGAATGCATAAAGTGTAACAAAATATTTGCATTTATTTTCCCAAGTCCATATACTAGAGCCATGGATGTTGTGATCAAAATGTAACCACTCCTCCTGTGTGTGCAAAGGAAAATAATTTCTAAACCAAATTTGTTTCCAAATTTGAGGGCCTCCCTAAACCCAGAGCCACAATAATTTCATACCATAAGTAGAGATGATAAATTTTGGATTTCGGAGACCCATTCCTCCCATCAATTTTGATATTATCAATTTATTTGATCCTAGAAGAGCCCACTTTCATGTTTTGGCTGCACCTCTCCACAAAAAATGACTCCATGTCGAATGGATATGTTGACAAACTATTTTTGGAATAGGAATTACCACCAATTGTTAATTGGGAATTTCCTATAATACTACTTTGGTAAGTATTAGATGACTTGGGAAGTTGAGAGCCCAAAAATCCCAATTAATGACCTTTCTCTGGGTCATCTCTATAAGATCTTCCTAAGTTGAAACCCAGTTGAAATATATAACAAGAGGTACTCACAAATATTTTGAAGGCAGGTGGCCCCTATTAAATCTCAAACTTTGAGTCAAATGCAACTGAATAACCTTTGAGAAATTGGAAAAAAAATATTTATTTTGTCCTTGTTTACAACTATTCCAGAAGCATCCATCAAATTTTGTAAAATCTTCCTTACTCCTTTCACCTATTTCAAATTGGTTAGCCCAAAGAGGACCACGTCATCAACAAATTGTTGATGTGAGAAAGGAATATCGACACCATATAAACAAAGACTAGATATATCACCCAAAGCATATGATTTTTGATACATTCTCCCAAGCCCTTCCATTTCTAATATAAAGAGAAAAGGTGGGAGAGGATCACCTTGCCTCAGACCTCTGGAGGAGGTAACAGTGGAAAAAGGTGACCCATTGATTAGGATGGAAAATAAAAAAGAGGTAAGATATGCCACCCATGAGATCCACTACTCTGAGAATCCATAAGCCCGAAGAACTTAAAACAAATAGCTCCAACTTATCCGATCATAAGCCTTAAACAAGTCAAGTTTAATAATCATACCTGGAAATTTTTTCACCCTCAAAGAAAGTATGGTCTCTTATGCCGCAATGATGCCATTCGTAAACTATCGGCCCTCCAAAAAACCAGTCTGGTTTAGTGATATTAATAGTGGAAGTAGTGGTTTCAACTGATTGACAATTACTATAGAAATAATTTTATAGATCACATTACATAGTGAAATGAGTTGGAAGCCATTAGGGCTCTATGAATGACCTCCTTTTGGAATGAGGGTGACAAAATTTGCATTAAGAACGACATGGATGTACTTAGTCTGCCTAGATTCTTCTACTACTTCATAGATCTCCTTACATAAGAATCTCCAACATGCCTTAATAAAATTTGAGGTTAATTAATGTGGGCTAGTTTCCTTATTCTTGGATATATGCATGACCACCATTTCCACCTCTTCAAATGAAATTGGTCTCATCAAGATGATGGTCTGGTCCTTATTGGCTATCCATGAAATATGATGAAGCATTGCATCTCTAGTTTATTGTCGCCGAAAGGAGTTCTCAGTCAAAATACCATTATAAAAACTCACCAATTAATTTTCAATTTCCTAATGTTGTAGCTTCCTTTCTGCATCACCCCAAATAATAGAGAATATTCTATTATTATGGTGACACTATATCATGAAATTATGGAAGAATTTTGAATTTCATTCCCCTTCCTTGAGCCATTGTACCCTCGATTTTTGTTTCAAGAGTGTTTCTTCCTATTGTTGCCTTTGTTCCAATTTATGAAGAGTCATTCCCTACTTTGTTGTCATTTGCGAAGATATATCCTCCAGAATCATACATTGTTGTATCCTTAACATTTTCCCTTCTGAGGCCATCTTATCTTCAAAAATGTTGCCAAAAACCTGTTTGTTCCACTATATTATTCTAAGATTTAAGTCCTTTAGCTTAAGCTAGAAGGTTTGCATTTTACACTTACCTTGAACCTCAATATCCAACCACCATTTATTTTAAAGGTCAACAAACCTAGGGGCCCATAACTAGAAGATTTCAAATTAGAATAGATGGTTGAGGGTGGCTTCCTTCAAATCTAGCTCTAGTTTGATAGGCCCATGATCTAACCCCATACATGGAAAAATTGCAACTTCAACAAAAATATACTTTTGTAAAACCTCCTTGGAGAGAAGAAAACAATCCAATTGAATAGAAATTTGATGTGTACCTCCCCAACAATTGTTCCATGTAAATAGACCATTGATTGTTGGAATATCTACCAACTTCAATTGCTCTATATATCCATCAAAACCAGTTGATTCATGGTCCAGTCTATGTACTCCTCCTTTTTCCTCCGAAAATTATCTTTTGAGATTAAAATCTCCACCAACAACCCATAAGGAATCCCTGACCAATTGTTTGGTTTCGCAAGTTTCTCTAGAAAATGAATCTTGTCCCCATCTCATGAGGGACCATAAATTGTTGTTAAGAAAAAAAATTATTCTTGTTCGTACATAACAGAACCTTCCTATGAATATTCTAGTATTGGCCATCTAGTCTTGAAAAACTACCTCATTTGGGTTCCTAGATATAGCAAAACCCCCCGCACTACCTCTTGCATCAAGAGACATTGATTGACACCCTTTACAACAATTTCTTGCAATTTGAAGCATTTTCTCCCGCATTATTTTTGTTTCCTATATAATAACAGTGGTAGGTTTTCCATCTTAATCCTTTCTCTGAGATAACATTGCTTCCCTTTGCTATTTATCCCCCTAATTTTCTATGAAAACATCTTCACGATGAAGGTTTGGATTGAGGCGAGAATAACTCTAGTAAAGTGTTTACTTGGCCATAGTTAACTAAATTTTCTCCTGTATTTTGCAACACTTCCTTCTTAGGTTTTTCTTCCTTTCTTTTTGTGCTCTTTTGTAAGATCTTTAAAGAGGATTTCTTTCCCTTTCTCTTTGAGGGCTTGAAAAGAGTGAGCTCCTTGAGCAATTCCTAAGGATTGGCAACGTTTTGTTTTCCAATTGAGGTAGAGATTAGCATACAAATCCCAATTTTCTTTATATATCTCCCTCAAACCCAGTTCATCCTACTCATTCACCATGCCAACAAAAATCTACTCTTCTCTTGAAAGTTCATTTGAATCTTGCATCAACAACATAGAAACTTCCTCAAATCCTAGTAAGCCAAAATAATCGGTGTCTCCTTGTTGAATAGATTCATCCTCCATTTTTCTCTTTAGGGATTTCTTTTCTGGAGATACATCTATAGATTTGTCAACCATCTATGTATCCTCTAGTTTGTTAGGGTCTTCCTCGATCGCCTCCAAATTAGAGAAAGAATTCTTATATTCCACCGACTCAAAATTTGGAGGTTTCTAATTTTCTTGGTTTTGTCTCCTTGCAGTAACCTTAGTGAATCCATAATTTCCCAGTATAATCCCTACTTCTTTCTCTTTCCATCACAATGGGAAATCCCGAATCAAGTGGCTATGTTTGTGACAGATGCAACATATAAATGGAACATGTTCATAGTCAATTGGTCGATTCCATATTTCACCCTAATAATCTAACTCTATGGATTCTGGAAAAGGCTGAGAGATGTTCATATAAAAACATAAATGGTCATAGGAAATATTCCTCCCTCATTTAGTAACCTCATAAACTTTGACAAACTTCCCTAGAGCTTGTCTTACACCTTCTTGTATTTCTGGTATCCAAAAATCAATTAGGGGAGAGTATAGTCAGACCTAAACCAATGCCTCTATAAAATCCTCCTTATCTGGGTTAAAACAAGCTTCCCAATGTCTAATGTATATGCTAACATTGTTGAGGAAATAAGGACCCCATTGAAAACTTGATCTTTATCCTCTAGGTTGGATAAGATGATCATGAAAAAAACGTTTGGCTCTAGTATCAAATATTTTTCCCCATTAGGTTGTCGGGTTTGTTGAATCCATCATTCCAACTCCCTTTCTGTGGGAAAAGCCCCAACGAATTTATAGATGAAAGCATGATCTCTCATACACTCTCTATGATCATCTAGACATTTCATAAGTATCACAAATCTAGGGTTTCTATAGGCCTTGGGGATAAGTTGGCCCCTCAAAACCATTTACCATTTATCTCCTAAAATAGGCGTATGTGAAGAGCCATGGATACCTCCATGATGATCTTGCATGTCTTCCAGATGAATATTCTTACCAGTGAGGGTGTGTCAGAAGGAGGGTGGACCCCTCCTATCCGTAGACTTATCCTTATGGTAAATTCGCATGGAAGTCCTAGAGTAGTCTAAAAATGCCTATTACATAAATAAGATCGAACCTTGTTTCTTCCAGTGAGTCTCGCAGAGACCCAATATCGATTTTATCAGAGAGAAAGTATCAATCCTCAACCACCTCGATCCTTCAATCCTAATTGGTTCAGTCTTGTTAAAATGATTTCGGGATAGTAATTGGTTCATGGTTGTTAAAATTGTATCGATATAATTTGTTACTAAAAGCATTTATGGAAGCCTAGTGGTGTTTGTATCTTTGTTTGATCTTCTCTCCTTGTATTAAAAATGAGTTTTGGAGACCTTTCCTTCATTAGTTATCATTTGAAGTGAGAAGGGAGTAATCTAGATTAAATCAAAGCTTAGTGACCTCTCACAATTATTGTACCACCTATGAATATTGTATCATCTGTGCGAGAAGAAGGAATTTCATGGTAACTTTATGAAATATTTCTAAACCCGAATTGATCATTTTCTACTATGCGGGACATGTTCAATCCTTTTGCTAGGATAATGGATAAAAATAAACAATTAGGTTCCCTTATTTCATGTTCTTGGAATTTTTCTCTGTGTGGTTCTACTAAAAAGTATGTAGTGTTAGTACTAGTTGGATGAGCATTACATAATTTAATTATGCATCTAACAAGTACCTACTATTGACATTTGAATAAACAAGTCAAAAATACAGTTATAAACTGCAATTTTTTTCTCACCCCTCTAATAAATATTCACCCTCGGGAATGACTTCATCATATTGAATTCTATTTGTTCTTTCCCAATTTTTAATTCAAAAATTCTTCTAACGACCAATAGCATAAATTTTGAAGAACTAGAATATTATCATAAAAATTAAACTGATTGTAATTGGTGACTACCAAAATCACTAAAGAAATTCTAAAAGAATATATTGTTGGACCCTATAAAAAGATAAATTTAATTAATTCCATTTTCGTACATTAAAAAGGGATATTGGGCTTGTTGACCACTAAAGTGGCACATTTTTATTATATGAAGACTCCATGCTCAAGGATGATCTAGAGGACACTTGTACCATCAGATATCATCAATCAACATAGATTTTTAACTCTACTTCTATTTTCTCATCATCTTTCTTGTACCCAGATTCCACACCTATGGGGAATTGTAATAAGTGATACTAGTAGTGATGAGTTTTGAGTTTGTAACAGGCCTAGGATGTTGGGACTCGATCAACAAATGATTACACCTTCGAGTGTTTTTTTATCTGGTTAATTATCCCTTCCTTTTCAGAGGTGGATAATTTTCTAGGTCTTTTCACTCACTTTTTATCCCAAAGCTGGGGTGACGGCTTGAAGGTTGAGCCCCTAACACATATTAGTGTCTAGAGTATATGTATTTTACCATACTAGATTACACAAAAAATTTCGTGGAATTTGGTTAGATCTAGGTAGTCATTTTTTAAATTTTCCGCACTATGGAAGTTGCTAATAAAATTGTATTTGTAATGTAATAAGTGATGTCTAGAGAAGTTGTATGGGGTATGAGTAATAAAATTTTCACCTCTCACCCTCAAATTTTTACTAACACACTTTGAGGGGTTAAAAATGTGTTTTGAACCCTCAAAACCCATTTTTCTTAAGTTTAATGGGATCTCTGGCAATTAGTTAAACCAGAAATTAAATAAAAATAGAAAAATAAATATCCACACATGCTAAATGTTGTGGAAATGAGGTGGAAAATTATGGAGGAGTTAAAGTGAAGTCCCAAGGTGATGTGGACTTCTGGAATCAAGGAAAGGACGTGTGCTCAAATAAAATCGAATTCTTGGCATTAAATGAGAAATATGCTTACTTGGAAATTCGAATTTGTGAAGTTAATGCACATTTGGGAGAATATTTGGTGGAGATTTTCGTGGGAAATTGTCCTCACGTGGGTTACCACCCATCTACACTTATCATTCCATTATAAAATTCAAATTTGGCACATAAGGGAAGAAGAAAATGATGTCCACTTGCCATAATTCGATTTTTACACTCGGCATCGGAGCTCCATTCAACAAATTCGAATTTCTCTTTGGGATTGTCACCTCATGCCACTCGTTTAATCACTCTACATTAGGATTTTATCCCAAAGATATATATAATAGAGCCATGGGCTCTCATATTGAATGATTCTATGAGCTATTGTGCTTGGGAAAGCTCTGCTCTTATGTACACTTGTTCTCAATTACAATAAAAAGACTTTGGGGTTCATTCATGAGTTGTTCTTCTTTTGGAGTATGATGATTGGCTCACTATTGGTATAATTTCATTTTCTCATGCTTTGATTTATTTTATTTCCATATGCTCTTGTAGATTTGTTAATGTAAAGTTATCTTGCATTGGCAATTGATTTAGGAGTATGCTCTAGATGTGGAAATCTTTAGTTATTTTCCAATAAATTTCTAGATTTTTCCTATCATTTCTTATTTACTAAATCTATACGAGACTAATGTTTGATTGAAGTTTTGTAGAGGAAAATCTTGTTGGGATTCAAATATCAAGCATGAGGGGAAGTCTTTGGAGAGACCAACCCACTCTTGACACATTCTCCAAAGAGATCTCATTGGTTCTTTGAATTTCCATAGTTTTATCTTATAAAGTGGTTTCTTGCAGAGATTTTCTTGGACATAGCTTGTGTACAAACAAATAATTCTAAATTTAAATATCTTTTAAAAATTAGTGCTTTCATTGATTTATTTAGTTATTTAAGAGCATTTTCCAAGCTAGGCAAGTGATGGGGTTCAAACTTCACTCTCATCACTTGATTTGGTTTTGTACATTATTTTGTATCATACTTGTTCATTTTATATGCATTCTACACTAATTTTGTCTTGGTTTTGCAACCCAATTTACTTGGAGAAATTTACAATTCAATTTATTTATGAAGCTTGTGTTTACATGTCTTCTACAACTTTGAGAGAAATTTTTCAAGTTACATCATTGTGAGCATTTCCATCTGCTTGAGGCAATTTCCTTTTTTGTAAAGCAAACTTACTTGCATCACTTTAATTCACTTACATGCTAATTTCCTTTTTTCAATAGAAGTTACATTTTCAATTTACTTTGAACATTATCTCATTTCCATATTTTGAAGCATTGCAAATTTCCTTGGGAAAACTTTCTTGCATATCATTTAAAAATTCTAGCATAGTTTGCATTTTAACTCAATTAACCTCCAAGCATAAGCTTGGTTGATAGAAAATATAGAGAAAAAGAATTTCTTGGAAAGTTCTTCCATCTGGTACGAAGTAAGGTGAAAGTGTTGTGACATTGCAGTTATAAAAGTGACTTGTCCCCTTGTAGGAACGAAGGCACATGATGGCTCATAAGACTAAGGGGACGTGTATTGTTAATGACACCTTTGTGCCCCCACCCCCTCTTTCTTACAGTCACCCCAATTTTTAATAACTTCTCATTTAGATTACACATTTTATATTTAAAATAACCAAGACTAATTGCATTAAAATCTAGTATAGGTGCATCTCATGCTAATACATCTTATGATTTCACTTGCAATTGTCTATTTTACTTGTCATTATTGAATATTTTATGTTGGCAAGCATTGTTTCATTTTCCTTTCTCAAGCAGAACACCAATTCCTTTTCCTTTTGCAAGATATCTCTATATGCTTTTATTTAGGAACTGATTATATTTTGAAAGCATTTTATATCTTGAATCAATTATCGTGCTAACATCTTTGTCTACATTTCAGGATTTCTTTTCTTTCATTTTTGGAAACATTATAATTTTTTTTGATAGAAGGTATGTTTCATACCTATTGAGCAATTTATCTTAAGGCATTGGTTTTATGGTTTAATTATGTCAATCATTTTTATTGCTCATATCATATTTTGCTTATAATTCTTAAAAGTAATCCACTTTCACTTTAACATCTCTCTTAGAAACTCACATTTCTTTTAACTTAGTTTCCATATTAGGGACCACCTCCCATAGCAAACCTAGGAGATATCTTAAACGTGGAGAGAGGGGATTTAGTGTGACAACCCCTTCTCTTAGTTCCATGCCACCAACCACACCTTGTGGGGTTGAAGGCTTTTCTCACTGACTTGTAGGTAGGTGTAGCCGGTGATGAGCCTCATAAATGGGTAATTATATGGGCTCATTTTACCTCCTAACCTAGTCAAATCAACCATTCTCTTAGCTTATTACATGATTTTCTGATTATATCTATACTTATAGAGTGAGTTGAGTTAGTTATTGTGCCATGTGGTCTAACATGTATTTAATGCAGATTATTGATGGGTTTCGAAGTCAAAGTCAAGGATCCAGTGGAAAAATGGCAGCAATAACTCGAAGTGGACAGAGGAGAGTAATTATAGGAGGGAATCCCCCTCATTTATTAATCCTCACTTCGAATTCCCCTTCATTCATCTCGGAGTACAAGCAGCCGAATCATGCACTAGAAGGCAGCCGAGCAAATGGAGGATGAATGATGATCATCTCGAGCTTTGGGAGCCAAGCCTCCCTGATTTTAAGGAAGTTGTTGGTAGCTTCATTTATATAAGTAGAGAGGCCTAGGGTCTCACTAGCGTCGGATTTAACTCTGCTCAAATTTCACGCTTATTATTTTGTGACAGTTTCATGTAATCTTGTTATTGTTTTGAAAATAAAGATGGAATCCTTTTTGAGCTAGCACTGAGTTACCTCAGAGGGTTGAAGCTCTTGGGTTAGGGCCCAATCCAAGTAGCCAAGCTCCTCTTTACTTGTATTTGTATGCTTTGTTTCAGTTTGTAGATTAGTTTTCTGTGAGTTTTATTTCTCTTATGGTTAAGGATAGGTTGCTTTTGATGATTTGGTAGTTTGCTTTCATTTGTGCTTTTTGTAGCAGGTTAAGCAGTGACCAGAAAAGATTAAAAAGGCTAGCAATAGTGCCTTGGCCTCTCTTCCTCCCTCTGGGACCATGATTTGAGGCAAAGACTCTCTTGCTGCCCCAAAAACACAGATTTTCCTCCTTCATAGGACTTCTAGTGTTTGCAGCTTTCTAGTAGGTTAATAGTCCAGCTTTGCTTTGCTTTAGATCTTCTTCATCATGCTCACTTCCTAATTTGTAATAGTCTTCTTTCATGCTTTCCTTTCCTACAACATTTCTTAGCATTTCCTTTCATAGATCATAGTTTAGACCATTTTTATGCAAAACTCTATTTTTCCTAAATGCATTCATTTCACTTGTTGCTTGATTTCCTTGGTTGACTGTCAGTTTCTATGCAGTAGATCTCTTCCAGAAGTAGGCTAGCTTATCAGTAATCACACCCTCCATCTGATCCATGCCCTATCCCAAATCTCACCTCAATTCTGCCCTAGTTTCCTGCATTTTTCCATAGAACTTCTTCCTCTCTCCTTGAGCAAATCCAATCATCTTTCTCTCTCATGGTGGTTCATGGTAGACCATAGGTGCCCTAACACCTCCTTCCAACCTTCATCCACCTTTTTCATCCACTCTCACATCCTCAAAATAGTGAAAACTGCTCTCGGCCTCCTCATGTAGGTCTCCTATAGTTTCCTTGTTTTCCTCCTGTAGATTTTCGTGTAGGCTTTCTTTTGAAGGTCGAATGTAGGAAAAGCCTCCAGAAGGCCATATAAGACCTCTTAGGACCCATTCACACCATCCTACATCCTCTCAAGTCCTAAAAATTCCCTTTAACGACACCTATTTGCTGCCACACTCACACACAATAAATCACATGCATGTCAATTTCACATAAAAATCCAAAAATATGTTTTTTTCTTATTTGCTTCTAGAAATAACATAGTTAGATGTTGTTTACTTCCTTGAGTAGGTAATGGCATTCCTTTCATGGTTTTCATAGTGCTTTATGCAAAAGTAGAATTAGTTGGTTAATTAGGGTTTACTAGGGTTGCTTTACATTTCAGTTTTTCTCCTTTCTGCAATTAGAATAACATTTGTAGAGTAATATTTCTTTCCTTTCATCACATATAGAGATTCTTCTGGAATCCATAGAAGTTGGCTTGAGCTCCTAGTGATCTTGTGTCGGCTAACCAAGTGACAACCTGCAATGAGAACTAGTACTTGTGCATACAACACCAACGCTTCCAAGTTTGTTACAGACTACCAAGTTGATAAGAGTAAAATAGGTAGCCCAGAAGTTGCAGCATTATTGTTGCAATACTGGTGCTCACCACTTTTTGGCGCCATTGCCGGGGAAGCGTCAGAGTATTCTGTGATTACTGCTTTCTTCTATTTCCTATTGCAACATTCTGCTAATAGTTCATTTCAGCAAAAGTAGACTAGTCATTTCTTTTCTTTCAAGTTCTGCATCTCTTTGCTTTCCTTTTCAATTCTACAAATTTCATTTCAGCAAGTTCATTTCAATTAGTTGTAATTTGTTTTGTTCAATCAATTTCAGTTTTTGTAGGTACTATCAGTGTGGGGAAAAAGAAACAAAAACCAACCAAAAATATTTCCTTTCATGCCTTGTAGGAATATAGATAACTCAGGAAAAAATTTGCCCAACACCTCCACTGCTTCACACAGCCAACCTTCTTTCTTCTTTAGTGGTTGCGATCAAGAAGAACCCTTAGGTGAAAAACCAGACATATTTGAAGAACCTATATGGGAAGAAGAAGAAGAAAACATTCCTTTGAAACCAATGGCTGAAAACAGAAATGCTAGGGGAGATGGAGAAGGAATAGAGGGTACATTTCCCATTCGGGAGACCAATGGGGACACCAAAATGAAGAATATAAGACCTTCCGCCCTACCTAATTTCCATGGTCTGACTAAAGAAGATCCTGACACCTTCTTGTTTGAGTTTGTTGCCATATGTCGAACTTATGACTATGCAAAATATGAGAAAAAGTTGAAATTGTTCCCTTTTACTCTCAAGGATGTAGCACTGCTCTGGTTCATGGGATTACCTGGCAATGGCATCACAACTTGGGCTCAGATGCAGCAAGCCTTTAACGACAAGTATCGAGACTATTTTAGGTCAAAAGATACTAAGGAAGAAATCTTCCGAATGACCATAGGAAGTGATGAGTCCCTAGAAGACTATGAAGAGAGGTTCCAACTCAGTTACAAAAGGGCCGGGTGTACACTTGACCCTAAGTCTCTGAAGTTGGTCCTGCTCAGGGGAATTCGGGAAGATCTTTTAGATACCCTCCATCTATTGGCCAAGGGAGACATCTACCAACTATCCTATGAGGACATAAACATTGTTTTTAGAAACCATTCTAGAGCAGCCAGAAAGAAGGGTAGGGGGAGTCAACCCATAACCAGTACCTCTTCCTCCAACTCATCCATTAACGGAGAAATTGGAAACATGCTGGAAGATGAGTGAGATGTTGCAGATTCTTGCCATGCAAATGGATACCTTACATATCAAAAGAAATCAAGAGGAAGCAGATAGGGCTTTGGCCATTTCTTGCCCTAGATGCACCAGGAGGCATCCTAGGAATGAATGCCTATTGAATTCTATAGAGTTTTGTTCAGTATGTGAAGAAAATCATTCTACAGATAAGTTCTCTTCCTTTCCTGGACTTAAAGCTATATATTAAGGGGCTAAGGGAGTCACTGAATAGCTTTATTACATAAACCAAAGAAAGCTGCATGGACCTAGACCATACCAGCAGGGGATGCAAGGGACATCTTAGGCATAATAAAACCCCAACTAAGTTCCCTCCATGCCTTCTTGGGGTCCCCCTACTCATCCTTCTTGGTCCACACCACCTCATTGGTCCTTCATATCTCAATATCATGCCCAACTAGCCACCCATTTATTTCAGTCCTATGCTCAGTCGCAGCCTCAATGGAATGCATCTCATCAGGGGTGGAGGCCCCAATACAACTCTCTTCTCGCTTTTATGCCTCCACCACCTGCCCAACCACAACCATTACCTTTTGCTCCACCAAGGCAACTCCAAATGCCTGCCCAGCTAAATCCAAACCTGAACAATAGACAGGCTCAGCAGGTGTATAGTGGGGAACCATCATGCCCAACTTATGCTGTGGAGATTCAAGAAATTAACTTGAGATCTGGGAAAGTCCTCCCTGATAGCCAGCCTCCACCCAGGGAGGTTGAGGAAGATAAAGAGGAAAGTGAACCTAAAGCAAATCCATCCTTTCCTGAGGGACTATCCGCGACAGTCTAGCCTACCCCAAAAGAGACTGAACTCTTGGGAGAATTGAAACATTTATGTGTGAAGATAGCACTTCTCTAAGACATAAAAGATGTGCTTATCTACAATAGGTTGATCAAAGAGAAGTTCTTTAGGCATCCAGGAAGGCGCAAGAGAGATGCCCCAACCATCAGCGTCATAGGACAATTGTCCGACCTGATGTTGGGAATATTTGGACCCTGGAAGCCCAGTAGTTGATTTCCACATCAATGGCACAATGATCCCGCATACCTTGATTGATCTGGGAGCTACCATTAATGTGATGACAAAGGACACAATGCTCAAACTTAACCTTCAGGGCTCCTTGAGGAAGACCATGACAATGCTTCAGTTAGCAGATCGCTCCACCATGACCCCTGAGGGGATTGTGGAAGATGTGATGGTCTCCATTGATTCTTGGGAGTACCTTTCTGATTTCTTAGTTCTCCAGCCAAAAGAAAAGCTCACTTGGTATCCTCTCATTCTGGGAAGACCCTGGCTGGCTACAGCCGTTGCCTACATCAACTGTCGAGCTGGGAACATGACCATAAAGAATGGGCACATGTCCAAGTAATTAATCCTATATCCTCCTCCCCAACCCTTGCGAGAACATGATCTACCTCTCTGGTTGGAGGAGGAAGATGAGGATAAAGTTTATTCTACACCACTTTGCGTATTAGAAATCACCATGGGGGGGAAACAACAATATGAGGATGATATGATTGAAAATTTGATTCAGAATCCACCTCCCAATGTATCACCATTAGAAGACATAGTAAGAGAAACCAAAAACAACCCTTCAACTAATCTCTATGTGGCCAATCCTACTTCTCCTCGTGTCAAAAATATAGAGTTCGGCCCAGAAAGAACATTGAAAATCAATCCATACCTATCTACTTCCCAGGAGGAGGAACTGTGAAGCCTATTGAGAAAACATCTAGATGCCTTCGCCTAGAGTTATAAGGAGATGAAGGGAGTGCACCCTTCAGTATGCACTCATCATATATACATCAAGGAAGATTGCAAACCAGTCAGCAGCCTCAAAGGAGGATGAATCCAACGCTTAAAGATATTGTTAAGGAAGAACTGCAGAAATTGCTTGATGCGGGATTCATCTATCCCATCTCTGACAGTGAATGGGTCTCTCCTTTGGTGCTAGTGCCAAAGAAGAATGGTAAGTGGAGAATATGTGTCGACTATTGGGAATTGAATAAAGCCACTAAAAAGGACCATTTTCCTTTACCTTTCATAGATCAAGTGTTAGACGATCTGGCAGGGAAAAAGTTTTTCTCCTTCCTAGATGGGTTTAGCAGGTACAATCATATTCAAATTAGCCCGGAAGACCAAGATAAGACCACTTTCACTTGTCCTTGGGGTACCTTTGCATACCGGGTCCTTCCTTTTGCTTTGTGCAGTGCTCCAACCACTTTCCAAAGAGCGGTATTGAGTATATTTTCTGAACTGGTTCATGATGCAGTAGAAATATACATGGATGATTTTACCCCTTATGGCTCTGACTTTCGGGAAGCTTTATCTAACCTATGAAAATTTCTAGATAAGTGTATTGAGATGAACCTGTCCCTCTGTCCGGAAAAATGCGAATTCTTGATGACTGAAGGGACCGTTTTAGGTCATGCAATATCTCAACAAGGACTGCAGGTGGACCCCAACAAAATTGCCATCATCCAAAGGGTCCCACCTCCTCAAAAGGTGAGAGATGTCAGAAGTTTCCTAGGCTTAGCCGGATATTACAGAAGATTCATTAAAGACTTCAGTAGGATAGCCTCTCCTTTTTTTAGCCTCCTAGGAAAAGATGTTGAGTTCATATGGTCAGAAAACTGTCAAGAAACCTTAGATATCTTGAAAAGCAAGCTAGTGACTACCCCAATTCTTAGAGGCCCAAACTGGGCCCTGCCATTTCACATTCATACAGTTGCCTCAAAAAAAGTGATAGGAGCAGCCTTAGGGAAAATTGATGAAAATTTACCTTATGCCATATACTTTATAAGCAAAAACTTGTCAAAGGCAGAGTTAAACTATACAGTGACCGAGAAGGAACTCCTAGTTGTGGTGCATTCCTTAAACAAATTCAGACATTATATCATAGGCTATCAAACCTTTGTGCACACTGATCATGTTGCAATTAGATATTTAATGAACAAACAGATGTAAATGTTTGCATTATTAGATGGTTGCTTTTACTACAGCAGTTTGATTTGACAATTATTGATATGCCTGGTAAAGAAAATGTTGTTGTTGAATTTTTGTCTAGCTTAAATTTGCCTGCAGGTGAAGAAGGAATGGTGGATGACCAAATTCCAGATGAAAAACTATTTGCTATATCAATACTCTCTCCATAGTTTGCTGATATAGCAAACTACTTGGTTTCAGCACAGTTCCCGCCATACCTATCCTCAAAAGAGAATAGCAGGATAGTAAGGAAAAACGCCCCTTTCACCTGGATTGGGGGAAATCTCTTCAAACTTGGCCCAGATTAGATATTGAGGAGATGTGTCAGGGAGGAGGAAGTCTTTGACATCCTCCTGACCTATCATGATGGGCCTTATGGAGGTCATTTTGCAGCAAAAAGAACTGCCTTCAAGATATTGCAAGCAGGCTACTACTGGTCCACTCTTCATCAGGATGTGAGGAGATACACGAGCTAGTGTGATTAGTGTTAGAGGATGGGGAAACCTACTCCAAAATATGAGATTCCCATGCAACCTCAAGTGACCTTTGAGCCATTTGAGAAGTGGGGCATGGACTTTGTGGGCCCTATCAACCCTCCCTCAAAGCAGAAACAATACATCATTGTGTGCACCGACTACCTGACAAAGTGGGCAGAGACAAAAGCAATCAAAGCAACAACATGGGAAAACGTAGCTGAGTTTTTGAGAGAAAACATATTCTACAAGTTCGAGTATTCAAGAGAGTTGGTCACAGATCAAGGCAGTCAGTACACTTCCAACCTGATTGAAGACCTTCTCACACATCATAAGATCAAGCATGGGACTTCCACCCCTTACCATCCACAAGCCAATGGGGAAGTGGAGGTCACTAACAAATCATTGGAAGGGATCCTAACCTAGGTAGTGAGCAACAACAGAAAAGGCTGGGCGAACAGATTAGTTGAGGCCACTTGGGCCTACAACACAACATGGAAGACCACCACTGGGTTCACACCCTATGAACTGGTCTATGGGAAGAAGGCTTTGCTGTCAATAGAATTTGAGTTCAATACACTAAGAATGGCAGCTCAGCTGGACCAAGACCTCAGCCATGCACAAAAGGAGAGATTACTTCAGCTCAATGGATTGGATGAATACAGATTGTAAGCCCTTCTCCATGCAAAGGTAGTTCAACTTCAGAGAAAGATATGGCATGACAAAAATATCAAGGAAAAGCAATTCCAAGAGGGAGATTGGGCACTACTCTATGATTCAATATACAAGGATTTCAAAGGCAAGCTGAGGAGAATATGGCTGAGACCCTACACTGTGGAGAAATACAATGACAATGGTTTAGTTCTAATAAGAACCATTGATGATGAAGCCATCCCCATGCTTGTAAATGGACATCAGTTGAAAATCTACAAGAAACCCCTCTCCAAGCGAGAATTTATTGAAGATCTGAATAAAATAGTGACGGTAGTGGAGCATGTCTTAGGTTCCACTTCACCCACTCACTGAAGAGAAAAAATAAAAAAATAATAAGGACTCAAGTGAAAACCTCCATGAAGCGTTTGAGTCCCATCATTGGGTTGAAAACCTCTTCTGAGGCGGCCCAATGATGTAAAAAAAAGAGAGAGAAAAAAGAATAATATCCCTGGGTGAAAACCTCCCTTGGAGGCGTCCAAGTGGGCAATTAGGGTGAAAACCTCTCTGAGGCACCCTAGTTTTTCAAAAAAGAAGAAGCGAAAGAACATGTTTTTTTGTTGCATTGCAGGTTTGCAGGAGGACTACAGGGAGCAGAAAAAGGTGCCAAGGGGACCTTGACATTCATACCAACACCCATCTCATCTTCTCCACACCTTCCTCCATCATTTTTGGCATTTCTTTCACCCCACTGTACCTCTTTTTCAAAAACTGTGTTTTCTACAGGAGGCTCCTGTAGGAATTACAGAGAGCCAGAAGTGGCTACAGAAGGCAGTTTGAGGGTCAAAGAAGCTTCATGAAGAACCTATAAGCCCTCCTACAATCTTCAAACCTCCTTGCCATCATTTCCAAACCTGCATCACACCCCAAGCATCATTTTTCTTCCTGCACAAGAAAAACACAGACAAGCAGTTTTTTCAGTTTAAAAAAAAAAAAAAAAACAAACACAAATGAGAAGAAAAAGCACCATCAACCTCACCTGAAGCCTACCTACTACCTCTCCATATTTATCTACACCTCTGGCATCATCCTCGAGCTCCAAGCACAGAAAGAAGCTAAAGTTTCAAGGGGAGAAGCAGCTACATGAGCTCCTGTAGGAATTCCTGTAGCAGCTGATCCCATAGAAATCCAGCACCAGCAGCAAGAGAGTGCAAACATGAAGGTTGAACAAGCACCTGAAGCTCAGATCCAGCCAGAGAAGAACCTGCACAAGCACACAATCACACATTAGCAAGCAGAGACAACATGCAAAAAGGGAAATAAAAGCATGTAGCAGAGAAAACCACAACAACTCACAACAAATACATTCGGATCACATGTCAGTAACTAAGTCACTCCTCTGTTTGCATTTGTGTAATTAGAAGTCGTGAAAAAACAACAAGATGGTTGAGGTTGAATGAGGCAAATGTGGCCAGTTAACTTGGCCACCTTCATCTCGTTGACTCCACTCATCCAAGATGTCACCCACACGTGCGCACAGTCAACTCCAGCACAAGATGCCACGGACAGGTGGTGGAGGAAGTGTGAAATCCGATGCAATAATGATCGATGATTACGGGGAAGGGCCATGATGAAAAGGCAGGTGGGGACCAACAGTCCGAATATGGCCAATGTATACCTTGTCAGCTCAGCACTCATCACCGAAAATATCCACAAAGGTTAATAAGTACTCATCCCCGAGCATTCTCACCACCTTTTCCTCCATTCTTTCCTCGTAACTTAGCTACAGTAGTCTCCTTGTGCCCCCACAGCCTTGTAACCACCATCCTCCATTTATCTCTCCCATATTCTTTCTCTCGGCGTTTTCTACAGGAGCACCTACAGGTTTTCTATAGGAGCACCTACAGGAAATCTACAAGAGGGATAGCGGGCTTCTATAGGAGGCACAGTGAGTCGTTTTGAAGGGAGAAAACATGATTTTTAGCACAATTTTTAGGTAGGATTCATGCATGCCCCATGTTGAATATCAAGATATGAAAGAAGTGGTCTCAATTTGAGGAGGAAATAAGTCTTTAGGAGAGGAGAAAATACATTAAAAAAAAAATCAAAAAATTCTGCTTATTTAAAAAAAAACACAGTCTCCTCTGTTTCTCTGTTTTTCTCAAAATTCTTTGTCTCCAACTCTGTATTTGGTTTTCCAAAAGAGTATAGACAATATGATAGGATGGTTTATGAGGAAGGAGCTCACTAACTCCACGAGGCTCCATGCACATCCTCAAGTAGTGGACATCTTCACAAGGGAAAACTGGATGAATTTCTTTGAGAAAATTCAAGGGTTTGATGAGGAAATTTCTCAAGAGTTTGCTCTCTCTATCATCCCTCACACGGACTCATGCCATTGCCACCATTAGAGGTCTTTCCATGGAGATAACCGCTGAATTTATCAGTAGGGTCACTACCCTTCCTCTTGGGCTGCTTCGGAGTAAAGATGAGAAACCAATTGGCCACGCTGCCAAGAAGAACTTTTTCCAAAATAATGAAACCCTTGTTGAAGATAAAAATGGCATTAGAAGGGCTAGCATACCATATCCCTGGGATGAGGTTAGTTATCAAATAATCAAATACATTTCTTGTGAGGGGAGGTACATCATTGTTTATGGTTATCACTTTAGAATCCTCCAAGAATTAAGGTATGGCATGGACACTCCAGCACCTCAGAAGCTCAGTATACCTTACTTCCTCTTGCAGTCCCTCATTGACTCCAGCACCAAGGTACAAGCAGGAAATTCAAAGTAGCTAGCTCACCATGGCTTAATCAAAATCCTAGTAGAGGAATCCCTCCATACCTTTACACTCCCTATAGCATGGGAAGTTTTCCGAAACATGACAGCTGAGGATGACATAAAGGCCTTAACCTATGATGTCAGCCCTACTAGCAGTGAGGAGGAAGAACAACAAGGGGGAGAAGGTGGAGCCAGGGGTGACATAGCAGAACAAGAAAGGAAGGAGGAAGGAACTGAAATAGAGGAGGAGAGAGCTGAAGAAACAAAGTAGGAAGAGACAGAAGAAGGAGAAAAAGAGGCAGAGAAGGCAAAACAGGGAAAAGAGTCCCTTGAGACTTCGGAAAGGGAGGCAGTAGCTACCCTCACCTTAGTAAACCAATCAAGCCAAAGCAAAAGAGGAAAAGATAGGCCTCCATGTATTTCAGGGCTAGGAAGAGCACAAGAATTAAACCAGGCAAACCTCAAGCCTCTTCAAAAGTGCCAATTACTATTCAAGATTCACCCTATGCCAAGGGGAAAGAATCTCCTTCCAAGACATCTATAACATATGAAAGGGGGACTCCTAGATCTTCCACATGGAAGGAAGAGGCAGTACTACAGTACCCAAAAACAGTCCTACGGGAGGCTTAGACAATTCTACAGGAGACATTGTCAAAACTAGAGGAGACTCAAAAGCTTGAGAAAAGGATAGAAGGATAGCCACAGGTGAAGGAGGAAGAAACAAAGATACAAGAACCTGATCCCCAGCCTAGTCTTGCAACCTATTACAATCTACTTGAGGGAGGGGGGATAATCCCACAGAAATTTGCAATTCCACTATTTTTTGAATTGGATAAAGAAAGAGTGAGGACACATAGGTGGATGCAAATAGCCAAATCCAAAGGAGTTGAGGATATTGGCCATATGGAAAACAAACTCAAGGAAATGGGCATAGGGTTGATTGTTCTAAGAGACAGGGAAGCAATTACAAGAAGCCACCTTGAAACAGAAAATGAATTGCTAAGGAGGCAGCTGCAAGAGAAAGAGGCCCAACTGGCATGCATGGCCAGCTTATCCATGGAGGCATTGCAATGCAAAACACTAGCGAAATCCTATGGCCTCTATCTAAAGGGACAATGGTTACAATTCCAAATAAAGACTTTGGCACAAAGAGGCACAATGCCTTTCCAAGATTACAGGCAGTTCATGGACCTATGTGACCAAATCACCTCATAGGATAAGGAAAAGATGGCATAATTCTACTTACACAACATGGCCCTCATAGAGATGAATGTGTGGGAACCCAATGCCAAGCTAAGGGACCTACAATTAATGGCCATGGCCTCATGGATGAACCATGAAGAAATGAGGGCAGCAGAAATAAAAATATTGATGATAAAGGAGCAGAATGAGCCATTAATGATAAGAGCTGAGCTATCAGATCCTATGGCACTCATCAACACACACAACTTTCTTGCCAATGACCCTCAGATTGCCCCTAGATATCTCGCCAATTAGGCACAAGCCATTGCACACTTTGAGGATATGCAAAGTCTACTTGGGGATGACTGTGTGCATGCATGCATGAGGAAATGGAACACAATACCACACAGTTTTCAGATCAAGGAATATCATTCCCCCATGAGGTTGAAGGAGGCGTTGAAAAGAGTGCCAATGTACACGCGCTCCATGCAAAGGCTGGAAGTCAACTGGATTGGCCTCAAACTAAGTCCCCCACTGCTGTTAGGCATGCTGGAAGGCAGAAGAGAAGAAGAAGAGGAGGAGTAGTGGAAGGACATAGACAGGAAGGCAGGATTCTATGGCAAAGAAGAGCAAACCACATCAGAAGCCTAGGATGCTAGGGAGGCCACCAGGGCCATAAAAGATGAGGAGATTGACTAGGTTGCTCAGAGGATGAGCAACACCTTCAGTAGGGGGTTGATGATGAGCTTCATAAATGGGTAATTATATGGGCTCATTTTACCTCTTAACCTAGTCAAATCAACCATTCTCTTAGCTTATTACATGATTTTTTGATTATATTTGTTATCACAAAATCTGACCCTGATAGGCTACTGATCAAGTAGACTCTAAGTAACTCTTTCAAACCAATCTTTTGGTTGAGGCTTAGCCTCCTCAACCTGAGAGGGCTCTCTCAATAGGTTTAAGATTTTTTATTAATGATTAGATGGCTAACTCTAGGAACAAAAATGGACAAACGTGTAACTGGTTGAATCAAAGATTAGCAAACATCTATTGGGCTATGGAGTCAAAATAGTCTTCAACAAAACAACATGATCAGCAAAACATGGAAGTCAAGGCACTTAGAGTTTAGGTTTATAAGTGAAACAGTAACACAGTGAATCAACACAGTTTACAAGCATGTGAAGGAAGTTAGAGCATTTCCCAATGAATTCTAAGTATCACAAGCTCATACCACTGCAAATAAGTAATTGAAAAAGTCCATAATAACATCAAACACATAAACTCCTTGTGAATCTTGAGTAGTCAAACTGATCTCTGTATTAAGTTTGAAAAACCACAGTTTCTTACAATGACACAACTTTCTTTTGCTAATGAAATTACCAACCCTGAGGAATTCGATTCTCATGCTTTATATAGAGTTTTTACAAACTTGGATTCTATGATCCATCTTCAGGGGAATTCTAATTCTTAACATTGACACCTATCTTTTCATAAAACAAACTACTTAATTACAATTTGACAGCTAGCTGTCTTTAAGAGTCCTAATATGAATAGGAGTGAAACTCTCAAAACATGCTTTCGGCAACCTTATCTATGACTTAAATACATTATTTAATCAACTGCTAATCCATGTCTTCAAGCTTTATGATGTCTCTAGTATTGTTGTAAACCCTACTGAGTCATGCCCTAATTGTCCTGAAAACAAGGAAACAGAGTTCCTACGTTTAAAGCCCTTGATCCTTTATGCTTATCTTCGAGCAATTTTGCTGGTGTATATGTGGCATGTATTAGTAATCCATTTAAACTTCATTTTCCACCTGTGAAAAAATGGAACCTCAAACATATGGAAAAGAGGATGAAAGATCACTGTGCTATGAAAATAGTCTATTTTTGTAGCACAACTTTTATATCACTTATGGAATACTTCTTGGAACCTTTCTTTCTGCATCACTTCCATCTGAAACTTCATCTATGATCCTCATATGTCTACCAGCAACATGAAAACTTGGAATTTATCTGACCTTACCTTCGAAATGCATCTATGAAGTGCTAAAAGGTCACCTTCAGCAGTTTTGTAGCGCGCTACGAAATTGCTGTGTATGCTCTTTTTTTTCAACACGGCCTTCAAAATCCTGCAATTTGAGAATTTTAAAAATTTCATAAAGACTGATATGATCACCAAAAATCAAAACAACTTACCCTCATAAGTTGTTCTTCTTCACAGATGTTCTTCTTTTTTATGCCAAAACTATTTTAAGATATATCCTTCACTGTCCTTTTCCATCACCCTGTTTCATTATTGTTGTAGCCTTTTTTCCAAATTTTGTTAACTATATTTCTAGGTCTTCAATCTGTCTCTTCAATCTCCTGTTAGTATCTCTCAACTGAGCATAATACTCCTTACAAATCTGGCTTCTTTGATTGCAAGAATAGTCCAGGTAAAGTACTGAGTTTCACAGCTGATTATTTCTAGTTTAGAAACTTTTTCAACTTCCCAAAGAGCCTTTATCCTTTTGAAATTAGTCTTCTCAGTAGCATGCCTTCTTTCTCTTACCCTTAGTCTAGCAATTTCATTATTAGCTTCTCTTAACCTTTATTCCATTTCTTCGTAACTGGCTTTTTCTGTTTGAGTGGAAAAAATTCTGTTTTTGTCACCTTCAGGTCTTGGTGATGAAAAGTCTATCAACTCTTCTTGAACAACGGAGGCTTCTTCTGTTTTCCCTAACTCAATATTGGACTCTTGCATCTTTTTGGATTGCCTGGTTAAGGGATTTCTGGGCTTGAACACAAATGCTATAACATCATCCTCAAATTCCAGTTTCTTAGAGGATTTCATCTTCTTCGACTTTCCTTTATCAAACTCTATGACATCTGCCTGCACCAAAGGGGATTCTGCAATATCAATGGCTTTTAAAATATCATTTAAATTACCCTTCAAGCTTGGACTTTCTCCCGAGATCACTGATTTACCCTTCTCCTTAGCAATTTGACTTCTAGTCAATCTCCTTTGAACTGGTTTGGTAGCTGACTGTTCTTGTGTCATTCCTTTAACCTCAACTATCTTTTCCTTTGTAGATTTAGGAGTTTCAAGAATAACTACTGGTGTTTTTCTTACTTGCTCTTTCACCTACTTCCTAGGTTTCAACTTAACAAATATTTTTTCCCTGGACATTACAGACTTGCTAGTTTCTGCTGATGGAGTTTCTTTAACCTTAGGGCTAATGCCTGAATCTTGATTTTCCACTCCAAAATCACATAAAAACATAAATGAAGACCATTCTTTCTTGATCCTTTTGAGTTCATGTAAAACTATCAGTTTAATTAGACCATGATGAAAAAGGGAAGTTTCATATCCTTGAGATTTCAACTGCACTTTATCTGCCATCTTAGCTACACTTTGATACAGGAAGTAAGGAAAATCTAAAGAAATCATACCAGTAAAATGCAACAGGAGTTTAAAATGATATGAATAAACCTTTTGATATCTGCCTTCACAAGTAAAATAACGTTGAATGTTGAAGAGCAAGTTGGCATAGCTGTCCTTGATGTAATTCCTGGGAACTGCCTTGGTTAAGTCTGTTTCTGCAAACTTTGGCTTTAGAAACACTTTACATGGTTCCATGTCGAATCTGAAGTTTTTGAACCATATATCTTGCCCCCTAGGAATCTCTGTCACCAAAGCTATGATCTCTGGAGAAATTTGCAAGTTTAGGATTCCAACCTTTGTGCTTGAGCCAGTGAAATGTAGTGCAAACTCCTTTGTCACCTGAGTATGTCCTCCCTGCAATTTTTTACAAAACTTCCAACATCCTGCTTTCTTGAAGGCTTCCACAACTGATTTATCTCTAGCTAAGACCTCGGTGCTTTCAGGCTTGGTTCTTAAACAATGGCCAGACCTGTGACTTTTCCTTTCTTCTGTCATCTTTGCCTCTGAATTCCTGTAGCAAAACAGCCTCGCTTGAAAATTATGTTTATCAGCCTCACTTGCCTATGGTGGTCAGCCTCGCTTGAATTATGGATGAAAGAAACCCTGGTAAGAAATTACCAAAAGCTTACCATTCAAAAAATGATTTTGTTTGAGGGTTTGCATGCAAACTACAATGAGAGACTAGCCAACCCTTTCCGAATTTGAAATTACCTATCATGATGAGCCCTAAATTCGAAATGATGAGTTTTGGATGGCAGCATGCTTAAGAACTGACTCCTAGCTGACACCTAATAATGAAAACTTAACGGAATTTTAACGGATTGATGTGTTGACAAGACTGTTCTACGAATCCATGCTTTCGTAGTGCACAGGGAAAAGTGCTACGAAAAGAGCAGTGTTTTCGTAGCACAAAACAGACATTTTACACTGTCTGCACTACGAAAACGTGGTTTCGGGGCTAATTCCAAAAATTTTCATAATGGTTTAAGCTATGAGTTTCTTTCAAGAATGTAAGACTCATGAAACATGGAATAAGGTTGTTAGACTTTATTTGGAAATGAAAAATAAGACCTTTGAGACTCCTAACCTATCACCTACCCATTAAAACATAGGGTGACTTGACACTTATCTAATACCATGACTAGGAACAATGTAAACTCTTATTTTGGTGATAACAATATTTATGCTTATAGAGTGAGTTGAGTTAGTTATTGTGCCATGTGTTCTAACATGTATTTAATGCAGATTATTGATGGGTTTCTTAGTCAAGTCAAGGATCCAATGGACAAATGGCAGTGTTAGTGTCAGTCTTTACAGCTTTCCTCCAGTGATCAACTGTGCTCTTACATAGTGATTTTGAAGTGTCAAGGTCAAATTTTGTCATTTCAGTGAGTCTTCAAGCAAAATTTGGTCACTAGGTATTAGGTTTTGCTTTCACTCTTTTCAAAGTTTGCCCAAATGTCAGCCTATGTCATCATTCATCTGAGCCTATCATCATTCAGAGGGTTGTCATTATCATGTCAGTGTCTAATGGGTCATTTTACACCATGTTCATGCTTCATTTGTGCCTAGGCAAGCTCATTTCCCTCTCCTAGGGTTTTGAAAGCTAATTTCTCTTGGATGGTCAAATTACCGGCAAAACTTGTTTCCTGATGTTCATACACCTTCCCCTATCCTTAACATACCTTATCAAACACTTCCCATCCCTTAGATCCGCCAAATTCCTCATTTTTGCGCAAACCCTAGTTTCTAGCTACAACCTGGCAATTTTCTAGGTTTGGCCTGTGTTTTGCCCTTTTCGACCCCTTCCCCTCACTCAATCACTGAGATTCCACTTTCCCCTGCTTCCTAACATCCCTCCCCACTCCCACAAATTTCCCCAAGAATTTAGAAGCCCCCTATCCCCTTCATTTCGCTCCATTTCGACAAAATTCCTTGTTTCACACATCGGGACAAGTGGCACTCAAATGATGTTCTAGAGCAATAAAAGATGAATTTTTCAAAACTGAGAGAGGTTTTTGTCCACAACATGCCAAGGAAGAAAAACCTCCTTCACTTTTTACACAGGTGTCATGGTTTGAGAAAAATGTCAAAAATACCGGCGAGAACGAAGGTGCTCCAAGGACGGTTGGCCAAAGCACAAAAACGAAGGAAAACGCCCGATCCACTCCAAATTTTGGTCAAAGATTCTTTGAATGAGCATGGTACTTGATTGGGGTCTCCCAGCCCAAATTTCAAGAAATTTGGAGAAAATTTTGTCATTTGTGAATTTTTTGTGAATTTTACAGGTTTTGCCCGTGGAATGGTCTCACCCCGGGTGAGACCATTCTGGAGGATTGCTCGGAATTTTGAAAACTTGGCATTTTTGGAAAGGGAATGCAAAGAGAAAAATTACCAATACTTGGGAGAAGCCTGATTTTGAGATTTGAGCCTCCAAAAGCTCAAAATACATCAAAAAAATGACTTTCTGCCCACTTTTTGAGTTGCAGAAAGTGACTTTGGGAGAAATGGTTTTTGAGGGGGAAAAACAACTCAAAATTCAGAAATTCCACTTGGGATGGAAAGTAGACAGACCAAGCTTTCCAATGAGCCATCTTGCACCTGATTTGGATCAGTGGAACCCACTCAAAAGTAGCTGCAAAGGGGCGCGACCATTTGAACAGGGGGCGCGACCATTCGAGCCAGCTTTGCCAGAATTGACCTTTTTTGTCAAAAAACACTGTTTTGACTATGGTTGACCATTTTTACTTGTAGATGATGGATAAATGTAATATTTTCATGGCACTTTGATAGATTTTATCTCTCTTTACCCTTCTAGAAGCTTCCATGATGTAAAAAGTGAAAAATTAATGCATGGATGAGTTAGCTAAGTAATAGAGGCAAGTTGTTTGGCTGCCTATTTTCTAGTTCTTAGTTTAGAATTAGTTCAAACTGCTCCTAGGAAGCTGAGCTCGACCCCTAGAGGTGGGGAAAGGAGTTAGATGGTCTAGATGGTCTATATTATGCTCTCTCCTTCTCATTTTCATGGTTGGACTCTTGTGGGAGAAACATTATTGTGTATTGTACATCTATTTCTGCAATTTAAGGAAAGGAAAGCCAGGGTTTTGCAGACTTCATTGTGGATTCTTGTGGATCATTGTGTTGATGGTGTGTCTTCTAATTGTTACTGTAAGTTTGTTTATGTGTTACATTGTTGTAGGGAAAAGTATCCGACTCGGATGACCCTATCCCACTCTAAGGGTGATAGTACCTCAGCAACAACTGTAAAGAAAACTACTTAAGGTTTACTTCTTTATGAAAGCAAGAGAGAATGAAGAAATGCACTAACCGTTGCCTTGCTCTTAATGTCGAATCCAAACTCTTCTCTTTGCTTGCTTGCTCCCAGCTCCTTGCTCTTTTGCTGGCCCAGCTACAATGAGATCCTGCAAAATAACAAAGAAGGAAACTACAAGAAGCATGCAATCATAACTGATTCAAGGATTAGCATAAATCAAATATACAATTATCACAATATATCATTGGAACAAATGCATATAGAAGAACCTCAATAGCTTTTATTAATGGAAGAAGTAAAGTTCTGAGAGTGTTACAACCATTGAAGGCCCCAATCCAGCAACACCTCCCAGCAGAAAGAATTTCTCCTCTTCACCTCCTTCAAGCAATCACCCAATAGCTCTATAGTGAAACCAACAGCATATCATTACTTTGCACAAAATTCCAGCCTCCTGAGCTCATAGGAGAGAGCTCAATATATAGATGAATTGAGAAAGGATGAGTCAGCTTGCAACTGATGTGTAGCTGCCTTGTGTCCTCTCTCTCTTCAGTTGATCTTCAGTTCTTAAGTCCACTTGGAGAACCTTGCTTCCACTTGGAGAAACAGAGCCTCTGACTCATCACAAGGCGAAATCCCTGATCCAAGTGTCATTTTTGGAAGATTCCAGAGCAATGACTCAGTGTGCCACTTGTCCCATCTCGCTTAGCGCAGGTGGCCTTTGTCCTACATGCTTTGCAACGCAGGTACACCATGGAGGAGTTGAGTTTCAGCGCAGAAGCCTAGTGGAGCACCTGCTTTGATTTCAGGATTGCTTGTTTTTGAGTGTTTTCAGGTGGAGAACTGATCTGAGAGCTGTTGGTTTGCTGACCTTGTTCCTCTAGGGGTAGGAACATCATGTTTAGGGACTTTGGATCCCTTGGATTATTGACAATTCATGCTTGATGCTGCAAAGGCACAAAATTGTCTATAACAGATGCCCCCTAAAGTATGAGGTCGTTTATCGGGTGAAATGCTTTATTAGGAGGATCCGAAGTTCATTCAATCTGCTGAGAAGTGTCCTGTAATAAGATACAATACAATACATTATTTTTCATATTTTTTCATGATCTAGCTGAGGCGGGCATTCCCATGCTCAGCTTTATAAATTCATTTTGGTACATAGAACAGACGATCGTCTGATGATAGACTGATAATTCTCTGCTGAAATTATCATCCTTTGAGAAGGATGATCATCTGCTGCAATGATGTACACATCAAATGTATTTATATCCTGAATATATATCGCAGCCCGGATGGATGAAACTAGATCCGGGGTCTTCAATCTCTTCCGATCTTCACTCGATGTACAAGTCGATCCATGTGAGAATTTCTTGAAGTCGAACATGGAAAGACATCGCTTGATTACCGGTCAATGATGTAAACCGTTAACAAGCGCGAGAGGAATCACCGATAAGGATGATGACCCTCAAGGTACAACAGTACAATTCACATGGTGGGAATAAAGGATTTGGCGTCGACCACCATGCAAAATCCTCTGGTCGAAGGTCATTGATGTATACCTATCGCCGGAAGTGAGAAACTTGCCATTGAGGCATGCAAGCTTCAAAGTACTGAAGGGGTTGTTCCTAGATCAACTCCTTGGATAATGAGCTGATGTCGACAAGGAGCGATCCGTCAAAGGAGGGCCTTAATGAATCCCACATCATTGACACGGAACGGAGCTAGTGATTGTGATGAGGTGAAAACAAACTGTGATGTATGATTCAGGGTGGCGGTCATGAAATGGATGAAGGACAATGTATGGCAGTGGATGGGACACGGTTGACTCTTTGCAGAACA
Organism: Pinus tabuliformis; assembly: GCA_031772625.1. Classification (NCBI taxonomy): domain Eukaryota; kingdom Viridiplantae; phylum Streptophyta; class Pinopsida; order Pinales; family Pinaceae; genus Pinus; species Pinus tabuliformis. The sequence goes on along the minus strand of CM062810.1, from coordinate 704,383,763 downwards.
ACATCTCTTGAACATATAACGACACTGATGTGATGGATCGGTAGCATTACCCCAACTGTGGATGGTGTGGCGAGGACCATGGTGATGAAACCGGTGAATGAAACAACCCAACCCGATGTGATACGGAGGACAAAGTGTCATGTTCAAGAGCGACTTGCTACCATTAAAGCTGTGAGGTTCTCCCAATTTTTCCCCAGTCATTGCTGACCAGTACCTCTTTATTTTTATCAAGCTTGAGGAGGATAACATATGCTTGTTCTATAACCTGCCCTTCGGGAAAGCCCATCGCTATGTTTTAACGAGCCTAGCGATAGGGAAACTCGTTCTCGTCTAAAGACAAGTTTGTCGCTATTTAATAAATTTAACGAGTCTAACGACAAGGATAACTCGGTCCTTTTCATTTTTAGAGAGTCTGAAAAGGTACATAAAGTCAACTCCAGAATTCCTTTTTCGTCATCTAATCCCTTAAGTCCGAAAAAGTATAAAACAATACAGAAGGGATGAGTTTTCGGTACTTTTAACGAGCCGAACAAAACAAGCGCTCGATCTTTTTGTGCAATAATCCCTCAGGTCCAAAAAGATTAAAATCTAGAGGAGGGATAGCTCTTCCGGTCGTTTAACGAGCTGGAAGGCCAAAACTCGGCAAACTTTTCATATTTCACGAGTCAGTGAAAAGAGCTCAAAGAAGACTCGTCTTTTGAGGAACGAGTGATAAACAGGGTAGCAGCAGATTCCAGGTACAGGTTGGAATATTCCAATCACGGCAGTGTCACACGGATGGCTTAGTGAAATCACTCTTCGCAGCTGTTCCTCAAAAGAAGGTAAACAATCATATGGAGATGAACGATTGGCCAAATGAACGGATGGAGGTGATGGCATATAAACACGACCAAGGGCTTTTAATATGGCTGTCAAAGGTTACATTTACCAAGGTTATTTACCGGTTCATTTTTTCTGGGTGAGCTTGAACTCTAGGGGAAGATTTCTCACAACTTATGTTTATTTTTTAACGAGCATGAACTATGTGCTAAAACTGCTCGGATCTTGCGTTTATTTTTTTTTAACGAGCATGAACTGTGTGCTAAAACTGCTAGATTATACCAGTCATAATACAAGAAACGCCTCAGGTGAGATAGCTATTTTTTAAGGAGCTTTATCTCACGAAGCTATGCTCCTATTCGGCAAGTTTTAACTTTTGCCCCACATCCTTTCTTTATGCAAGCTGGAAACGGCTAATCCTACGAGTTTAACGGGTTAGACCTACAGGTTTAAAGGGAGGACCTAAAAATTTAAAAAATAAATAGTCGTCCCGTGCTTTCATTCCAAAAGGTTCGCATGCCCCCAGGTATAAAGTATAATTTCAAGGCTACCCCTCCTCCGTCCCACCTCCGTTTTTCTACTTGTCGTCTTGCTATATTTTTAACGATACTTGTCTTCTCGTTATTTTTCGGTGCCGATGGTACTTGTCTTCCCATCAGTTCACTTTTTGATTTTTGCAAGATCGCAACAGATAAAACATTGGCGTTACGGAGGGAGGTTCGACTCTTACTTATTATCCGAAAAATGGTTTTATTTGCTGCCGCAAGCTAAACTCTCTTTTCGGCGATGTCTATCATTAGGTTGCTAAGGATGGTGACTACTTGTTGCAACAATTTCATCTCTTTCTTTGGAGGCTGCCCCTACTTATCCTTCAAAACATATGTTTTAATGGGTGAGGCTTGTCTTCAAAGATGGTTACTACTTGCTACCGCAAATGGTCCCCTTCCTCGGTATCCTGATTATCTAGACAAGGGGAGCGAGAAGCTGATTATCTCACTCACATAACTTTGACAAAAGAATCTTATTCTAGAACAACCCTCTCTTCCTTCTTTCGGACGGGGTACGGACTAGTCATATTCTTCTGCGGAAATCAACTTTATACCCAAGGTTTCCTCTGCCCAAGGCAGGCCAGGGTGCATGCCCCCTGGGTCCCAGTTCTTTCTTCCGAATCACTCGCATTCATCGGGAAGTAGAACCGGGGGTGGAGGCATTCCTTGAGTGAATAAACCGTTAAGGGATGGTATTTGACTATTTGCGATGCGTGATCCTGGAAATGAAAGTTGGTCTACGAGCTTGACCATTCTTCCTTCGTGCGGAAAACACATAACTCTAAAGAGTGAGGACACTATCGGCTCCATGCAATATATATAGTCTCGTCCAAGGAGTAAGTTATAAACCAAGGGTCCCTGGACGACCATGACGTTCATATGAACTATCTTCCCCCTCAATGTAATGGGAACATTGGGGAGAATCCCTAACGGGCGACTGGTTCCTTTATCAAAACCTGATAGATTTCTCATCTCAGGTAAAAGCGCCGGGGAACCCAGTGCTTTCCAAGCAATAGAGGAAAGGATACTCACAGATGCCCCTTCATCAATGATAGTTCCAGCCATCACCATTCTGTAGATTTGGACGATGATTCTGAATGGGATACTGGCTGGTAACCGGGGTCTGCCTAGTTGATTCCAATCAAAGGATACAACTAGGTTGCTTGGTGGTGGGACCGAATACACGGCCAGATACGACCTTGACGATGTTCCTTCCTGCGATAAAGGAATGGGTGCATTGCCCTGATGCTCATCAGAGTCTGTGTTGATGAAAAGAATATGGACGGTGTCATCCTTATCCTCTTCAGTGAGGGTGTCATTTGAAGATGGATCTTCAATGACGGAGTCATTTGAGGATGAAACCTCTGAAGGAAGAACTGGGTCAACTGCCGTATCGACCTTTAGACTTTCGTCTGGTCTAGATTCAGTTGGTTCATTCTCAATGACTGACACGTCAGCTGACCACTTGAGCGGGCCAGCTGGATTTTCAACTATCGAGGGATTAGGCACGAGTTTTTGGTATCCAGGAGGAAGTCGTAACAGTGATACCGGACGATCTTCCAAAACTCTCTTCGCCTCATCTAAGAATGGACATCGGTGGATGGCGTGATCGCCTTCACACAACATACAGGGTGATCTTGGTCTCCCTTTTCGTCCTTCACTCTCGCTAGTTGATGGACTGCAATCAACATGACTACCAGAGGTTGATGCCACCGGATTGTGCAACCTGGGGGACCAGTCCCTTAGTATCCGGGGAATACAAGGACAATCACGATGGAAGTGGGTTCCTTTGCAAATGACACATGGCGATTTAGGCCCGGTCGGTGCAGTGTGTGGATTTCTGTCAGATGTCTTTTGCTTGCCCCCAGTCGCCTTCGCCATAGGCCCCTTCTGCTTCTTTTCCTTCTTCTTCTTTTCCTTCTTCTCTTTGGGAGGCTGACTTTTGCCGGCTCTACCTTGCGAAGATGAAGGATCAGAGGAAGAATTGTAAGAAGTGGAAGGCTGGTGGGTAGCTCTAGACTGGTCTGACTGTTGATTCGACTGCTCAGGATTAGTGGCGATTTGAACTACATTAGTTGAAAAGAGCCATACAGGTAGGCCAATTGTCAATCCTGGAAGTGACAATGTGGCCATATGAGGCGCACCAACATCTCCCCAAGAGGAGAAGGGATTGGGACTTCCACCAAGGTGACTTCCTTGGTTGGTGGGCTCCATACTTTTCAACTGAAAGATCAACGTGGGAATAACAGGTGATTATGTTCCGATTAAAATAAATTTTATTAACGACGCTTTAGACACAACTTTGTTTTTTCATGTTTTAAGAGTCGAGAAAAAGCTAAAGATGACTCTAGTCTCCTTCGATGTATTAACGAGCCCGAAGTGACAAATGCTCGGTTGGACTTTTTCAGTTATAGAGTTTGAAAAAGGCCAAAAGAAACTGCTCTGGAGTTCTAGGCAGAGGGTGTGCCAAACCTTTCGCAAAACCACGGAATACGTTTTACGGTACGTGTGGTCAATCTTCGTGAATGCTGTGTTCACTGCATTGCGATCAGTAGGGCGGTCGACACGGCTTCCTAAGGATAAAGGATATATGCCTATAGGGGTCTCCCAATATATACTCGACGGTACGTGGGAGCACAAGTCCGTATTAGTGCCACCGACTCTCAGGAGGAATCACCCACCTTCGTAGAGATCGACAGTCACTAAGTTTAACGACGCCGAAACACGTCTCTACCTAGACCTCTATGTGTTTGCGTTATGTTACAAAGCGTTGTTATGTAAATTAAATTTATTTTAATGTTGATCTTGCTTAGTAGTTTGCCTTTAAGGATAACCACGAGATGTATGTAACAAATTCCTGAATGCAGTCTAAGATGAGAAGCAAACTTTTCAATCTTTCAACTTTGAAAATCTTAACTACTGAGGAGAAGAAAGGCAAATCTTTTCACACAGATCATAGAGCACACACTAATGCAAAATTTCCTAAATCGTCATGCAAGCAGTCAAATGCAAAATGCAAAATGCATGTATTTTCTTTTCCCTTTCTTAATGTTGATATGTTACAAAAAGAAAGTTGTTATATAACTTTGATTTCGATTTAAAGCGAAAGTAAACAAGCTAGTCCAAAATCAAAAGACACTTTAAGATTCACTTGTTTAATCACTGGAAATATATGAAATCAAACCATAATGACGAAAGTAAAAAGACTAATCAGCTATGGATAGCAAACAAGCTAACTCTTTAGACCAGCAAAATGCCTAACACAGGTTCAGATCTAAGAGGCCAAAACAAGACTAGTTCACTTTCGTTATGGGAAATCGTAAATGATGTAAGAAATACAAAAGAACAAGTACAATTTCGTTATATAACAGAGGCGGAATGATGGCAAGTAAGGTTGGTTTCAGATAGGTACTAAGACTGACAACTGACTGTAAAACTATAGTGAAAGCAGGCAGGAAAAAGGGAGGAAACCCCAACTGCACTAGGCAAAATTGGGCCAACGCAGGTGCTGCACAGCCAGTCTGGCTCTCAGCGCAGGTAGCCCCTTCGGGACCTGCGTTGCAAAGCAGGTAGCCTGTGTACTACCTGCTTTGGAAAATGAAAGTTTCGTTTTCACAGTTTCCGGGTCACAATTTTCTCAAAAATTCACAGTTTTTGCTCAAATCAGAAGCTATCAGTCAGGCACACACTAAGGGATGACAAGGAAGGTGAAAAGCTATCACTAAGAGCTTACAAGGATCCTTGTAGATCAGCTCTTCAAATCATGAACATGCTCAGAAATGAGCTAGAGTAGCTGCCCTCTACTTCGCTTTTGATATAGTCAAAAGCTTTTCGATTTGGTACTCTTTTGTTCAGGAAATGAATAGCAAAATACTACAACCAATCAAACAGATACGATCCCCAGCGGAGTCGCCAGTTTGTTGTAGGGAAAAGTATCCGACTCGGATGACCCTATCCCACTCTAAGGGTGATAGTACCTCAGCAACAACTGTAAAGAAAACTACTTAAGGTTTACTTCTTTATGAAAGCAAGAGAGAATGAAGAAATGCACTAACCGTTGCCTTGCGCTTAATGTCGAATCCAAACTCTTCTCTTTGCTTGCTTGCTCCCAGCTCCTTGCTCTTTTGCTGGCCCAGCTACAATGAGATCCTGCAAAATAACAAAGAAGGAAACTACAAGAAGCATGCAATCATAACTGATTCAAGGATTAGCATAAATCAAATATACAATTATCACAATATATCATTGGAACAAATGCATATAGAAGAACCTCAATAGCTTTTATTAATGGAAGAAGTAAAGTTCTGAGAGTGTTACAACCATTGAAGGCCCCAATCCAGCAACACCTCCCAGCAGAAAGAATTTCTCCTCTTCACCTCCTTCAAGAAATCACCCAATAGCTCTATAGTGAAACCAACAGCATATCATTACTTTGCACAAAATTCCAGCCTCCTGAGCTCATAGGAGAGAGCTCAATATATAGATGAATTGAGAAAGGATGAGTCAGCTTGCAACTGATGTGTAGCTGCCTTGTGTCCTCTCTCTCTTCAGTTGATCTTCAGTTCTTGAGTCCACTTGGAGAACCTTGCTTCCACTTGGAGAAACAGAGCCTCTGACTCATCACAAGGCGAAATCCCTGATCCAAGTGTCATTTTTGGAAGATTCCAGAGCAATGACTCAGTGTGCCACTTGTCCCATCTCGCTCAGCGCAGGTGGCCTTTGTCCTACCTGCTTTGCAACGCAGGTACACCATGGAGGAGTTGAGTTTCAGCGCAGAAGCCTAGTGGAGCACCTGCTTTGATTTTAGGATTGCTTGTTTTTGAGTGTTTTCAGGTGGAGAACTGATCTGAGAGCTGTTGGTTTGCTGACCTTGTTCCTCTAGGGGTAGGAACATCATGTTTAGGGACTTTGGATCCCTTGGATTATTGACAATTCATGCCTGATGCTGCAAAGGCACAAAATTGTCTATAACAGATGCCCCCTAAAGTATGAGGTCGTTTATCGGGTGAAATGCTTTATTAGGAGGATCCGAAGTTCATTCAATCTGCTGAGAAGTGTCCTGTAATAAGATACAATACAATACATTATTTTTCATATTTTTTCATGATCTAGCTGAGGCGGGCATTCCCATGCTCAGCTTTATAAATTCATTTTGGTACATAGAACAGACGATCGTCTGATGATAGACTGATAATTCTCTGCTGAAATTATCATCCTTTGAGAAGGATGATCATCTGCTGCAATGATGTACACATCAAATGTCTTTATATCCTGAATATATATCGCAGCCCGGATGGATGAAACTAGATCCGGGGTCTTCAATCTCTTCCGATCTTCACTCGATGAACAAGTCGATCCATGTGAGAATTTCTTGAAGTCGAACATGGAAAGACATCGCTTGATTACCGGTCAATGATGTAAACCGTTAACAAGCGCGAGAGGAATCACCGATAAGGATGATGACCCTCAAGGTACAGCAGTACAATTCACATGGTGGGAATAAAGGACTTGGCGTCGACCACCATGCAAAATCCTCTGGTCGAAGGTCATTGATGTATACCTATCGCCGGAAGTGAGAAACTTGCCATTGAGGCATGCAAGCTTCAAAGTACTGAAGGGGTTGTTCCTAGATCAACTCCTTGGATAATGAGCTGATGTCGACAAGGAGCGATCCGTCAAAGGAGGGCCTTAATGAATCCCACATCATTGACACGGAACAGAGCTAGTGATTGTGATGAGGTGAAAACAAACTGTGATGTATGATTCAGGGTGGCGGTCATGAAATGGATGAAGGACAATGTATGGCAGTGGATGGGACACGGTTGACTCTTTGCAGAACAACATCTCTTGAACATATAACGACACTGATGTGATGGATCGGTAGCATTACCCCAACTGTGGATGGTGTGGCGAGGACCATGGTGATGAAACCGGTGAATGAAACAACCCAACCCGATGTGATACGGAGGACAAAGTGTCATGTTCAAGAGCGACTTGCTACCATTAAAGCTGTGAGGTTCTCCCAATTTTTCCCCAGTCATTGCTGACCAGTACCTCTTTATTTTTATCAAGCTTGAGGAGGATAACATATGCTTGTTCTATAACCTGCCCTTCGGGCAAGCCCATCGCTATGTTTTAACGAGCCTAGCGATAGGGAAACTCGTTCTCGTCTAAAGACAAGTTTGTCGTTATTTAATAAATTTAACGAGTCTAACGACAAGGATAACTCGGTCCTTTTCATTTTTAGAGAGTCTGAAAAGGTACATAAAGTCAACTCCAGAATTCCTTTTTCGTTATCTAATCCCTTAAGTCCGAAAAAGTATAAAACAATACAGAAGGGATGAGTTTTCGGTACTTTTAACGAGCCGAACAAAACAAGCGCTCGATCTTTTTGTGCAATAATCCCTCAGGTCCAAAAAGATTAAAATCTAGAGGAGGGATAGCTCTTCCGGTCGTTTAACGAGCTGGAAGGCCAAAACTCGGCAAACTTTTCATATTTTACGAGTCAGTGAAAAGAGCTCAAAGAAGACTCGTCTTTTGAGGAACGAGTGATAAACAGGGTAGCAGCAGATTCCAGGTACAGGTTGGAATATTCCAATCACGGCAGTGTCACAAGGATGGCTTAGTGAAATCACTCTTCGCAGCTGTTCCTCAAAAGAAGGTAAACAATCATATGGAGATGAACGATTGGCCAAATGAACGGATGGAGGTGATGGCATATAAACACGACCAAGGGCTTTTAATATGGCTGTCAAAGGTTACATTTACCAAGGTTATTTACCGGTTCATTTTTTCTGGGTGAGCTTGAACTCTAGGGGAAGATTTCTCACAACTTATGTTTATTTTTTAACGAGCATGAACTATGTGCTAAAACTGCTCGGATCTTGCGTTTATTTTTTTTTTAACGAGCATGAACTGTGTGCTAAAATTGCTCGATTATACCAGTCATAATACAAGAAACGCCTCAGGTGAGATAGCTATTTTTTAAGGAGCTTTATCTCACGAAGCTATGCTCCTATTCGGCAAGTTTTAACTTTTGCCCCACATCCTTTCTTTATGCAAGCTGGAAACGGCTAATCCTACGAGTTTAACGGGTTAGACCTACAGGTTTAAAGGGAGGACCTAAAAATTTAAAAAATAAATAGTCGTCCCGTGCTTTCATTCCAAAAGGTTCGCATGCCCCCAGGTATAAAGTATAATTTCAAGGCTACCCCTCCTCCGTCCCACCTCCATTTTTCTACTTGTCGTCTTGCTATATTTTTAACGATACTTGTCTTCTCGTTATTTTTCGGTGCCGATGGTACTTGTCTTCCCATCAGTTCACTTTTTGATTTTTGCAAGATCGCAACAGATAAAACATTGGCGTTACGGAGGGAGGTTCGACTCTTACTTATTATCCGAAAAATGGTTTTATTTGCTGCCGCAAGCTAAACTCTCTTTTCGGCGATGTCTATCATTAGGTTGCTAAGGATGGTGACTACTTGTTGCAACAATTTCATCTCTTTCTTTGGAGGCTGCCCCTACTTATCCTTCAAAACATATGTTTTAATGGGTGAGGCTTGTCTTCAAAGATGGTTACTACTTGCTACCGCAAATGGTCCCCTTCCTCGGTATCCTGATTATCTAGACAAGGGGAGCGAGAAGCTGATTATCTCACTCACATAACTTTGACAAAAGAATCTTATTCTAGAACAACCCTCTCTTCCTTCTTTCGGACGGGGTACGGACTAGTCATATTCTTCTGCGGAAATCAACTTTATACCCAAGGTTTCCTCTGCCCAAGGCAGGCCAGGGTGCATGCCCCCTGGGTCCCAGTTCTTTCTTCCGAATCACTCGCATTCATCGGGAAGTAGAACCGGGGGTGGAGGCATTCCTTGAGTGAATAAACCGTTAAGGGATGGTATTTGACTATTTGCGATGCGTGATCCTGGAAATGAAAGTTGGTCTACGAGCTTGACCATTCTTCCTTCGTGCGGAAAACACATAACTCTAAAGAGTGAGGACACTATCGTCTCCATGCAATATATATAGTCTCGTCCAAGGAGTAAGTTATAAACCAAGGGTCCCTGGACGACCATGACGTTCATATGAACTATCTTCCCCCTCAATGTAATGGGAACATTGGGGAGAATCCCTAACGGGCGACTGGTTCCTTTATCAAAACCTGATAGATTTCTCATCTCAGGTAAAAGCGCCGGGGAACCCAGTGCTTTCCAAGCAATAGAGGAAAGGATACTCACAGATGCCCCTTCATCAATGATAGTTCCAGCCATCACCATTCTGTAGATTTGGACGATGATTCTGAATGGGATACTGGCTGGTAACCGGGGTCTGCCTAGTTGATTCCAATCAAAGGATACAACTAGGTTGCTTGGTGGTGGGACCGAATACACGGCCGGATACGACCCTGACGATGTTCCTTCTTGCGATAAAGGAATGGGCGCATTGCCCTGATGCTCATCAGAGTCTGTGTTGATGAAAAGAATATGGACGGTGTCATCCTTATCCTCTTCAGTGAGGGTGTCATTTGAAGATGGATCTTCAATGACGGAGTCATTTGAGGATGAAACCTCTGAAGGAAGAACTGGGTCAACTGCCGTATCGACCTTTAGACTTTCGTCTGGTCTAGATTCAGTTGGTTCATTCTCAATGACTGACACTTCAGCTGACCACTTGAGCGGGCCAGCTGGATTTTCAACTATCGAGGGATTAGGCACGAGTTTTTGGTATCCAGGAGGAAGTCGTAACGGTGATACCGGACGATCTTCCAAAACTCTCTTCGCCTCATCTAAGAATGGACATCGGTGGATGGCGTGATCGCCTTCACACAACATACAGGGTGATCTTGGTCTCCCTTTTCGTCCTTCACTCTCGCTAGTTGATGGACTGCAATCAACATGACTACCAGAGGTTGATGCCACCGGATTGTGCAACCTGGGGGACCAGTCCCTTAGTATCCGGGGAATACAAGGACAATCACGATGGAAGTGGGTCCCTTTGCAAATGACACATGGCGATTTAGGCCCGGTCGGTGCAGTGTGTGGATTTCTGTCAGATGTCTTTTGCTTGCCCCCAGTCGCCTTCGCCATAGGCCCCTTCTGCTTCTTTTCCTTCTTCTTCTTTTCCTTCTTCTCTTTGGGAGGCTGACTTTTGCCGGCTCTACCTTGCGAAGATGAAGGATCAGAGGAAGAATTGTAAGAAGTGGAAGGCTGGTGGGTAGCTCTAGACTGGTCTGACTGTTGATTCGACTGCTCAGGATTAGTGGCGATTTGAACTACATTAGTTGAAAAGAGCCATACAGGTAGGCCAATTGTCAATCCTGGAAGTGACAATGTGGCCATATGAGGCGCACCAACATCTCCCCAAGAGGAGAAGGGATTGGGACTTCCACCAAGGTGACTTCCTTGGTTGGTGGGCTCCATACTTTTCAACTGAAAGATCAACGTGGGAATAACAGGTGATTATGTTCCGATTAAAATAAATTTTATTAACGACACTTTAGACACAACTTTGTTTTTTCATGTTTTAAGAGTCGAGAAAAAGCTAAAGATGACTCTAGTCTCCTTCGATGTATTAACGAGCCCGAAGTGACAAATGCTCGGTTGGACTTTTTCAGTTATAGAGTTTGAAAAAGGCCAAAATAAACTGCTCTGGAGTTCTAGGCAGAGGGTGTGCCAAACCTTTCGCAAAACCACGGAATACGTTTTACGGTACGTGTGGTCAATCTTCGTGAATGCTGTGTTCACTGCATTGCGATCAGTAGGGCGGTCGACACGGCTTCCTAAGGATAAAGGATATATGCCTATAGGGGTCTCCCAATATATACTCGACGGTACGTGGGAGCACAAGTCCGTATTAGTGCCACCGACTCTCAGGAGGAATCACCCACCTTCGTAGAGATCGACAGTCACTAAGTTTAACGACGCCGAAACACGTCTCTACCTAGACCTCTATGTGTTTGCGTTATGTTACAAAGCATTGTTATGTAAATTGAATTTATTTTAATGTTGATCTTGCTTAGTAGTTTGCCTTTAAGGATCACCACGAGATGTATGTAACAAATTCCTGAATGCAGTCTAAGATGAGAAGCAAACTTTTCAATCTTTCAACTTTGAAAATATTAACTACTGAGGAGAAGAAAGGAAAATCTTTTCACACAGATCATAGAGCACACACTAATGCAAAATTTCCTAAATCGTCATGCAAGCAGTCAAATGCAAAATGCACAATGCATGTATTTTCTTTTCCCTTTCTTAATGTTGATATGTTACAAAAAGAAAGTTGTTATATAACTTTGATTTCGATTTAAAGCGAAAGTAAACAAGCTAGTCCAAAATCAAAAGACACTTTAAGATTCACTTGTTTAATCACTAGAAATATATGAAATCAAACCATAATGACGAAAGTAAAAAGACTAATCAGCTATGGACAACAAATAAGATAACTCTTTAGACCAGCAAAATGCCTAACACAGGTTCAGATCTAAGAGGCCAAAACAAGACTAGTTCACTTTCGTTATGGGAAATCGTAAATGATGTAAGAAATACAAAAGAACAAGTACAATTTCGTTATATAACAGAGGCAGAATGATGGCAAGTAAGGTTGGTTTCAGATAGGTACTAAGACTGACAACTGACTGCAAAACTATAGTGAAAACAGGCAGGAAAAAGGGAGGAAACCCCAACTGCACTAGGCAAAATTGGGCCAACGCAGGTGCTGCACAGCCAGTTTGGCTCTCAGCGCAGGTAGCCCCTTCGGGACCTGCGTTGCAAAGCAGGTAGCCTGTATACTACCTGCTTTGGAAAACGAAAGTTTCGTTTTCACAGTTTCCGGGTCACAATTTTCTAAAAAATTCACAGTTTTTGCTCAAATCAGAAGCTATCAGTCAGGCACACACTAAGGGATGACAAGGAAGGTGAAAAGCTATCACTAAGAGCTTACAAGGATCCTTGTAGATCAGCTCTTCAAATCATGAACATGCTCAGAAATGAGCTAGAGTAGCTGCCCTCTACTTCGCTTTTGATATAGTCAAAAGCTTTTCGATTTGGTACTCTTTTGTTCAGGAAATGAATAGCAAAATACTACAACCAATCAAACAGATACGATCCCCAGCGGAGTCGCCAGTTTGTTGTAGGGAAAAGTATCCGACTCGGATGACCCTATCCCACTCTAAGGGTGATAGTACCTCAGCAACAACTGTAAAGAAAACTACTTAAGGTTTACTTCTTTATGAAAGCAAGAGAGAATGAAGAAATGCACTAACCGTTGCCTTGCGCTTAATGTCGAATCCAAACTCTTCTCTTTGCTTGATTGCTTCCAGCTCCTTGCTCTTTTGCTGGCCCAGCTACAATGAGATCCTGCAAAATAACAAAGAAGGAAACTACAAGAAGCATGCAATCATAACTGATTCAAGGATTAGCATAAATCAAATATACAATTATCACAATATATCATTGGAACAAATGCATATAGAAGAACCTCAATAGCTTTTATTAATGGAAGAAGTAAAGTTCTGAGAGTGTTACAACCATTGAAGGCCCCAATCCAGCAACACCTCCCAGCAGAAAGAATTTCTCCTCTTCACCTCCTTCAAGCAATCACCCAATAGCTCTATAGTGAAACCAACAGCATATCATTACTTTGCACAAAATTCCAGCCTCCTGAGCTCATAGGAGAGAGCTCAATATATAGATGAATTGAGAAAGGATGAGTCAGCTTGCAACTGATGTGTAGCTGCCTTGTGTCCTCTCTCTCTTCAGTTGATCTTCAGTTCTTAAGTCCACTTGGAGAACCTTGCTTCCACTTGGAGAAACAGAGCCTCTGACTCATCACAAGGCGAAATCCCTGATCCAAGTGTCATTTTTGGAAGATTCCAGAGCAATGACTCAGTGTGCCACTTGTCCCATCTCGCTCAGCGCAGGTGGCCTTTGTCCTACCTGCTTTGCAACGCAGGTACACCATGGAGGAGTTGAGTTTCAGCGCAGAAGCCTAGTGGAGCACCTGCTTTGATTTCAGGATTGCTTGTTTTTGAGTGTTTTCAGGTGGAGAACTGATCTGAGAGTTGTTGGTTTGCTGACCTTGTTCCTCTAGGGGTAGGAACATCATGTTTAGGGACTTTGGATCCCTTGGATTATTGACAATTCATGCCTGATGCTGCAAAGGCACAAAATTGTCTATAACATACATCTCTCTTTCTTTGTTGCTAATTGAACAAGATGAAGTGATAAAGTTTGAATTCATGCATGCCATGCTCAGCTTTTAATTCTGTTCAATATCTATGTTTTCCACTGTTTAAAGAGGATTCAAAGTCCTTGTTTTCCCTCTTTAACCTCCTCTCTTTCTTCCCTGATCACTCATCCAAGCCAAAGGCATCAGCACAAGTTCCTACCTTGCCCCAAAGAACCCCCTGCAAAAACTGAGCCCAATCCCCGCACCCTGAATTGCACTCCCTCCAATTGCCACCAAAAACCCCAAAAATCATTAAATCCAACCCCCTATCAATTTACTAGCCTAAAATCTTTATTCTTAATTGGTCAGCCTAATCATATTGAAAGATCTACCGAATCTGACCCGAGAGAGCCTTCTCATACCTCGTAGGGCTAGCTACGAGGTGAAATGGTTTGATGTAGCCTTGAAGATTTACTTTTCTCAGCCTAGGGTGAAATCTCAAGCGCTAACAGGCAGCAATAACTTGAAGTGGATAGAGGAGAGGACTTATAGGAGGGAATCCCCCTCATTTATTACTCCTCACTTCGAATTCCCCTTCATTCAAATCGGAGTACAAGCAGCCGAATCATGCACTAGAAGGCAGCCGAGCAAGTGGAGGATGACTAATGATTATCTCGAGTTTTGGGAGCCAAGCCTCCTTGATTTTAAGGAAGCTATTGGTAGCTTCATTTTTATAAGTAGAGAGGCATAGGGCCTTACTAGGGTCGGATTTTTTTGCTTATGTAAACTCTTCTTAAATTTCGAGCTTATCATTTTGTGACAGTTTCATGTAATCTTGTTATTGTTTTGAAAATAAAGATGGAATCCTTTTTGAGCTAGCACTGAGTTACCTCAGAGGGCTGAAGCTCTTGGGTTAGGGCCCAATCCAAGCAGCCAAGCTCCTCTTTACTTGTATTTTTATGCTTTGTTTTAGTTTGTAGATTAGTTTGTTGTTAGTTGTATTTCTCTTATGGTTAAGAATAGGTTGCTTTTGATGATTTGGTAGTTTTCTTTCATTTGTGCTTTCTGTAGCAGGTTAAGAAGTGACCAACAAAGATTCAAAAGGCTAGCAATAGTGCCTTGGCCTCTCTTCCTCCCTCTGGGACCATGATTTGAGGCAAAGACTCTCTTGCTGCCCCAAAAACACAGATTTTCCTCCTTCATAGGACTTCCAGTGTTTCCAGCTTTCTAGTAGGTTAATAGCCTAGCTTTTCTTAGCCTTAGATCTTCTTCATCATGATTACTTCCTGATTTGAAATAGTCTTCTTTCATGCTTGTCTTTCCTATAGCATTTCTCAGCATTTCCTTTCATAGATCATAGTTTAGACCATTTTTATGCAAAACTTTGTTTTTCCTAAATGCATTCATTTCACTTGTTGCTTGATTTCCTTGGTTGACTGTCAGTTTCTATGCAGCAGATCTCTTCCAGCAGTAGGCTAGCTTATTAGCAATCACACCTTCCATCTGATCCATGCCCTATAGGCCTCCCAAATCTCACCTCAATTCTGTCCTAGTTTCCTGCATTTTTCCATAGAAATTCTTCCTCTCTCCTTGAGCAAATCCAATCATCCTTCTCTCTCATGGTGGTTCATGGTAGACCATAGGCACCCTAATACCTCCTTTCAACCTTCGTCCACCTTTTTTACCCACTCTCACACTCTCAAAACAATGAAAACTACTCTCGGCCTCCTCCTGTAGGCCTCCTGTAGTTTCCCTGTTTTCCTCCTGTAGATTCACTGTGTCCTCCTGTAGATTTCCATGTAGGCTTTCTTTTGAAGGCCGAGTGTGGGAAAAGCCTCTAGAAGGACACCTGTTACCTCCTAGGACCCATCCACACCATCCTACATCCTCTCAAGTCCTAAAACCGCCCTTTAGCGCCACCTATTCGCCGCCACACTCACACTCAATAAATCACATGCATGTCAATTTCACATAAAAATACATAAAAATCCAAAAATATGTTTTTTGCTTATTTACTTCCAAGAATAGCATAGTTAGATGTTGTTTACTTCCTTGAGTAGGTAATGACATTCCTTTCATGGTTTTCATAGTGCTTTCTACAAAAGTAGAATTAGTTGGTTAATTAGGGTTTACTAGGGTTGCTTTAAATTTCAGTTTTTCTCCTTTCTGCAATTAGAATAGCATCTGTAGAGTAATATTTCTTTCCTTTCATCGCATATAGAGCTTCTTCTATAATCCATAGAAGTTGGCTTGATCTCCTAGTGATCTTGCGCCGACTGACCAAGTGACAACCTGCAGTGAGAACTAGTACTTGTGCATACAGCACCGACGCTTCCAAGTTTGTTACGAACTACCAGGTTGATAAGAGTAAAGTAGGCAGCCCAGGAGTTGCGGCATTATTGCTGCAATACTGGTGCTCACCAGGTGGTAGGGTCAACATGGCTCATATCTAAGAAATTAATATTATAAGAAGTTTCTTTTGAGAAATTAATATTCAAATATATTTTAGGCATTTCATCCCAAGATGAATTTTGGTTTCCTATGTTGAAGATAGGGATCAAGGTTGATTATAATTAGTTTGTAAATAAAATGTATTCTCATGTAGTCTCCAAGAAAAAAACCAATATTAGGAAGTTTAAAGGCTATCACAACGAAAATGGAAGTCAAGGAGTCCCCATAAGTATTTATAATCTAAAGGCCTAATAATCCTATTAATCTATAATTAGAATAAGACATAGGACCTTTTTGAAGAGGAGTAAAGGTGTTATGCTGTGTATAATATCAACTTCTTCTAGTTTGTACGTCATCATTACTTTCACTATAAGGTTATATTGTTCAACTTTTATTTATTCTACATTGAATTATGTTTTATATACTCTATTACTCATATGAAATGCTTTTTTTGAGATGGTAGACAAAATTTTGGGAATAACAGTCTTTCAACATACTCTTCCTCTTTCCACTTCTATTTATGCTTATGTGCTTTTATATTTACTTGATATATTTTTATTTTAGAATATCTATAGGAACATATAACTAATATCTTATCTGTTGGTTAATATTTTATTTGAGTTAGAATATGTTCTATTAATATTTATTTCAGACATAGGATATCAACATATTGTGTTTTGTATTCCACAACCATCCCCACATTTTAAGCAATGTTTTCCAAGCCATAATAGAGGCATATATCTTATCCCAAACAATGTGAAGTATAATTGGAACTTCACATTAGGGAGTATCCTGATCTATTGAATGATAATTTTCCCACATCCATAAAAATGATTAGTTGAAAATCCTCGAAAGAATGGTTTTGGCATTCTGTGAAAATATGAAAACATTTCATAACATGTAGTTTCTTTTATTGAATGTAATATTGCAATGCTAACATAGGTCTATGTATTTATAAATATGAATCTACCTTAATGCAATATGATGACAATATGACGCATTAGATGCATGTCTAGTTACAGTGAAGCAAAAATGACACCATAAGGACAATGCCAATGCAAGGAATATGTAAGCACCCTCCTCCCACATCTACCCAAGTAACCGGCCAATAGGGGTAAACATGCGATGAGAGGCTACTATGATATGATTAAACCTCCTTGGTGACCTTAATAAAATGGAATCGATGGAAACACGTCAACCATACCTTCCACATCAACAAACACACTCTCATGAGGCATCCCATCCACTCTGGCATCCTTCCCCTAGGTCCCACTAAAGTTTTAGACCTCTTGACCTCTAGACACTCTCATGATATGGGAATGCCAATGTCCAGGGACTTATGGACACTCTCACAGGGATGCATGCCTGCATCTAGGGACTTTATCGAGAAGACATGTGCCAACGTTCGTGGACTTTAGGGCACGTTTCTAGCCCAGAATTTCAGCCACTGCCAAGAACTTGTTGTAACTTTCAGAATCCATCAAACACATGATGAAAATACTAATAAATCAAAAATAAAATTTAGTACTAGGCTTGACCACCCCCAACCGGGACTGACATTTTTTCAAACACTTGGCATCAATGCAACCTACAGTTCTAGGATATAAGACAGAACATGAATGACTGAAAACACCTATGAAACATGACAAGAAGGATAACCACCTTCTCCCTTGAATTGTTATGACATCAACTAGGTATTGCATCCATCATCTTAACAATTACAAGTAAATACATGAAATAACCATGACATGAACCAGTCAATTAACCATTTTTATAACCAACATTAAACCATGAAAGTAAGAGAGATATAACAGCCATTAAATCCACATTTAAACAAGTAAAAAGAAAGAGAACTTAGCTTTCATTAATCAGAGGAAATCCCAACCAGGTTCAGGACTTCCACGTACCACCCGACCATAGATATGGTTGAACCAAGTATTTCTTTTAGCCAGTCACCCCCGTGCCATATTCCAAGCATGAATGTGGGATCTCATGGATAAACCAATCCAAAAAAACCAAGGTAATCCACAAGTCAAAACACCTCCACCCTCACCAAACTATGATCACACCAAAACTAGTGCTCTGATCACAAAACCGAACCAAAATTGGAATTCCATTTAGAATCCATCACTATCCTTGAGGAATTTTCTGTCTCCTTGTCTCTCAAGCTTTACCACAATTCAATCTCGAATCACTAGGCCCTAAACTAAGACCAGTCTCTTAGGCTTTACCACAATCCAAACTTGGATCACTAGGAACTAAATTGGGACTCATCCCTTAGGATTTACTGTGTATCCCACCAAAATCTATCAAGGGATTCCTAGGCCTTTTGGAATGAACCTTGAGACCACCTCCGCCCTGGATTCCAAAATCCATATGACAATCCAAAGCTCAAAACCAACATAAACATCCCAACACACATTGGCATCCAGAAAAGGAAAGGTTAGACTGAAAACCATTGTCATAACCCAGCAAAACCATGTGACCGACAACAATATATTCATACACCAACATGCAAATCCATGCATGTCAAAACCAGCTAGGAAATCACATGCAATATGTTACCTACAAGTATTCTTGTTGAAGATGCTTGATCATTCTCTTCCTTCATTGATCCTTTCTTTCTTTTCCTTATCCTTCCTTTACTTTTTTTTCCTCTCCTTGGTCCAAAGCAAAACCTGAGCAAAAAATTGAGCCAAGAGCTTGTCAACTGATCCTCAGGATACTCTTTATTAACAAGGCCTCTATTTTATTCATTTTCCATTATTTTCCTTCATTTTCTCCTCACACGCAACCTTTGATCTTTCAGCTTAATTTTCTCCTATTTTTTTTGTATTTTCATAAACAAATGTGCCAAAAATGCCTTTGTTCCTTTTAATGCCCTTGCCTTTGCCTTTTCCAATCTCCTTAGCCATAATAAACTGAAATGAACACCCACACCAGGATGTCCTACCCAATATTCAGCTTGGAATAAGTGTCCCATCAACCATGGCCTTATATTTTTTTTTACATGGATTTTACAGAACCCTCCCCTTTGGGGAACACCATCCTTGGTGTTAAACCACACCAAGACCTCAACAAAACCACTGAAAATAAAACATATTTCCCATGGAACTTTATAACTTAGCTCGTTGCATTATTTACAATGAAATACCTACTCAAAAGAAAAAAAACATGACAACATGACCAGATAACAACCATATCACTTACTGGAGCTCCATAACATAGCTTATCACGATATTTATAATAACAACATATACACATATGCACATTTGTTAAACCAACAAATAAAATGATATGATTCCCATACCAATTAATCAATGGAATCCAGAGGCTCACACCTCCACCCTCAGAGTAATAAGAGGATTCACCTCCTTCCCAGGAAGTCCAGAATCCACTGTCACAGTCAAAGTTACATCCAATGTCCAATGTTATAATCTTGCGCCACTTTCCCTCTCAGCGAACAATTACTGGCTCATTGTTCCAGGGTTCACTCCCAATGTGCATCTGATTCCATTTAACAATGCTAATGAACAAAAAAAAATGTTTCCCTGACCTTCCCTTCTTTGTTACATAGTCTGTCAAGAAATCCGTTCACCCCCTTCCATGCAATCACTCATCTTCCATAATCCCTGACATCACCTATCCTGGGAAATCCGTCCCTTGGCAAGGCTTCCTCACATCTAAAGTTAAAATAACCAAGGCATATACCTGCCTTAAAACCATCATACCGGTTATAGCATACTCATGGAAATCAATGGACAATATTGGGTACTAGTGTCCCACAATGGCCCTGCTCCTGAAGTGCTTTACCAGCATACTGCTGCATGTTTCAATTTATTTTTCTATTGTTGCTAATGTTTTCTGTCAGTTTCAACCACCCAACCAGGCATTTCATGCTTTTTTGTACCAAGCACATAATTTCCATTAGATTCAAAACAAATTGAAATAAATTCACATCATCTCTCAATGATAACTCGTCAATAAGGTACACTTGTAATCATGTTTACTTCCTGTCACAACAATTCAAGCTAACATCTTTGATCAAATCATCATGTATAAACATATCACATCAGGTTAGCTTAGAAAACAACCATCATATTTCAAAATCATAAATGACATGTAACCATCGCAAACCAAAATCATAGATCACATGTAATCACCATAAACTAGAATCATAAATCACATGTAATCATCATGGACCAGAATCATAACTCACATGCATAATAAAAATGAAGTAAAATACTAATACTTATCCTTTAATCAATCCTTAGCTTCTACCTTTGTCCTTATTTTGTATGCGCTCCAAATCGATTGCCACACCTAAAAAACATCCAGTGCATTCTCCTCAACCATGTACACATACACACAGTGTGCATCACACACGTTCAACCACACATGGCATACAACACCATGCAATACATGAACCTACACCTGACATACAACACATATGCCTACACCTAGTGTACAACACAACACAATACATACGCCTACATCCGGTGTACACCACCACACAATACATATGCCTACATCTGGTGTACAACATAATACAATACATACACCTACACCCGATGTAAAACACAATGCATATACATACACAAAGTACCACACAACGAATACACATGTCATGATACCACGACTACACCATGCACATACATAATACCATATGTACACAACACAACATGTACAACATGCACATAATATTACACATACAATAGTACCACATGTACAACATGTACACAGTACCAACTATACACAACACCACCTACATAATGTGTACACAAAATCACATATACATGGAACCACCTCTACAATGTGTATACAATTCCACATGTACATTGTACCACCTGTACAACGTGTAAATAATTCTAGACGTACACAAAACCACATGCATGACATGTACACGACACAACATGTGCAGAATACCATATGCACGACATGTACACAACACCACTTGCACACAAAGCTATATGTACAACATGTACACAACACCACATTCTCACAACTCCACTTGTACAATCATGTGCACAACACCATATGTACATATAACCACATGTACAACATGCATGCAACACCACATGTACATAGCACTGCCTATCCAACATGTACATAACATCATCTGTACACAGCACTACATATCCAACATGTGCACAACACCATATGCACATATTGATGTATATCCATCATGCGCACAGTACACAATGCCGCATATCCAACATGTACATAACACCATCTAGACCCAACATTACATATGCAATATTCACACAACACTATTTGTACCACCCTGTACATAACATTGCATAACAACATGTACACACAATATATATACACAACACCACATGCACACAACATCACAGATGCAACATGTACAACATATACAAAATATGCACCATAGTAGTACCACACATCCAAAACCACACTATCTCTACCAAGCAATCTTGCTTCCAGTGTCTCTCCACCATCCATGCTTATCCTAGCATGTTGCGCATCACATTGTTTTCATTTCGTTGATGTATCTCTCAGCATTAGCATGTCCATAATATAATCATAGTATAATCAAATAATATCAATTCATATCCACATGATATTGACCTCAAATATCTATCAGGCTACTCTTTCCACTTGATTCCCCATGAACCAAGAATCTCTTCATGCCATTCACCTGCATAAGAAATCATTTCTCCATAAGTACGATTCCTAATGACCCTATGAGACAGTGACATAGATACATAGGTACATACATATATATAACATTAGCACAAAACAATCATGATCTCGTCAGAAAATGACATACATACATATATACATATATATCCATCGACACAATCATGATCATAACATAATTACTATATATCATAAGGTTAAGGTTAAGAGAAATTCCTTTATCCGTGCAATGCATGTACAACATTTAGAACAATCATTCCCAACGTAGCCAAGGCATTTGACGGCTTAGATCCATTTACTTCGCCTTTCTTGTTAACTTTCTCATGTTTGCATTACCACCATCCATTTACCACAATGGAACCAACCAATCCAATCGACTATCATAGACTTACCTTCCGTTGCGCTTACTCATGCACTGAGTTTCGTCTATGTCCTACATTACCTTTTGGGTACCTCACAGCTCTCCCCGAGCTCCATTAACTTTCCTCTTTCCTAACCAATTCCCAAGACTCAAAACTTAGAAGGCAAGCACAAGAAACAAACAAGAAGAAAACCATGAAAACCAATAACAATATGACACCACAAACAAAGTGGCATGATCATGCACTAGACATAACAAAATTGCAAATCAAGTGCAATCAAATCACAAAATACCAAAAGCACAAGACTAACCACAAACAACATGACTCAAACCCCATGGTTCCCAATGCTTCCAAGGGAAAGCTCGACATAAGCCTTCCTCGAGATTCCATGGCAATTCTTTTCCATGCAATCCCTTGCATCATACTGCCAGCAACACATAACTGTTAGTGCTTAATAAAAATAACAATACACCAGTTACCTTACCTTGTTATTCCAAGCATGTTTCTTGCAACTGAACACATCCACGCCATCTCTCAAGGGACTCCATTTCCCTTGACAGATCCACCTGTAACTAGAGACTAGCTAATATACATGTCAAATACAATTTCATGAATTTAGCACATATCCACATAATATCAAACAAGGTTAAGGTTAAGAAGACTTCTTGTATGAAAAACACTCATTCATTTGGAATTAGGGTTTCCAAACATAGCCAAAAGAATTATTGCCCAATTTCTTTCTTTGACCTTTTCCTTGTTGTAATCGAGTGTTACTGTGCATTGTCACATCACCCAAATTTTAGTTATATAAACACATTAACTATTACATTGTCATGCTAATACCAAGCATGTTTCGTGTATTGTGTACACATGTCAAACACATGTCCCAAATATCAAGACAATCATATATATCAATTTGAAATCAACCTTTACCAAGACTAACAATCATGTCATAATTCATAGTCAACTCATAGTCATTAGACATAATACTACAACTGTCAACTATTACACTCAAGTACATGTCAACTATTTCAGCACATATATGTTAGTACAACCATCTTAAAACAAGATAGCTCATTCAAGAAATTTTACAAACACATACTCATATCATGCAAGTAATCGAACATTCAGACAACAAATAGGCGATTGTTGATGGCATTGGACCCGCCAACATGTCAGGGGATCTCCTCGGTAAGAAGTCCCAACTAGACCTCAAACCATTTGATGTAGGAGTCCCAGCAATGGGGTAGTACGGTATCACCTTGACCGTGGTTGTGCACAGAGGTGAGTAAGATGTCCTTGTTGGTAGAAAGGGTGTGACATGTGCAACAAGTCAAGGAAGGTGCATGAATGTCTCTAACACACGGAATGGGGGAATGAGTGTGCCCCTTGGAAACTTGTGATAGCACGTAGCTTGGAAGGGAACACACGAACAACAACACATCAAAATATGGAAAGCGGGTTAGCCAACAATCCAAAGTGATGGTTATACCAACAACACATTTCGATAAGATTCATACAAACATATACAGAAAAGTCCATACATACATGTGTAAACAACAACTACATATATCATTAGAGTAACCAAGATAGTTGAATTACAATGACAACATATGCATGAAATGTGTTGGCTCCATTATATTAAGAAAGTGAAATATCGAATCATACATACAACTATGATCAACCACTAGTCTTGACAGTGGAATGTTACAGTCACTGTCGACTGCTCCTCCAAAGAGATATAGTAGCTCTACACTGTGGAGAAGCCAAGGCTTGTTACAATACACTCCAATATTTCTCTAAGATACACCTATAGGAAGCTTGGCTCCAAAAATCCTATAGAATGAGTTATGAGGTTCTATAAATAGCAAAGGGTGGGGTGACCCTTGACATTCCCCTTTGTGACTCTTCACCTACCCTCATGACTCTTCAACTACTAAATGACTGTTACATTCTACTATCGACACTTTTTCTTTCAATTTTAGAATATGTTACATTACAATCTACACATGTACCCATGTGAGACAAAATAGGCTTGAGCAAGCCATGCAAGATATCACTAAGACTCATATAGTGGCGAAAAGACCAACTCTTTGACATCATCATGTTTATCGACATTAGCGAACTTATGCCAAGCTTGGTAGTCTATTATGGTGTCCACGTGCTTAATGGTGACATCTTGCTGAATGTGGACTCTTGCCTTCGTTGCATCCGGGTACACTGATTTGGCACCTCTGTCCAAATCATCATATAACATGTGCATCACAGTCTTGAGTGCAGTCGGACCAACAACATACTGATGCATAGTGTTTGCGCTGATCTCCAAGTCTACGTTGGTGGTTACGCACATCAACTCATCAAAGTACATGTCTAGCTCCAATCAAACTTGGTTCTTTGACTCCCCCTCAGTGAGTGTGCCAATGGATGGGATCTTGTGTGTGCGCACAACAACATCCATGCTTCTGAACACTTGTGCATGTGAAGCCTGCAAACTAGTGATGAGATGTGGGAGTTCCTCATAGTTCTGGATCTGACTCTGGATGTGTGCCTTCAAATCTACCGCCTTTGGCTTCATCATCTTTGGCAAGTGTAATGTGGCTCCTTTGTACCCCATTGTCCATGTTTGCTTGCGATCGACAACAGTGTGTAAATTTGACAAGATGCGTGCTCTCCTGGCATAACGTTGCTTCCAACCGTTGAGATGGACAACTGACTTATGCACGGTCACGAATATGGAATACAACGTTCGCATGACTGTCTCGAGAGATGATACTTCATCTAGTATCGCTCTTAAATTCTACTTTGGTGGATGATGTAACCTGTTCTCCTCCCTACTTGGCCGCTTATAACTCCTTAGCCACATGCTTGTTCTCAGCTATCAAGAATCTAACACTCGATATGGTGGCTTCGACATATGCTTTGGTAGAATCGGCCAATGTTGTTGGATGCTTGTGCACATCGGATATGATCACTCGTTCTTAAATCTGCGCAGGAGATATGTGGACATTTGGAATAGGCACTTGCGTGACTGCACAACTCTTTGTTGTGACTCATCGAAACATATATTGTGCATCTCCGCCTTCGGATTGTCTTCAAGGATTTCTGTGTCTCCTTGATTGCTTGGGACTTGCTCTGCTTCTAGATCTAGTGAAGCTAGTGGGGTGACCTCTTAGTTTTGGGGCATGAGGTTAATATCGTGATCTAACTCTGGCTGAACCATATCCACATCCATCTGCTCTAACATTTGTTCAATGTCTTGAGCTAAGTCTTGTTGTTGTGACTGCTGACCCTGTTTGCTCTATGTCAGTAGCTCGGATGAGTCTATAACCTGTATGGGCATAGCTTCATTAATATGTGCATGTTGTGCCTCCCGTTGTACATGTCCCTATTGTGCTTCCTTCTCTCTTCTGCGCAGCTCCTGTTCTTCCTAGAGTTGTTGCCTCAACTCCTGCAACTCCTTTTTTGTATCCTCCATCTTCTGTTTCTCTCTTAGTTTTTGTGTGATCCTCTTGTCACGTTGTTTCCTCTCAACCTCAATCTCAAAAGCTGCTTTTAACACAATTAGATTTGCTTTGAATTGGAAGCTTTTCTCTGCCTTTGCACTGTCAACAACCTTCCTCTTGCCTTTTTCATGTGCAGGTTTGTTACCCTCTGCTGATGCTGATGATGCTGCTCTCTGAGATGTTGCTTCCCTCTTCTTTGCTAACCACTCTACAGCTATGCCAACTGGTCCATTGACCCTGGAGAAGTGATAACAGTATCTCCATGGGTCCTCCTCAGGCCAATGACATGCCCCGTGGATCCAAGGATGTTTCACTCTCGTATAGTGGTCCTTCACTAAGCAATACAGGTCATACAGATTGAAACTTCTGGTGCCAAAGGTGAATCTTTTGAATTCCTTCGTCTATCCTCATCATGCTTGAGATTCCTTATCTCATACAATCCAATCCGCAAAGGAAGAGTGATCCAAGGTGCCTTCTTCTTCCTGTGCAGTATCGCTAACAACCTTGTCAAGATGTGATATAACACCTCTTGAAGAACGAGCTTGTCCATAGAAAACTTCGGTAAAACATGTGGAGACTTCTCCGCGTTGTACATCCGTATGAAGGTGCCGCGGGGTGAGGCATACCAATCTACTATGTCGATCAATGCCTCCATCATTGCTTGTGACATGCAAGGTGGATCCTGCTCAAATATCATTTTGTACATCGGGGTGACAATGTGGTCTAACAATTGTATGATAACTCCATGGAAAGTGCATTCGAAGAACAATCTGCAATAAGTGTGCACAGAGGTTTTCGAAGGTGTCCATGCCCAACCCAAGCCTGGGAACTGTTGATGGGAATAGACTGCATCTAGAATGTAAGCGGGCATGTATATCTCTACTTGCTAACCCTTGGGCGGATGCTGGACTTCTCTTACTTGTTCCTTCAACCTAAGAGCTATCATGTCAGACTGGTTGCAAGGTCTTCCTTCACTGGCCAGTTGGTCCAACACAATCACCCAACTCTGTGGGAAGGTCTTTGTGTTCTCTTGGCCATATAACTAACATGCAAAGATGACCAAGTATTGACATGCCTTCCCCAGTATCTTCATCTTGTAAACCTGGCTAGGTGTTGTCCTGAACTTGGCTACCTCTTTCGCCCAGCTCTTCAAGATATCTCTTAAGTTTGCACTGATGTTGGGTTTGTTGAAGGGTTTCTCCATTATGATCACCGGCTGTGGCAAGTGATACTGCTCAACACCATTGTCTCGAGATCAGTATGCAAGACAATCCAATGGATCATGTCCGTGCATGGAAACGCGGGATACTTCCATGCAATCTGATACAAGCCAGACTTGTGAATGTTGACATAGATGCTACGGTCTTCCAGATTTTCCTATGCATGAGAATGTATCATTGATGTCCTTCCATTTGATCTTGATATATTTTTTTATGAACAACTTGGTGTCTTCGTAGATAGGCAACTCATAGACACTTGTTCAGCTGCATCTCCAATTGCACTTTCAACGGTGTCCTTCGACCCTGCTCTCTTAGAGGCCATTGTACCTATACTGCTGAGAGATGGATGTACACCTATGATATCTTGAGACATAAAAAAACTCATGGCAAATCTGTCAGTTGAAAACCAAACCAACTTTTAGGACTGACATGCAACATACTTGGGTGACTGACTGGGAAGATTGTGCAATTTTCACCGAGAAGTTGGGAGACTGACTACCAAAACTGCGCAAGGCACAGTCTGGGCTATCAAGAAACTGAACCAAACAAACAACACTCACACAAAGTGAAATACGAAAAGTGACAAAAAATAAGCAAAAGACATGAAAAGCAGACTTACCCAGAAAAAGCTGAGATGAATGTGTTGAATGCTCCTAGATGTGATGTGGGATGTCAGAGCTCCAAGATCGATTTGAGGAATGAGCTCTAAAGAATCTAATAAATAATATTGATAAGATCGAGGCTCATGATGTGCATGCCACAAAACTAAGAAAAAGTGACACTTGGCGAGAGGTTTCTAAAACGACTTTTGCATGTAACCTCTAACTGCTAAAAATGGATCCCTAAAATCTAGCAATTCTTTTTGCCTTTTCAAAAAGATAGCCCATGCATTCAACTCAATATTTCTCAGTCCTGGAGGGGACCGATCAACCTGGAAGCACATGCAATAGTCTGTAAGCCTAGGAATGACAATTGTGCAGTTTCTGGGCTGAGAAAGATTGGCTCTCCCTCTTGCATTACGTAATTTATGGACTGAAGCCCCGGCTGTTAGTCAGAATTGTGAATTTTCTAAGTTGAAGCCCAGTGTTGGGCTGAATTGTGCACTTTTCAGAGGGAACCTTGCCTGGCTGGATTATGCATTTCTGGAGCCTAGCAGGTAGCCTAGCTAGATTGCGCAATTTCTAGAGGGAAGGTCGGTCCCCCTCCAGAATTGTGCAGTTTTCTAAGCGAGCACCTCAGCCAGAAAAATGACTAAGTCCAAAATGTCAGCATGCGGGTGGGAGGCAAACAAGTTGACCAATACAGGTTGGTACGCCACCGAAACTGAGCTGAAGCATTTGTACTTGGACAGTGCAAGACATGCTACTAAGGATGGTTGGTAGGGAGGCTACAAAATGAAGCTAAGGAAAAAATTTGAAGGGTGGTTGTAGCTGCAACAACAATGACATAATAGACACCAAAACTAAAACACTAATTAAATGACATGATCAAACATTCAAGCACAAAATAGATGACATAAGAAAGCTCATACCTTAATGTATCTCAAGGGAGGCTATCTTGTCTCCACAATCAATCCAGATTAGCATGATATAACCTAATGATATACCAACTCAAAATAAATAAGGTCATGATAGCCATAATAGTCACTAGCTAAGATGTTCACATGATAAGTTTATAAACAATTGTAATTCATACATTATAATCACATCTACACAGTCAGTCTAGATTAATATGACATAGTATCACGACATATTAACTCATACTAGAATGTCATAACTCCAACCATTTGCATTGACCAATCCAACTTAGTATGATACATATAACATCAAGATCTTAATGTAATAACCCTAATCATCAATCTAACTATCATAGCAACAACAAGTTAACCTATAACATACTCATCAACAACATATAACATAATCATCAAGTTATCTAACCTAAAAGAACAATACTAATGAATACAGCCACAAGTTACTATCATTCATGACTATCTGACACATGTCAATATGACTATCCTAATCAACTAGAATTTATCATAAATGTAACCATAACATCAATAGAATGAAAGGAATACACATAATGATAATGCATATAACAATCCCTAACCTACATAACTGCATGCCCAACATATAAACATGTATAATGACATGCACTAACCCCGAGGTCCAATGCTGCAACTTCACTTTGATGATCTACATCTTGTGCTCTATCTCAGGCAACACATTAGCATTATAACACACCAATATCATCATGATGACCTAATTGCATACAATGACCTTACAATGCATGTATGACCTACCGTACATGCATAACCATAACCATGATAATGCTTGCATAACAACATATAGACACCCACATGCATAACAAATGCATATACAACTATAAACTCATGACGACAGATCCCACAACAACGCCATCAACCTTCACATGGCGACATCGCTACAACCATGATTAACACCATGAAAATGCAACAATCATGTGGACTACAAGAATAAGGAACACATATGAAACTGACATGAATGCATGACAAACACATTCACCCAACGAGAGCACAACCACGCTCTGGTACTACTCTGTAACCACCCTCCTTCAAAATCTACCCAAGTAACCAACCAATTGGGGTAAACATGTGACGAGAGGCTACTATGATATGATTCAACCTCCTTAGTGACCATAACGAAATGGAATCAACAGAAACACATCAACCATACCTTCCACATCAGCAACAACACTCCCAAGAGGCATCCCAACCACTTAGGCATCCTGCCCTTGGGTCCCACATTTTAGACCTCTGGACACTCTCATGCTATGGGAATGCCAGCATCCAGGGACCTTTGGACGCTCTCACAGGCATGCATGCTTGTGTCCAGGGACCTTTCCCAGTAGACCTATGTCAGGATTCGGGGAATTCAAGGCACTTTTCTAGCCCAAAATTCTGGCCACTGCCCAGAACTTGTTGTAACTTTCAGGATCCATAAAACACATGATGACAAGGCTAATAAACCAAAAATCAACTTCGGTACTAGGTCTAACTATACCCAACCGGGACTGGCATTCTGTCAAACACTTGGAGTCAATGCAATTTACAAGTCTAGGATACAAGACAAAACATTGTTGGCTTGATGGGCCCTGACCTTGGTTCAGCATTAATTCGCCAAGAAAATCCCTACACTACTGGCCCTTTCAGCATCAATCTACGGAGTGCAGACTGAAGTCTCACCTGAAGCAGTATGGGGGGATGCAGGAACTAATTTTCCGCGCCCTGAGATGGCAATGATGTTGTTTTACACCCTAAGTCCTTCTTCGCGCAGATTGATAAGCCTTTTATGGCTTATCGATATACCTTTCTTATACGTCATCTAGACCTCCGCGAAGTTCTACAAATGCCTTTCGCGTACCCTAACTAGGCGATTTAGAGACTTATGTGCCTCGAAAATTACTCTTACTGTTGTAATTACCCAAATTAGCTTAAGTATTGGATAATTTCAAAATGCCTTATGATTATCTTCATGTAAACATATATTCTTACTTGTGTTCATATAACAAAGTAAAACACTTAGGTTCGCGCATCAATGCAACATTAAATCATAAACCCGGTATTCAACATAACATAATCGAATGCATTTATAACAAAAGTAAAATAGATCATACACAGATGAATTCATGATAATTCTCTTTATTGATGCTTCAGATCCTCCTTACAGACTCTAACTACCCTGTGCACATAGCTACAGGGGTCCGCGCACTCAGATGGGGACTTCTACCCTAGGCCTCTACGCACTCAGCTACAGAGCCTCTTTCCTACGCTAAGACTCTTCGCTCTTAGCTCTCACAAACCCATTACATCAATTCATACTTCCATCATCTACTGAACTGCTAAAGACTCTTCTAAGACTTCCTTTTTATACAATCCCATGGTCTACGAACCATGGGTAGATCTCCTAAAGCTCGCTCTTAGCTCTCACAAACCCATTACATCAATTCATACTTCCATCATCTACTGAACTGCTAAAGACTCTTCTAAGACTTCCTTTTTATACAATCCCATGGTCTACGAACCATGGGTAGATCTCCTAAAGCTAACATGACTTACATTATCGAAGGGCGAAAACCCTTTATGACTCTTTACATCTTCACACTCTGCGACCACAAAATGCAGAGACTTTACATTGTTTATACAAAAACTTGGGCTTTTAACCCCAAAATTGACTGTAGGGGACCCGTTCCCAACAAGCCCCCAACACAAACACGATGACTTGCCCTCGAGTCACTCTGCTAGCGTAGAGATCTTGTTGCGAAGACCTCCCAGCTCCACTTGTACTCGACAACCTCAGTGGTACACTGTGTTGCCGCCTGCTTCACCTGCTCTACCAGCTGCTCTGTCGTTGGTCCTGCACTATCTTCCTGTATTCTCTGTTCTGTTTCTTGTAGACCAGCCAACTTGCCTTCAATTATGGTCATGAGCACATAAGCTTCATCTAGCCAAGTCCCCAATCTCGCCTTCAATACTTCCTCCTTGCGTTGTGTTGCGTCCACTTGTTCCTTCAGCACCTTTGCTTCTTGTAGCTTCACCAACTTTTGTGTGATGGCGACGGTGTGCGTTGTCGCTTTAACCTTGTCATATCTTTGTTGCAGTTCTCACACCTCTGTTTCCAGCCTTTATATGTTGGGATCTTCCTACAGGCTGGTAACTACTTTGAGCGACTACTCAAAGAGTGCAGTTCACTCATGCACTGCAACATCTACTACTGCAACTACATCCTTGACAGTTGCCTCGTGCTGCTCTTTGACTTCTGGGGGAGTCGAAGGCTGGGCTCTCAATTTGAGCTCTGTGATATTAAGGTTCAATTCAAACTGGACCTTGGCTAGCTTTTTCCGTGTGTCGCACACACCTACAGCGAGCTTCCAGATTCTGGTGTCGACTGGTGCATCTTCTAGGATATTCAACTCTGGAGCAGTTTTGCATGCCTCAACTACCATAGTTGTTGTGCACTCATTCTTCTCTGTGATCTTCTTAAGGAGGTCAATCGCAGACGTCTTCTCAAAAAACATTTGGGCATTGTTGACCTTCTGCTCGCTGATCACATTTAGCGTGCACTGCTCTTGGGCCCGAAGTTCCGCAATCACGTCGTCTTGCAGGGTGTGAAGGGCTTCACTTGGAAGTGTAGCCAAGTTCAACCCGACCTTCCTCAGAGCGCTGACGGTGACCTTGTTAGCTTCCAATTCTGTAGTCAATGCTCCATCTGGTAGCATGACGACCTAGGGATCTAAGGAGCGAACCAACTTCACTACTTTTGAGGTCTCAAGCGCAAGCTAGTTGACGTCACATTGCGTTTTCCCACACTGATATGCACTTGAGTGGCCTAGATATGCAAGTCGCAAACCTGTCTGAATGGTGACCAAGGCTTACTTCTGTTATCGCTCGAACTATTGTAGCAATTCCGCGATCACGTCCCTCACTATGTCCTCGATATCATTTAGATCACCTTCAATCAAAGTGATCAGGTCAAGTGATGATATCTAGACTTGGACTTCTTTTGCAGCCCTACCTTTTCCTACTCCCTCGTGCGCTTAACCCAGAATGGAGTAGTCTTCAGGTCTGCACCTCCCTGTCTTGATTGTTTCTCTTCTTCCTCCATCTGTAGCGAAGGATACTTCTAACTTTTGTAAGAGTCGTGCACATCCTCTTCTTCCTCTTCTTTTGCCTGCTTCTTAGCAGCACGCTTTGCCTTAGCTTTTTCTTTAGCTTCCTTTTTCCTCCTATTGGCCAACTACTGCATCTTTAGTTGGGCCTCTTCCTTCTTCTTCTTCGCAACAGACTTACTATACCCAGCTGACAAGTATAAGGTCGTGTACCACTCTGATGGCCAACTCTCTAAGACCGCTGCGATTGCATATTCTGTTGTCAGGTATGGAAGATCATACCATTTCTGCTCGGGGTCCTTCCGCGCCTGGATGGAGACATAGTGGAAGTTCGCTTTGAACTCCACGTATCCTGACAACTGCTCAAAGACAGTTTGGGATAGCCTTGACTTGCTGTTTATCGTGGCACAGAAGCTTGCCTCCATCAACACCCAAAATATTTTAGCATCCTTGACCCTTGCAGCATCCTTGGTGGCCCAGAGCGAAGCGAACTTTTCTGCCTCTGGTAGAACTGATGCGACCGAAGGAAACTGGCTATCCTCTGGTAATTCCCATGCAACCAACACAATGGATAACAGTAACCAAGAGTATTGAAAGGTTTTACTCGGGTCTTGTGCTTCTCTTCAGTTCAAAAGGAACTCACCACAAAGATAGCGCACCCAGTTAAATTGTACACTCTCTGTGCAATGAAGCGCTAATGACACAACTGGTGTAGGCACTTCATTTGTGTGACACTTACTCATTATTTTCCCAACCAAAATTTGGGTGGAAACCTTGACTACAGGGTCGGTTATACTAGAGATTGAATATCCTCGTGGTTTCTTGGCAAGCTTGAATTTGTCCTTCATTATCATGGTGAGGTCGCACTCGCCTGTCTTTTCACCAAATTCCATGGCCAGATTCAACCCTAAGTGCAATAGAAATGTGACCCTATGGATCAATATATTTGTAATGGGTATCGGTTTTCCTAACCAGAGGCACCCATTGTGCACTAAGCATAGAATCTGTTTGATCACCATGCAAGTTATGAGCATGTGGTGGTAAGGTGGCACCCATAGCAGGTTTAACAGTCCTGCCTTGTCCACTCCTTTAATCCACTACCGCGGCTCCAGCGCGGTGACACCAAACTCTTTATAAAAAATACGGGTCATAAACGTATTCATCAAAAAGTGGTGGAATCACTATGTGTCCACCAAGTCCCAATCCTCCATCTTGAGAGCGGGGATGTGTGCCAAGTGATGCCCTTCAAACGTGATCTGGTTTGGTAGCAATGGGGTATTTAACATAAATTTACCCTCATCTAGGTCCTTTGGGACCTTCACCTTGCCTCAAAGCGGGGGAATGTATTTCAGCAACTTGGAAATAGGGCCTATGCCCTTAATGTCAATTTCCTCAGTGCCCATATCCACGTCTTCGACACCCTCCTCAGATTATAGGTCGACCACCTTGATTTTCTCCTGTGCTGTGGGCTTTTCTTTCTATGGGTGTTTCCTGGCGACGCGTGCACCGACTGTGCCACTTTTTGCTTATCCTTCTTTGTTTTCAAACCGTCTCTAGTCAGTGTAGGCCTCGGCTTGGGTGACCTCGATGATTTTGGTACTTCTGTAGGCACCTCCACAGTTGCAATCTCAAGGGAAGCTCCCTCCAATGCCGTCGATCCTTTAGCAACTACGGTATCCACAGGCACCGACATGATGCTCGTAAGGAGCTCCTGGATTTCCTTAGGCAACTTCTCAAACATTGAACTCACCACTAAAACCTCGAAACTCTCAAGGTTCATGCACGCCTAATAGGCCAACACCTAAATTCTCAAAACGCCAAGTATTTTTCGTTGGGCAGTCATCTGTAATTTATAGGAAAATTTGAAATCAAATCTGACCGTTCCCCCCAAAATCTGTTCATAAATGTTAGGTTGGCAACAAATTTTCAAAGATCTTGCTCTTAAATTCCAACATAAATGCCTCCCCCCGCTCGATTTAGCCATTTTCTCAGTATTAAATCATGAACAATGATCATAACGGTCACTTTCTGGATGCCCTGCGCGGTTTCTCCTTTAATAGCGCAACTCCCCTCGTGCTTCTATTGACGCTTTGACATTCCTCCCTTCTGCGAAGTTCTCCAGTCACACAACTCTATAACCCGGACAGTGTAGTTTATAGTCTCGCGCCTCCTTTCAGCTGCCTGGAGTGCTAAGACTGTGCTTCCACCATATAGTCATATGGTCAGATCATCAGTGTATGGCTTCAATCAGCTACCATTCACCTTTCCTAGGAAGGGATCTCCATTCAACTTCAATAACTAAACTGCTCCACCATCAGTAGTCTCCTTGATAACATACGGCCCTAGCCAATGCATCCTAAATTTTCCTGGAAATTTATCAAACTTGTTGTCATATAATAAAACCAAATCATTTTCCTTGAAGGTTCATAGTTTGATGTGCCAATTGTGCCATTCTTTTTTGGGCTCCTTTTGAACTTGCTGACCGAATCCAGCCAAAAAACCATCTTCTTCTAGTTCTATCAACTACACGAGCCTCTCTTCTAGGGCTTTGTGATCTGCCATTCCTGTGAATGTTGCTATGCACGGACTAAGTATGATGTATTCCATCGGCGTCACAGCTTCTACGACATAAACCAGTCTGAAAGGTGTTTGTCCAGTTAGCATTTTGTAAGTGGTTCTATAAGCCCATAGAACTGCAGGTACACGCACGTCCCAATCATTCCTTTGTGCATTGCAAACCTTCGTCAACGGGTTTTCTAATATCTTATTAAATGCTTCTACCGTCCCATTAGCCTACAAATGATATGGCGTACTCTTTTGATGATAAATGTGGAACTCCTCCGTCAACGCGTTGATCGTCTCATTAAGAAAATGTGTACCACGATCACTCATCAAAATCTTCAGGCACCCAAACCTTGTTAGCACATACTCAAATATGAACTTTGCTGATGTTTCCCTTGTACAGTCCTTTACAGGCTGCGCCTCCGCCCATCTGGTGAAATATTCAGTCGTAGTGATAATGTATCGTGCACTCGTCTTCTTTCCTGGAGGCCGAATCGGTCCTATAAAGTCAATCACCCACTTCTCGAATGGATGCAATGACATCTGTAGATTTAGAGGCAGCTCATACCTCCACGATGGCTTGCTGGTCCTTTGACATGCATTACATGCCCTACAATATGCTTTTGAATCCTTATGCAGTATCGGCCACCACAACCCAGTGCTTAAAATCTTCTGCGCTGTTGCTTTTCCTGCATAATGTCCTCCTACAGCCCCTCCATGGGCTTCAACAAGGATGTTGTTCCACTCAAATTCAAGCACATAGTGTTGCCATATTTCATCTGAGCCCATTTTATACAAATGTCCTGCGATGATAGAAAAGTTTGTTGCACGCACCACCAATTCCTTCTTTTGTTGGCTAGTATACCCTTCTGGAGCCATTATGATTGTCAGGAAGTGTATAATATCTTCAAAGTGACTGTCTATGACGTGCACCGCAAATAGCTTTGCATCAGGCAATCCTTCCTCCAAATTAGTAGCCTTCTCTCCTGTTTCGATGCGCGAAAGATGATCGAGCCCCGCATTCAATCGTCCTAGCTTCACAATGACTTCAAAATCATATTCCTAGAA
This sequence comes from Pinus tabuliformis, assembly GCA_031772625.1. NCBI lineage: Eukaryota > Viridiplantae > Streptophyta > Pinopsida > Pinales > Pinaceae > Pinus > Pinus tabuliformis. The sequence continues at coordinate 704,347,755 of CM062810.1, read as the reverse complement.
CAACAATAGCCATCTGCATATCTTCCCCCCCAACACAGGCTTGTTGACTAGGTATTTCAACACAGAATGGCATGTATACATCTTAAAGTGTTTGCCTAACAAATAGTGCTTGAACTTCTAGAGCACGTACACCATAACTAACCCTTCTCACTCTGTCATTGAATAATTCTTCTCAGCTTTAGATAGCTTCCTACTTGCGAACGCTATAGGATGATCCAATTCTCCCTCACCGGATTGTGTCAGTATGGCTCCCAACGCAATACATGACGCGTCCACATGCACATAAAATTCCTTCTTCCAACCTGGGAAGACTAGGATCGATGCGGTGACCATTTTTTCCTTTAGCACATCCAAGCTCCATTGACATTTTTCATTCCAACAGAATGTAGCATCCTTCTTTAACAATTTTTCCATTGGCGTGATAATCCAAGCATAGCTCTTGATGAACTTCCTATAGTATCCAGTATGCCCCAACGTTGCGTGCAACTATTTCACACTTCTTGGTGCCTCCAAATTGATGATGACTGCGATCTTAGCAAGGTCTACCATTAAGCCTTATTTTCATACCACATGACCCAGCAAGATCCCAAAAGGGACACAAAACAAACATTTCTTCAAATTGAGCGTGATCTGATACCTCCAGCATGTATCCAGCATCAAGTGCAGACTCGCTACATGGTGTTTCACCAGCCCAAACACTGTCCAATCATCAAAGTATACCTCCAAAATTTTTTGAATGAAATCTTTGAACGCTGCGATGACTACGCGCATAAAGATCGCCGATGCGTTCTTCAGCCCAAAGGCATCACAATTTACTGAAAGCATCCCCATTCAGTCATGAAGGTCGTCTTACTTCTATCCTTCGGTGCGATCTCGATCTGAAGGTACCCCGAGAACCCATCAATGAATGAACATGCTTCCTAGCTGCCAGCATTATCCAACACTTCATCGGTGAACGAAGTTGGGAAGGGATCATGCACACAGGCGTCATTCAACTTCCTGAGATCTACACATATCCTTATTTTTATACTTCGGGTTGAGGTAGTAAGGCCTTTGCTTAACTGGCTTCACATTTGGTTTTAGAGTAATCTTCATAACACCCAAGTCCCCTATTATCCCTTTCAAATCTGAAAACGTCATAGGGAACAAGTCCTGGTATTCGCGGAGCAATTCAACGACCTTATCTACTCTGGCATCATCCCAGTAGTCCCCAATATTTCCAAATTTCGGTTCCGCTTCCGTGCCAATGTTTACCTGTTTAGTTTTTAGTGGCGCGATGATGTCTAGATTCTCTATTTGTGGTCCCTCAACTTCTCGGTGACCTTCAGTCTCTGGAATATCAATCTTACTTGGATCCTCGTCTTCTTCTTCCACAGTTACATTGTAACACTCCAGTGTGTGGCTCAACTGGGTGGTCTAGTCTAGTTGAATCAAATCTAAAGGATCCTGCAATATTCTGAAGATTGCTACCTTGACCTCCTTCAATGTCTCATCAATACATTCAAATATGTCCTCAAAATTGAACGTCATCAAGAACCCCTGGCGCAAAACATCCCACTCTTCGGTGCCATGGCAGAGCTCCGTCTTGTTGGGTGTTGAGCCTGGTTATCTTATGTATTCAAAGGTTTCAGCCGGATGTATACCCCAGGAAGACTGTACACCCCTCCACGTGGGGGGGCTAATCCCTCGCGGCTGGGGGGTCCGGGGGCCAGCGGTCCTTTGGCGGGGGGTCGGGGGCAGCGCCCCCAAAGCTAAAAATAGATGTAAAATTGCCTTGTAAAAGTCTAGTAATTTCTAGTCAGTTTGGACCGTTCATTAGGCGGATGATCTAACGGTAGAAGTTATGTTTAATTTAGGTTTTTTTGCCCTAGAAGGCAACCCCTCACTATATATGAGGGAATTGTATTGTGTCTATGTATATCTGTATTCTAAGTGAGGAAGAGAGAGGAGATTGAGAGCGAAGAGGGTGTTACAGCAGATCTGTTGTAGGTTGTATCTCTTCAGTTTGATGGATAATATAATAAAAGAAGGACTGGCTGTTTCTCCGTGGACGTAACCCAAACTGGGTGAACCACGTATATATGTGTCTCTCTTGTTTTATGTGTTTTCTGTGTTTATATTTTTCCAATATTTTATGTGTTCCATTTCTCCATAATATATAATTTTCTAACACGTCTCTAAGTACCAATTCATCGGTATTACATCCAAAGTATGATAAAACAGATGCACCTAGTCAGATTGAGGCTCCGCTCCATAAACTTCAGTCCATTTGGCCAAGTGATCACACGGATCATTCCTCCCATCATATTTCTCTGTTAATCAAACTTTCAGACGATCAAAGTGTACTCTCATCATCTTTCTATATTTGCGCCAATCATCAAAATTATCTTTGTGCATACCCCACCATCTTGTGGGCGTAGTGTGCAACACCTAATCTAAGGCCTGGAAGCGATGCTTCTCTGGCACTTCCCTTTCAAAGGCATCCAAAAATTTATCAACATCAATCAAACCATCATAATAGGGTATACTTCTTACCTCCGATGATACACAACGCAGCAATTTAGTCATCATATTACAGCGCAGCGTAGATACTTCATGTAATCGATTCTGCCAGTGCTCCAACTCTTCATCTGAATCTAATGTGCATGAAATTTCGCGGTCCCATGAAATATGTCCATCTGTTGTAAGGTTCACCTAGTCTTGATCACATGCCATTATCTTATAAATATGGTCCAAATCATCATCACTTACATAATCGCGGGCCATTTCAGTATAGCATGGTCCTTCTGTAGGATCCAGGGGTATTACTACATGAAGTGATTTCTTTTCAAATTTCATCTTCCGCTTCTTCATATTGATCACCCCATTCATGTTAGTGGCCTAGTCGATCCCAAGGAGCGTGGGGTAAGGATTGCTATCATCCATAATTTCTATCACTTCAAAGTCAGCTAATGCACTTGCGCCTTCAATATCCATCGTTACTCCCTGCAACCATCCCATGGGGATGATTTTCTGTTGATTTTCCATCCTTAACTAAATCGAAGACCACTACAGCATGGGTCTCCCCATTCATTCCCACGTTTGTTCAGGCAAAACATTCACATCTGACCTTAGATCCAAAATAACTTGGTCCATTTCATATTCTCCTATCTATGCAGTGAGCCTCATCTCACGCCCTATTCTTGCATTATGCTTACTAATATTTTTGACTACGCATGGTCCATCAGGAGCATTTTATTTTTTGGCACACTTATTTATTAGCTCCTGTAATCCCTTCACAACCTTGCTATCGCGCAACAGCTTCATACAGGTCTCCAAGAAAGTAGTAAGCATGGAAGGGTCCATTTCTTTAGTTTTCTTATCTTGACTTCCTGAGGTAGAGGCCTCAGTGAATCTTTTCTTCGCTTCCATAAATGTTTCCCGTGCGCGCTCTAGATCAAACTCGACCTCTTTTCAGGAGCTTTGCAGACCCACAAACTTTATTTAGGCTGCTTCCCCTTATCTTCACTAGTTGTAACTCCACTTTGTAGTATTCACATTAGGATCCTCTTCGCGAGGCTCATCCCTCATCATTTGCAGATTCTGCGTCGACTGTTGGGGTTGCACCCCTTTCTCACATATCTTTGCTAATAATGCAAGGAAATCTTCAGTCGCATGGTCAAACCGAGTACAATATCGGCATGACAGATGCGTTGGGTTCATGCATTCTCATGTGTAGTGTCTTGGTCCTCCACAATTGTAGCAAATCAATTGGCCCCGACCTCTACCAGGTCCTCCTCCACATCGGCCTCGCTCATGCCCCTGATATCCTCCTCGCGCTCCCCTATCACCTTGATTCGAAAGTCAAGTTTCTGCCTGAACTCTATATGCGGGCGTTCTATCCACCATTAACTCATAGCTACGACAATTGCCGTCATCATGAACCACCAATTGAAAAAAGTTGCAGAAGATCTGTTGCGGCGTCTGTACAAATTTCTGCAGAAAATGGCAATTGTCTGTCATGTGTTTTCCAGCTACCTGACAGATAGCACACCATAGGTGGGCCCTGCACTTGGCCCTACTTGAGCTTCTGGCCTCAAACACATTGGTCTTCCTGCTGCAACATAATTCACGAAGATTGGGCAATGATCTTTGTCATGCCCCTGACCTTTGCACTTTAGGCACCAAACTTCCTCGCACACTTCTGGCTAAACTGTTCTATCGTTCTTCAGACTCTGCATTTCTAGGCAAAGGTTCTACAACTGCGCATGAATCTGCTGAAACCCCAAATTAGCATCTTGCATCAGTATCTCATGAAATCCCATTGTAATTTCCAGAGCTTCCGCCTGTGTCCCAATATTTTGTTGTGATAGTGCAACCCTTAGATGAGGCAGGAGAAAAGCCACAAACCATTCATGGTACTGCCCATCTGTCAGATTCGTGTTAGCTTCGTGGATCGTACACTTCAATCTCTGATCCAAATCCCAAGGTGTCTCTCTAGGCTTCATCGTGATCTCTTTGAATCCCACAATTGATTGCGCTTTAGTCTTAAGCCTATTGAACTCCTTATTCAACGTGGTCTGAATATCTGCCAATGCAGTCGTCAGGTTATCAGTGCAGTACTTAATGTACCATGTTAGCGCGCGTTCCTGCAAAGCACTAACCAACGTTACTTTATTCATTTGGTCATCTGTAATACCCTGAGCTTCCCATACAACCTTTGTGACAAACCAAAATTGATCCGGATCCTTATTTCCCAAGCCTTTGAACACAAGTAGCTTTACCAATTTTGCCATACTGAACGGTGGCAAAGGTGGCGATGGTGTGGGTGAAGGTGTATGAGGTAGAGGTGAAGATGGAGGTGGTGTGGGTGGATGGGGTATTCCTGGGAAACCTTGTCTTATCAAATGAACAATGCTCTGCGGGGAAGCCTGTGTTGCTTCCTCATCGTCACTCAGAGCATGTTCAATCAGCGGGCTATATTCAAGGCCTGTTCTCCCTCTATTCCTGAAGATCTTTCCACTTTGCATAGCTCCAAACATGAAGGTAACTGCATAACCCACTTTTCACACAAGAGCATCTTAATCCAAGTATTTAAAGACCTTAAATACTTACCTTGTGGTTCATTGAAGAAGCATCGCTCTGCTTCACTGTAACTAACCGAAGTATTGACCACGAACTTTGTCACAAATCCTCCTATGATGCGATCGAGCCAATGATTGACAGTGCGTGTGACCTTACTCTCAGAGGCTTTCAATCTCCGCACTAACTGTAGGGTCCAGACTATTGGATCGTCAAGCCTCCACCTTCCTTAGCTGTCTGCCAATTTCGCAATCCACTCGTATAATTCAACTGGGAAGGAACATAAGAATATTTTGTGTATCTCTATGTATAGATATATGTCCAACCACTGTTCTTTCGTCAATCGTGGATTCTTATTCTCTTGCCCCACAAATTCGTGGATCTTTCTATCGAACCAATCTTCAATTTCCTTCTTAGTTGGATTCCAATGCTGCGACATCACACATATCTTATGCAGATCCTAGTCCCAGAAATGAAACCATTTGTTGGCTTGATGGGCCTTGACCCAGGTTCAGCGTTAATTAGCCAAGCAAATCCCTACACTATTGACCCTTCCGGCATCAATCCACGGAGCATAGACTGAAGTCTCACCCGAAGCAGTATGGGGGGATGTAGGAACCAAGTTTCCACACCCTGAGATGGTAGTGATGTCATTTTACACCTTAATTCCTTCTTCGCGCAAATCGATAAGCCTTTTAGGATTGATCGATATACCTTTATTATACGTCCTCTAGACCTCCGCGAAGGTCTACGACTACCTTTCGCGTACCCTAACTAGGAGATTTAGACACTTACGTGCCTCTGTAATTACTCTTACTGTTGTAATTACCGAGATTAATTTAAGTATTGGATAATTTCAACATACCTTATGATTATCTTCGCGTAAACAAATATTCTTACTTGCGTTCATATAACAAAGTAAAACACATAGATTCACGCATCAATACAACATTAAATCATAAACCCAGTATACAACATAACATAATTGCATGCATTTATAATAGAAGTAAAATAACTCATACAAAAATGATTTCAGGATAATTCTCTTTATTGATGCTTCAAATCCTCCTTACAGACTCTAACTACCCTGCGCACATAGCTGCAATGGTCTGCGCACTCAGCTGCGGACTTCTACCCTAGGCCTCTGCAAACTCAGCTGCAGAGCCTCTTTCCTATGCTAAGACTCTTCGCTCTTAGCTCTCACAGAACCATTACATCAATTCATACTTCCATCATCTACTGAACTACTAAAGACTCTTCTAAGACTTCCTTTTTATACAATCCCATGGTTCGCAGACCATGAGTAGATCTCCTAAAGTCGACATGAATTACATTATCGAAGGGTAGAAACCCTTTATGACTCTTCACGTCTTTGCACTCCGCAACCACAAAATGCGAAGACTTTACATTCTTTATACAAAAACTTGGGCTTTTAACCCCAAAATTGACTCCAGGGGACCCGTTCCCGATAAACATGAATGAATGAAAACTCTTATGAAACATGACAAGAAGGATCACCACCTTCTCCCTTGAATTGTTATGACATCAATTAGGTCTTTCATCCATTATCTTAACAATTACAAGTAAATACATGAAATAACCATGATATGAACAAGTCAATTAACAATGCTTAAAACCAACATTAAACCATGAAAATAATAGAGATATAACAACCATTAAATCCACATATAAGCAAGTACAAAATCAAGAGAACTTATCTTTCATTAATAATAGGAAAATCCAACCAGGTTCGGGACTTCCACGTACCACCCAACTTCAGACATGGTTGAACCAAATATTTATTTCAACCAGTCACCCCCGTGCCATATTCCAAGCATGAATATGGGATCCCATGGATAAACCATTCCAAAAACAACCAAGGAAATTCAAAGGTTAAACCACCTCCACCCTCACCAAATCGTGATCACACCAAAATCGAAGCTCCGATCAAAAAACTAAACTAAACTTAGAATGCCATCCAAAATCCATAATTATCCTTGAGGAATTTTCCATCTCCTTGTCTCCCAGGCTTTACCGCAATCCAATCCCGGATCACTTGGCACTAAACCGAGGCAAGTCTATCAGGATTTTCCACAATCCAAACCCAGGTCACTAGGCCCTAAACCAAGACTCCTCCCTTAGGCTTTACTGTGTATCCCGCCAAAACTGGTAAAGGGATTTATAGGCCTTTTGGAATGAACCTTGAGACCACCTCCACCCCAGATTCTAAAATCCATCCGGTAATCCAAAGCTCAAAACTGGGATAAAAATTGCAACACACAATGGCATCCAGAAAAGCCAAGGCTAGGCTGAAAATCACCATCATAACCCAGAAAAAACATGCCACCGACAACAAGAGAACCATACACCAACATGCAAATCCATGCATGTCAAAACCAACTGGGAAATCATACATGTAATATGTTACCTGTAAGTATTCTTGTTGAAGTTGCTTGATCCTACTCTTCTTTCCTTGATCCTTTCTTTCCTTTCCTTTTCTTGTCCTTCCTTTACTTTCTTTTCATTTCTTTTCTCCAAAGCATAACCTGAGAAAAAACTTGAGCCAAGAGCTTGCCAAGTGATCCTCAGAAGTATTTTTATCAATGAGGTCTCTGTTTCTTCACTTTCCATTATTTTCCGTCATTTCCTCCTCACATGCAACCTTTGACCTTTCACCTTACTTTTCTCCTAATTTCTTGTATTTTCATAAATAAATTTGTCAAAAAAGCCTTCGCGCCTTTTAATTCCCTTTCCTTTTCCTTTTCCAATCTCCTTAGCCATAATAAACCAAAATGAACACCCACACTAGGATGTCTTGCCCAACATTCAGCTAGAAATACGTGTCCCATTAACCGTAGCCTTATATTTTTTTAAATGGATTTTTAGCCAAGTATGTTACAATATATATATTTGTGTGTGTAAAATGTATGGTCCAAAAAATTACACTAATGTGATGCAACCACAACACAAAATCCGATTGATAAAACCCAAAATATGTAAGTAAAAAAAATGACTAGGGAATTGAGGGTCATAGCAACACAAAGTAGTGATGCTAAATACTCATATTGTAGTAGTGTAATAAGAAAAATCCATTTTTATCCATTATAAGGTGACCATAACTTTCTTTGTCACTCGAATTATGTTTAGAAGCTTCTTCGAATTTAATTTCATCCCTCCCAAATTTGGTGATATCAAACTTGCATTTTTTTGTTATCAATGTTGAGTTTGATCTTTACCACTAAGGATGATTTTACAATAACCATTAATAAATAAAATTAGGTTCATAGTTATTATATAATTCAAATAAAGATATAAAGTGATTATTGCTAATATTATTGGTCGTAGTAATAGGACCCTATATATTTTTATTTTTTTTCAATGCATAATAAACTATATCTTCATTTCAAGGGTTGATTATGACCTTATTGAGTTGGTCATCATAAGAAAAAAAAACCTTTATTAAAATGGTTGATCAAGATATTATAGAGTAAGACACACCATTATGTTCTTCTAAACGGATTGACTCTTCTAGTCCATGTTCTTGACATTGAAATCACAAGAGATAGAAAATGATTGAATGGAACAAGTAACAATCAATAAATCAACCTGAACCATAATCAGATCACAAATAAAAGATGATTTAAAACCATGAATAAGAGATATATAATATATGGTTCTAGTAGGATAAATAATTAATCACTATGAATCATTGTGATTAGATGATACAAATGAGAGTTTGAATTGTGTATGTGTGCAACACAAGTGAAGTTAGTCTTTTAAAAAAGGAGGTGTCCTTAAATATGGGATTATGGACCCGTGAAACAAGGGCACACACCCCAAGAGGGTGCGTAGATCAACATAATTAACAACATAAAAGAATAAAATATTCTTTATGGAGGGAGCCTAGCCATAAATAACCACATGTAAAGATTATTGTAATTTCAACATCTTGCTAAATTTAATTATAGTTTCATTAACAAAGATGATAGAGTATAGAAGAAGAATTGGGCATACCCATTTTAATAGAAATAAATTCGTCGTTAAAATATAAAGGAAAGTGCATATGATAATACTAAAATTTAATATGATCGTAGATGGGTGTATGACGACCCAACCATCATCATAAAACTATTCAAATCCTAATACAACACCATCATTGAACTTTTCATCATCTAGAGACACGTGATACTAATATTGTTATATGATAAGGAAATGTGGGATAATTGGGAATAAACACAATAGAGAAAATGAAGTGGCCATACAACTCAATGTAAAGGAATCCATAGTTGGAACAAGATAGAAGAGATAGGGTATCCACCTCAAATAAGATCAACTAGAGTTATAGTAAGATTGAGAAGATCTAATCCTAGATATCTAAAAGATCTTGAATATGACCACATGTGGGTTTGTGGTTGTCCAACACTAGTGCACTTAAGAGAGAGAATATTAGACCAAGGATAAAATTTTAGACGAGAGTTGGTTTATATATTCCTGTCTCCTCATAAAGAGTGGTCATGACCAAAATATAAAATATAGAAAACTAAAATATAAGTGACATTTGGTTTGCAGATAACGATCTCAAATATATGGTTGATTATAGCCAAAATAAAGAAGTGAGAAGGATGATGAATATCCTTTTCAGCATAGGGTCATCCCTATGCTCATAGTCTTCCCTAAAAATTAATAGGGGGATAGTATAGAATAAATAGCTACTAGGTCTCCCCTGTAATGTTTAATGTGGGCCATCTAAATGTGTAACCTCTCCAAAACACTATAATGCAATACTAATATGGTGCAATAAATAAACAAAGGGAATTTTTAGAGGAGACCTAAATGAAAGAATCTAATGAAGTGTGTGACATATATAATGTCCAATATAAGGAAACATATAGTGTGAAAGATAAATATCCATTAGATAAAACTAATCCACTAAAATAAGTTGAGAATCATGAATGAACTAGATTGGGATGGATCTTGTGAAGTTATGAGTGGAAATTGCATAGTTGAGAGGGGTATCCCTTCACAAATAAATAACCACAAGATCGTTAGGTTCACAACGTATCACAATTAAAAACTGAGTGGCCTTGTGCTACCAACTACAATATCCAATATAAAAGTACCAATCCCTATAATATGAAGAATATGTCCAAGCAAGGTGGAGTGAATATGAAGGGTTTCATCCTCTAAATTTGGTACAACTCAATAAACAAAAGTACACAACCATATGTGCAACGAAGTAGCAATCCATATTATCTAAAAAAGAGAAGCCTATAGGAACATCTAAAGAGAATAAGCTAAAGGGACCAATAAGGGAGTTCAAGCCTTATAATATAATGATCTAAATATTTCACTACCAAATAATTTTTCTAGATGAATAGAACCAAAATTGGAATTTAAAAATTATAATTTTTTTGTCCAAAGAAAGAAAAAGAGAAAGTGCCTCCTTAGAAGAACGAGTTTCAAAGTAGTCAATGTTGCATTAGTGTGTGAGTCAATGAAGCTAGCACCATCTGGGGCTCAACAATGCTAAGAAATCATCAATTTCATCATTTGGATTGATTGATTCTTGGTTTGGGTTTGGTTGTTCTAATTTTTTTTTTTGGTGATGGTGGATTTGGGCTTCTATTAGGCTCCATATTATCCAATTTCCATGCAATTCAATACAATGATTGTGTTGAGGGTATTAATTTGGTTTTTTTTTTACAATTTTCAACAAACAAAACAATGCCATTAAAATGCCTACTTGGACTCCAAAGATGAGGTATGATTCTAATTTGGTGCTAAAGGTTGTTTGAAAAGCAATAATTTTATTCAGTGTCTCCCAAAAATGCATCACGTGGTCCTAATTTGGAAAAAATGGGGCATGGGCACATAAATAAAAATTCTCATAAAAAACATGTGTACATTCTTGGATTGCATATATGTTCTTGGAGTATGTGCATGTTCCTAAAAATGTGTGTGGATTCCTAAGCCAAACCAAGTTGGAAATCTAGTTGGCATCCCAATTGATAGCTTAAGGCTTGTTGGAAACTTGAAAAAGTGCACATATTCATGTAGGAACACATTGTTGATGGTCCCATTTCCACTTTTAAGGCCATCATCTTCATGCATATGCTCATCTAGGTTCCAAAGCTTATAACCTCTCATACCATCTATCCAATAAAAATATGCTTTTCAACTTTATTATCTAGCTTCCTCCTATTTTTATTTGGAACATGTACATAAGTATCACACTCAAATATCTTTCTTCGAATATATGTATAACTTTGAAAGATAAAATATGTCACGAAACTAATAATTAGTGTGAAGTAATGGAACTCAGGTTAATCCTTCGCTTGGCCCAAGATTATGGTATTGAAAAAATACAGATGTATGGTGATTCATTTATCGTTATCTAATAGTTATTGAAAGAAGTTTCACATAAAAATCTCTATATATGATGATATGCAAATGCAAATGACAACTTTCTCACATATCTCTTTGTGTCATATTAACATGGACATCAAAAAGATAAAGGATAGTCTTTCAAAAGAAAGTTTAGAACTGAGCATGGTACCTAGATTATATCCTTCCTCAAAGAGAGGCATTCAAATTAATTATCTCATAAACCTTGATTATAATGATATGTATTTATATTTTAAAACATCAGAATCTTATCTGTTCGTCTTTTATTTTTTAATGATATACTACTAGGTGTTTTTGAGTTAGTTAAAGAATAATTATTGCATCAAGAGGCATATTGTCACCTTACATTTAAAAATAGTAATATAATAATTTAAATTAACAAATTAAAAATAGTAAGAAGAAAACAAATTAATGTCGATCATAACTACAATTCTTTAATTCACACCTTAATTTTCAATATCTTTATATAGAGATATAAAGTAAGTTAAAAATAATAATAATGTAATATTTTCACTACTTGACATGAAGATGAGTAAAAAAATTAATTTAATCAATAAATGTAATTTTTTCACTACTTAATATGGTGGTGACAAGAAATAGTATTATCTATATTATATGATATCTAAAACAAAAATATATTAATAATAAAAATATTATACTCTCAACGATATGTAAAATATTTCAATATCCATCTTAAATAACATAATTTTATATCTAAATGAATTTAAAATAAAGTAATTTAAATTAATTTTTTCTTATATTTTCGCTTTTCATAACTAGGGAGTTGTGTAATTTATTTTATTTGTAATATGGAGTTGATATATAAGATTTTAGAAATGTCATAACAAAGAAAAGTTTAACATAGGTTATAAATAAAATATTTCAATAAGTAGTTTGAGTAAAACATTTTAACATAAAATATATATAGAGAGAGAAAGATGGAGAGAATTCTTATTTCATTTATAGTTTCTTTCTAATTCAATGTATGGGGGTATTTGTAATTCTTTCAATTATTAATATGGATTTGATATGTAATATTTTAAAAAGTAATACCAAGAAAATTAATATGAAGGGGCATGTTTTAACATTTTAATATAAGTAAAATATTTCAATGTCAACTCTATATATATACTCCAGATTTACCAAGCATATAAATGATCAAATCTCTTTTCACTCTAAAAATGTTTACTTCTCAAGAGATTTAATCTCTTGACCCTTGAGAATTAAGAAAGATCTATATTAATTTTAAAATAATCATATTTTTAATATTACAATTTTAATATGAAAAACTATTATCCTTAAAAAAAATATTTAACTATGATTTTTATTTTTGAAAATAAAATTTTAAAAATAATCGCATTTTTGATATTACAACTTGAAAAAATATTTAACTATAATTTTTATTTTTGAAATAAAATTTTAAAAATAATCGCATTTTTGATATTACAATTTTAATAGGAAAAACTATTATCCTTTATTTATTTATATATATATATATATATATATAATTATAATTTTTATTTTAAATAAAATTTTAAAATTTAAAACATCATTTAAAATATTAACCTATTTTATATTTTTCCCATATAGTTATAATATTGAATTCCTATTTCTTCAAAATATAGTTATAATATTGAATTCCTATTTCTTCAAAATAAATAGCAATTATTAATACAATGATGGTTTTGGAGATAGTGATGATCTTAAAAAACCTGTTCTCGAAATAGTGGTAGTTTCGATGATAGCGACGATGTTACGTACGAGAAGACGTGATAGTAGTTTCTATACATTTGAGATGTTGATAAGATTGCAAGAGAGTCAGGTGTTAATGAAATTGAGCTTTATATTCTTCTAGAAAGAAAGCTATAAAATTTTGTAAAAACAATAAGAGAAATAATTAATTATTTTATATATTTAAAGTGACCAAAGTTTAGGAGAGATTTCAAGGCATAAAATAATCATAATTTTAGGAGTTTGAATATCGAAATATTCAACGAATTTAAAACTGTCTCTTCATGAATTTCAAGTTTCAACACAATAAGTACTTTGAAGGAGTTTTCAGTGCAGATACGATTTGACGAATTCATTCATTCCACTTAACGACCAGTTTTGGAAAGGTCGGACTTGTGTTCACTCCAACCCAATACCAATATACAAATATACCAATATCCCCATCTACAGTAGCCTTTCGCCCTTCTTATTCAATCGGCCATATGCATAACGTGCTAACTTACCTTCCTACAGTACCGTTCAGGTTGTTGTGTAAATCTCTGGTACAATAACCGAACTAATTTAATTTTTTTTTGTTTGAAATGCATAATCTCAAGACTTGAAATCAACAAAATCGAAATTTCCTATTAAAAGGAAACTTACAGTCTCTCCAAACTAGTTAAATTGGATAAATCTGGCCAGGATCCTATCAACTGATTATTGCCAAGTGACCTGTCAATTTAAACACAAATGAGTGAATAAGAGATGATTATTATCTGATATAATATTTAACGACAAACCATGTCCCTTCCCACAGTCCATCATCTCCATGATCGCTAGTTTTCTGCCTCCTGATTAGCCTTCATCTGCTTGATGGCTTTTTTTTGGTCCAGTATGATGCGCCTATGGCATCGATCACTTTATTGCATCTGATTTTCTGTCTCTCAGCCAAAGTTTTCGTATATATTCTGGATCTGTCAAGATCTACAACTCTCCAATGAGTTCCATTGCTTGTATATCTTCTTATCTAACTTTCTGCACAGATAATCTTCTTGTTAACAGTTAATCTCCAGACGGCATAGGCCTCTTTTTGCTCGATGGCCTTTTATGGCAAGGGCGCATACTTGTAACATCACACAGCTTATATGATCTCAATATAACAATATAGCTTTTTTTCTTCTGAAAAAAAAAAAACCATGTCCCTTCCCGCCATCAAATTCTATGTTCCTAGTGGGGCACTTACTAACCGCCAATCCTTTTCCTATGAGGAACAAACGGAAACATTTTCCAAAAAAAAAAAAAAAAAAGGGAATAATCGGATGTTGGAAATAATAATCTCAATCGCTGCCTTAAACAACTGAAAACCAGCTTGCTTCGCTGGTCAACCACTGCATGGTTGCAATTTTGTTTGTAGGCAGAAGGACAGAAGTCAGAATGGAAGTTCAAAGCGGACCATTCTGCAACACATCACAGAAGTTAGAAGTTTATTAATTAGATATGTGCAAACATTCATTCCGCCATGTGGCCCACACTCCACCACACCTGCAAGTTCAGAAAATCATTTACTATGTAAAATCGCCTTTGGATATTAAATATTTTATCTGTCATATAATTAATGTCAAATTTGTATGTTGCGATAAATATGGATAAAAATTTATGTTGGGCATGTTGGGCAAGTTAAAGAGGGAGAGTATAGTGAGGAGAAAATCATGGAGGAAATTTTGGTGGGCGGATGAAAACAGTTTTACGGAGTTTTACAGAAGTTTACTCTGCAACCCAGTAATCCCTAAATCGGAGTAAGTGTTTTTGTATTTCCATTTACGGAGTTTTACAGAAGTTTACTCTGCAACCCAGTAATGCCTAAATCGGAGTAAGTGTTTTTGTATTTTCATTTGGAGCTGCAACCTCCATTTATCACGCGAATGTAATTTTTTTATGTTTTGACATATGATATAAAGTGTGGTCAGTTGCGTTACTGTTTTAATCCCTCACAAGTAAATTTCAGCGACCCTAATTTGTTTTACTATATTTTGCCGTGAGTTATTTCTGTGTGGTTGGAATATCCTCGCCGCAACCTAAATTTGTTTTACTATATTTTGCCGTGAGTTATTTCCTGCATTTAATTAAGTCCCTGTGTGGTTGGGATATCCTCGCCGCAACCTAAATATTTACCTTTTCGCAACTGAAGTTGACCTTGTCTACTTTGCTGCAACTTCCTCTACTCTGTAAAATTATTTTCCTAACATGGTATCAGAGTGAGTTAAATATTGTTAGTGTAAAAACAAGTGTTTTTACTAGCAATTAAAATTTGTTTTCAAGGGCAGAATTTTTGAAGCGTATTTAGTAGAAAGTTTTTTTATATATACTCAGAAATGGCAATATCAAGCACAAGCTTGACTAATCCTTAGATAGCTCAATTTAATGGAAAAAATTATGATTATTGGGCTATTACAATGAAAGCCTGTTCTTGTCTCAAGACATTTGGGATTTGGTAGAGAATGGTTTTCAAGAACCAGCACATGTAGCAGCATACAATGCCTTATCTCAACAAGAAAAAGATTTGTTAAGAGACAAAAACAAGAAGGATTCAAAATCCCTATTTTATATTTTGCAAGCAATTCATGAAAGTATTTTCCCAAAGGTTGCAGCAGCAATGAAGTCCAAGCAAGCATGGGAACCCTCCAGACAACCTACCAAGGCATAGCAAAAGTCAAGACAACAAAACTACAAATGTTGAGAAGAGATTTTGAAACATTTCGTATGAAAGAGTCTAAGAATGTAAACTCGTTTTTTACACATGTAATTGGGTTGGTTACTCAAATCAGGTCTCATGGTGAGACACTTGAAGAAAGAAGAATAGCTGAGAAAGTTTTGAGAAGTTTGCTAGCAAGGTTTGAGGCCATTGTTGTGGCCATAGAAGAGACAAAGGATCTCTCACAATTCTAAGTGGATGAGCTTAATGCATCACTGATTTCTCATGAACATAGACTGAATAGAGCCGCAAGCTCCTCATTGGAGCATGCCTTCAAGACACAAGTATCATTTGGTCAAAGTCGAGGCAGAGGAAGATCATATGCTAGAGGAAGAGGAAGAAGCCCACACAGAGGTGGAAGAAGCAGCCCCTCAAGCTCAAGTGGAAGGGGTAGCAATCAAAATCCAAGTCTCAAACCAGAATCAAGCACAAGGTCAGAGGTATGATAAATCTCAAGTCCAATGTCATTATTTTAAGAAGTGTGGTCATTATGCAAATGAATGTAGAAAGAATAAATATGAAATTAGTAACAAACCAAGTGTAAATTTCACAAAAGAAAATTAAAACCATGATAACATGTTTTTAGCTTGTAATGTAGCGCAAGAAAAACAAAGTGATATATGGTATCTAGATTCAGGGTGTAGCAACCACATGTCAAGGAACATAGAAATGTTTTCCAATCTAGATGAAAGTGTGAAATCTGAAGTAACATTAGGGACTGATACCAAAGTCTCTGTCATGGGAAAAGGAAGAGTTAATATCTTAACGAAGAAGGGGGATAAGAAGTACATCTCAGATGTTTTCTTTGTCCCCGGTCTGAAACATAACCTCATAAGCATTGGACAGCTCATGCAAAAGGGCTACAATGTCTTTTTCAAGAATGATGTATGCACAATTTTGGATAGGCCTCCAAGAAAACCGCTGATTACAAAGGTTCAAATGACAAACATTAGAATGTTTCCCCTAAAATTAAGATCAGATTTGAAGGAAGAAGGTGCACAAGCACAACTATCAATGAACTCACAAGAGAATAGAAGAAAAGATGCAGCTGTCACACAAGTGAACTATCAAGCAAAGGTCAAAGATGAAAACTAGTTATGGCATTTGAGATTTGGACATCTCAACTTTGGAGATTTGAATTTTCTGCATAGGAAAGGTATGGTGAAGGGTTTGCCACTCATAGAAAAACTAGACAATGTATGTGAAGGGTTTGCCACTCATAGAAAAACTAGACAATGTATGTGAAGGATGTATCTTGGGCAAGAAACATAGGGAGACATTTCCAGCATGAAAGTCAGTGAGGGCAAAGGCATCTTTGGAGATTGTCCACTCAGATTTATGTGGACCAATGCAGACACCATCAATTGGTGTCATCCACTATGTATTGACCTTCATAGATGACTACACAAGGAAGACATGGGTCTATCTCCTAAAACAGAAAAGTCAAGTGTTTGAGCGCTTTCGCCAGTACAAGGCCCTTGTTGAGAAGCAAAGTGGACACTACATCAAAGTCCTCAGGACTGACAGAGGTGGCGAATATATCTCAAATGATTTTCTTCAATTTTGTAGGGAGCATGGAATTCACAAGCAATTTACAACAAGATATACACCGCAGCAAAATGGTGTGGCGGAAAGGAAGAATAGGACCATTATGGAGATGGCAAGGAGTATGTTGAAGGCAAAGCATTTGCCAAATGATTATTAGGCTAAAGTTGTCACTTGTGCAGCGTATATCTTGAATAGATGTCCAACCAAAAGCGTCCAGAACATAGTTCCTGAAGAAGCATGGAGAGGAAGAAAGCATAGTGTCACTCATATGAGAGTCCTTGGTTGTGTGGCATATGCCCATGTCCTGGATGAGTTAAGGAAGAAGTTGGACAACAAGGGGGAGAAATGTATATTTGTTGGATACAGTGATGAATCCAAGGCATACAAGCTCTACAATCCATCAACCAAGAAAGTCATAATTAGTAGAGATGTGCAGTTCATAGAAGAGGAAGCATGGGATGGAAGTTTAGAGAAGACAGTCAATGTGAAAGCATGTATACCACATGAGGACAAAGAGGAATTGATAGCAACAAACAATTCCTCAACAGTGACTCCCTCTACTCCTATTCAAGCGCAACAAAGCAGGCAACAAGGAACACCATCAACAAATAATAAGACAGTGTCACACAGTCAAGCAAGTGCTTCTCCAAGCATGCCACAAAGTGCAACACCAAGTGACATGTCAAGCCCATCTTCAACAAGCACAAGAAGACCAAAATTCAAAAATTTAAATGAAATTTATGAGCAAGATGAGGTTGATAGCAGCGCTGGTCTGAATTCATTATTTGCTTTGTTTTGTCATGTAGATGACCCAATCCACTTTGAAGATGCAGTCAAAGATGAAAAATGGGTTGCAGCAATGGAGGAAGAAATAGAAGCAATAGAAAAGAATGACACATGGGAGTTAGTGGACTTGCCGCAAGGAAAACAAGTCATTGGAGTGAAGTGGGTCTATAAGACCAAGAGCAATGTCGATGGGAAGATTGAAAGGCATAAAGCAAGGCTAGTTGTCAAAGGATACAAACAACAACATGGAAGAGATTATGAGGAGACGTTCACACCAGTCGCGAGGATGGAGATAGTGCGTACAGTTGTGGCAATTGCCGCGCAACATAAATGGAAAGTGTATCAAATGGATGTAAAGTCAACGTTCTTGAATGGAATGCTAAAAGAGGAAGTGTATGTTGCGCAACCGCGTGGTTATGAAGTAGAAGGAAAAGAAGACAAAGTGTATCGGTTGAGGAAAGATCTTTATGGGCTGAAGCAAGCGCGACATGCATGGTACAACAGGATAGATGCCTACTTATTGGACAATGGTTTCGACAAATGTGACGATGAGCCTACTCTCTACATCAAAGAGAATGATGATAAGATTCTCATTGCTGCCTTATATGTAGATGATTTGATTTTTATGGGCAGTGATGATTTTCTCATCGTTGATTTCAAACAAGTCATGTAGAATGAATTTGAAATCACTGAATTTGGGTTGTTAAGATATTTTTTGGGCATAGAAGTAAATAAAACAGAAAATGACATTTTTATTTCTCAAGCAAAGTATGTAGTAGACATTTTGGATAGGTTTAAAATGTAGAAAAGTAAGCCCGCACCAACTCCAACTATCATGGGGTTGAAGTTGAGCAAAAAAGATTGCAACAACAATCTTAATCCAACATTATACAAGAGCATGATAGGAAGCTTGACGTATTTGACCACCACTAGGTCGGATATAATGTATGCACTGAGTTTGGTGTCAAGGTTCATGGAGATACCCAAGGAGACACATTGGCAAGCAGCGAAAAGGATTCTAAGGTATGTTAATGGGAAAAAATAGTATGGTGTTTTGTACACCGCAATAGATGATTTCAGGTTGGTTGGTTACACTGACAATGATTGGGTAGGAAGTGTCGATGATAGAAAGAGCACATCAGGATATGTTTTTCATTTGGGTTTCGGAGCTGTTTCATGGGCTTCCAAAAAGCAGCCAATAATTTCATTGTCAATAGCAGAAGTTGAATATGTCGCTACAACAGCAACGACGTGTCAGGTAGTTTGGATGAGAAGGATATTGAGGGATCATCGTCGTGACCAAGAGGGAGAGATCACTATTTTATGCGATAACACATCCGCAATTGCATTGGCAAAGAATTCGGTATTTCACAAGAGGACCAAGCATATTGATGCTAAATATCATTTTAATAGAGAGTTTATTAATAATGATGAAATTGTGTTACAACACTGCAGGTCACAAGAATAATTTGCTGATATTTTCACAAAGCCATTAGCATGTGATTTTTTTTTTTATCTCAGAGATTGTCTGGGAATTGTCAATGGTTGAAGTTACGCTTAAGGGGGAGTGTTGGAAATAATAATCCCAACCACTGCCTTAAACAAACTGACAACCAGCATGCTTGCCCAGTCAACCACTGCACAATTGTGATTTTGTTTGTAAGCAGAAGGACAAAATTCAGAATAGAAGTTCAGAGCGGACCATTCCTCAAAACATCACAGAAGTTAAAACATTTAATGAAGTTTATTAATTATATATGGACAAACATCATTCTGCGACTATTGCCCACTCAACACATCACAGAAATTAAAACATTTAATGAAGTTTATTAATTATATATGGGCAAACATTCATTCCGCGACTATTGCCCACACTCCACAACACCTGCAAGTTCAGAAAATCATTTACTATGTAAAATCGCCCATGTTGTGTATTAAATATTTTCTCTGTCATGTAATTAATGTCAAATTTGTATGTTGTGATAAATATGGATGAAAATGTCATTTGTAATGTTGGGCATGTTGGGCAAGTTAGAGAGCGAGACTCTGTGAGGTAGTGAGGAGAAAATCGTGGAGGAAATTTTGGTGGGCGCGTGAAAACCAGTTTTACGGAGTTTTACAGAAGTTTACTCCGCAACACAGTAATGCGTAAATTGCAGTAAGTCTTTTTGTATTTTCACTTGGAGCTGCAACCTCCATTTATCATGCGAATGTAATTTCTTTATGTTTTGACATATAATATAAAGTGTGGTCAGTTGCGTTATGGTTTTAATCCTTCACAAGTAAATTTCTGCAACCCTCCTTTGTTTTACTCTGTTTTGCCATGAATTATTTCCTGAGTTTAATTAAGTCCCTGTGTGGTTTCGATATCATCGCCACAACTTAAAGATTTACCTTTCCGCAACTGAATTTGACCTTGCCTACTTTGCCGCAACTGATTTCTGAGTTCCTCTACCCCTGCAAAATTATTTTTCTAACATCGAAATCATATCAACCATGGTCTATAGCTTACTTCACTACAAATAATCCAGCGAGAGGAGATAGACATTTCTTATAATAGGCATTGATAGGTAATGCAATCTACAATATTTCTGTATTATTCCGAATATATAATTAGGGGCTATGGAAAAAAGTCGAATTCTGCTTACAGATTAACTAATGCAGTCAACAGTGCAATATCTTTAGGCAGCAATCCTGTAAGATTTCTTCCAGACAAATAGCTGGCAGCAACAAAGTATCGTGAGCTCTTACAAATTCAACTATACGATTTGACCTGGAAACAAATCAACGAATTAAGCTTACAGTTTCGAAATTCTTATGTCGGAAGAGCTGTTATCACAGCCAATTCCTTCCCACTCGACCAGATAACAAGGATCAGAAATCCAATCCTTTATGTCAAAACTCCTTTTGAGAGCGTCAAGAGCGTAAACTGCAGTTTAAGAACTATTGGATTAGGCATTGAATGATAATTGCTGTAATTTCAGTATAAGAAGTTTTACTCATTCGACTTAGTTCCTTGGTGTGTGTAACATAGCCAGAGATACTCGAAAGCACTAAGTATAGGAGGGCGGTTGGAGTTAGGGGCTTCAGTAATTTTAAAATAATATCATATTTGATTGGGGAGGAATGCCTTCCCTAAGGCAGAATGATTGCGCATGAGAGTAATGCACAGGACAGTAGTGGCTTAAAATTGTTCTGGATCAGTTATCTCGGGGTAAAAAGATCTCAATTTAGACTTAATGAGCATCTCGATCTCAACAAAATACAACTGCAGCAATGATTTGGCCCCTTGGGGTGTTGATGACACTTTGATTGAAGTGATGTCCAAGTTATTTCCCTCCCAAGCCGTTTGCATGACAACACTGAGAGGAAGTTCCTTGTTATGTTTTGTTGAAACAACGTTATGAGAACATACACGTGTATCTTTACTTCCTGTATTTAAAATTGAATCATCTATTTTCTAGAAGCTAGATAATCACCCATACAAAGCTATTCATCTTAATCTTTTGACAAAAGAAATATTCACAACTGTTCCATAGCCCCAATCAAAATTAGTTTTCACATATCATACTTTTTTGTATGTAAGATATAAATTGAGAAAGAAATATCAAAATGGATGACTGGGTCTAATATCTCAAATAAGAGGTCTAGAGTATAATTGTAGAAATTTGCAAGAATTGAAAAATAAAATTGGAAAATATAATGAATTTAATATTTTAATATTAATGAGAATCAATACATAGACGAGCATCTAAGTTAAGCTTAACTATATGCATCCACTGAGCCTCTAAGTTAAGCTTAACTATATGCATGCACTGAGCCTAACTAAAGTTAAGTGTACTTTATGCTATGTTGATGTGAATGTACACCACATGCAAGCACTAAAGCTATCCAAATCTAACTAATGTGCATGTACACCAACACCCTCACCCCCCTAAGCATAACTTAGGTGAGAATGATGCAAGATGGATGAGTCTGAGAAACAAAGCCATTTTAGGTTCCTATGTATAAAGCATGAAAGAGGAAAGAGGGAAAACCAAGTGGGAAATAAAAAAACCCCCCAAAATACAATGTAAAACTAAACGAAAAGACAACTACTAGGAAATTGTGTCCTTCACCCTGAGACGATCCTATAGAAAGTGAAACTCCTCCTTAGTGAAAGTCTTGGTGAAGATGTCGCCAGTCTACTCAAAACTCGGACAATTTTGTAGATTGATGATCCCATCTTGAATCAATTCACTGGTGTAGTGCATGTATATCTCGATATGTTTTGTATGTTGCCACTACACTAGATCTCCGCAAAACTTCAATGTACTCTAATTGTCACACCATATGCCAATGGAATGATGGAAAATGATACCAAGCTCGGAAATAAAATGTTGCAGCCAAATGGCCTGAATGGTGGCTTTGACTGATCCTTTGTACTTAGCCTTTCTTGATGATAAAGCGATGGTGGTCTACTTCTTGCTTGACCAACAAATGGGGTCGGATCCCAAATTAAGACTATAGTCAGAGGTGGACTTGCGATCAAGGTTGCCGCCAACACAATCTAAATCTGTTAACCCAATGAGGTCCAAAGAATAATTAGTTGCATAATGCATCCCATAGGTGATTGTCCCATGGACATATCGAAGGATTTTTTTTGCAGCTTTCCAGTGTAACTCATGTGGCTCTTACATGTATCTAAAAATTTCTCCTATAGCATATTATGAGAGATCAGGATGGCAATGAGTGAGATAAAGAAGACTCCCAAAAAGTTGATGATACAATGTGTAATCAACCAATGGTGTGTCTTTGCCATCCTCAAAATTTATCCCTAATAAGAAGGATGTGGTTGTTGGCTTGCAGTCACTCATATGAAATCATGCTAAAAGATCCCTATCATACTTTGGCTGAGAAATGGTAATCCCAAAACCATTTTGATTGTTCTCTAGTCCTAAGAAGAAAATGAGTCAACCCATGTCTTCCATAGAAAAATGGCTATGCAATGCAATTTTAATCTTCACAATGACAAAAATTGAATTACCTACTATCAAAAGATCATCTATGTAGAGTATTATGATCAACAAGGAGTCAGTTTTCTAGGATCTTTGAAAAGACTAGAAAATTTATCCTTTGCAACCTTCTCCAAATCTTCTTATGAGCTTCTAGTAATACCATGTTTAGCCTTAATTTCCCAATAAAATTTGAAACTCTCCTAAAATTTGTAAATTTATGTAAAATGCCCATGTTTACATCTCCATCCTTTACACAAATTTCTCTATATTTCAATATACATTCCTCCTCTTCAACTTTTAGCATCTAGGACATTCTCTCTTATGTATTAAAAAGGAACAATTTCACTTCTTTAAGAAATTTTGAGGAGATATAGGATTGAAAAGTGTTGTTATACTCTTGTTTAGTAAAAACCTTGAACTATTGTTTGAGTTCATTCATTTTGAAAACCCAAGATTCAATGGCATAACTAGAAGGTCTAGCTAACAAGTCAAACTAACAAAACTTCTCCAAATAGGTGAAAGAATCATCTTTCAGCCTAGAGTGGTTGAATTTGAGAGAATAAATAATGGAAGAAGCTTCAAAATCCAACTAAAGAGAGAATAGGAATAGGTAAGAGATACCTTCAATACTAACCTAAGATCGAAATTTACCTAACCCATCAGCTAGGGATTCAACTAACAAAAATAAATTAAGTCTTTTAGCAATCCCTTGTTCTCCCAATCTCCCATTCCTCCAAGTAAGGACCAAGGGAATGGGACAAACATTAATAAGATTTTAGTATTGAATTAGTTGAGAAAAGGCATGAGCTAAGGGGTCAATTTGAGCATTAAGCCCCCAAATTTCACTAGCAGAAGTAGTGAAATTTTGGTCCCTTGCTAATATGAGAGATTGGTGGAGTAGAAAATCACTATCATGTAAGTTTTTCCAAAACACATTTTTTTCCACATACAACCCATAACAGTTAACAAGTAGGATAGCTCTATCCATCCCTCTTAAAGAACCTTCCAAAATAATACTAACCTTCAAAATTAAGGGTCTAAAGATAGCATCCCTTGGACTTCACATAACCATTAGACCCGTAGAATGCCCCATTGCCTTCATAGTACAAACATAACACCCAAGATAGATCATGACAAACTCCTCACAAGCATTTTCCCTTGACACCATAGTTTCCTAGATTAAAATTACATAAGGCCTATGAAACTCAATATGTCTCATATGTGCATGTTTCTTTGGAGGTCCCCCTACTCCATGGATACTTAGAGACATCAGTATCATGAGAAACCTTCTCAAGAGGGATTCTCCACTCTAAGTTCCCTATGATTACCAGTAATATTTTTGACCTCCTTAAATAGCTACCCCTGGATAGCTCCTTGATGGGCCAACTCTTTCTTGTTTTTTGGTTTCTTTCTAATAGTCACAGTATTAAAGGAAGTTTTTAAATTTGAGCACTCTAGAGCCAATGAATGCAAGGAGTGAAAAATGAATAAAGGAGAGAGGTTTAATGAATCCTTATAGGAATGGTCATGAGGAAATGACCCAAGTATTATAGAGTCCCCCAACTCTGGACCATTTAAAGGTTGAGGAGTCAAAGAATATGAAAATTGGTCACTAGGAGGGGGCTTATTAGAAAACATTCCCGAGGAACCAAAGGTTTCAAGACAATTTTAAAGAAGCAAGCAAACAAAGTAGTTTGGGGGCCCGAGAAGATCTTAAAATAAGATTGTGACATTTCTTCCCACCCATTAGATGACACGACTTACCAAGAATAGTAGTTTTCTTGCTCAAAGGGGGAATTCTTCATTATACAAACATTTTAGAGCCTGATTTTTGTAAATCGGATTATCATCAAAATCATGTTCAAATAAATTGTAATGGTCGTAAGGGAAGAGATGCATTCAATTTCATCTAGCAACAAAATCTCTTTGAGAGTAAGAGATTGAATTAACTTACATGAGAATGCTTCCAAGAGGGCAGATTCTTTCTCGGGAAATGTAGGAGCACAATCTACCCAAGATTTCATTCTAGAAACTTTAGTGTTGTGAAGCTCCAAAAGTTGCGCCTTTGTGCACAATTCTAAAATATAAAGGGATTCCAAGGATCCATTCCTAGGGAGAAAAGGAAGTCCATCAATAGGGAAACCGCTAGGAGGAGAAGGTGCATCCCCATGAATAGTGAGTGGAAACCTCTTAGTGTTTACATCCAATTCTAAGACAAGTGGGAGGTCTCCTGCTATAATGGCATGACGTGGAGGCTCAACATCTAAGAATTTTTTGCCACACTGATAATGGGGAAGACAAAGACACCACTTGAGTCCCCAAATCAATAATGGAACTGCCAACATGGAATTCACCATAAACTATATTAGGATTTTCCAACTCATTCATATGGGCCACCTCAGAAGCCCTGAAATCAATTCCTCCCCCCCCTAATGGCACCCGTGACATCGTCCTCAAAAAGCTATGAATCTGCCAATGAGAGTATGGAACCCACCACTCGAGTGAGCTAGTGGCCCAGGCAACCCCTTGAAGAAACCTCCCCACTCTAATAGTAGCCAAAACTTTGCACATGCAAGCCTAATTTTGAAAGACCCGACTCACGAGGAACTACCAAATTATCTTCAAAGCCCATAAGAGGAACTTGACTAGTATCTAGGTTGAGAACAAGCTTATTTTCTTAACTAAATTAAGTCTTTTGTGAATTAAGGTTTCTAATGACACCATAGGCACATAAATGGGACTTTCTAGAAGTCTAGGGGTTGACTGAATGAATTTTCCCCTTGGAAAATCTCTAACTCCATTGGAAGTCCTAGGTATACATCCAATTCAACCAATATCCATAAAATCCTTTTGTTAAAATCCACCAGAGACAAATCATCAAAATAGACGAATGCACCAATGTTGTTGGCCACCTTTCCAACAATCTATTGGGTCCAAAGATCTAGAGGAAATCATGCTAACTTAACCCAAATATTTTGAGACTTGAGTTTCTTTGAGAACAAATTAAAACCTACATGCCATATCTAGAGTGAAATATTGCCATGACCAATCACCTAGGGCTTCGTATGGATCAATTCAAGGTCTATTTCATTCAAGAAATGAAAGTGAAGCTACTTGTTTCATAAGCAGACTAAAAATGGGTGCATAGTCGAGTTGTGGCTTCCAATTTTGAGACACTTAATGTAGAATCTACTCCTTCTTGGGGGAAATGTAATAGAATTTACCCACCAATGCCCTTGTCACCAAGTTGGTCACTACTGATGTCGACATCACACACCTAGAGTAAGGGCTAGCTTCTCAACACAAGTTTGCATAAATTTGGGGGGTCTTTTAGCCCTCACTATTACTTGATGCAAGAGCATCTCATATTTAATTTTTATGTAATTATTTAATTAAAGAATCTAGGATTTTCTAGAATTAGTGAGTCATTCTAGAATTAATTAGGAGATAGGGAAGTTAGGATATAATCCTAAAACTCAAAGGATAGCCCTCAAATTCTTCCAAATATCTAGGAGGAAGTATGTCTAGGACATTCGAGAGACTTCTTTCCTCTAAATAAATAGTCATGTAATCTTTTCGGAAAATCAAGTTTGAGAGTTTTGAATTAATTAAAGCTTTGGAGCGTGATTTAATTTAATCAATATTTTTGTGTTCAAGTTTGGGAGCATTGCACCACTACTCCTTGAGGATTTGCTTTGGGATGATGTGGCAGATATTTTCGACAATGACAAGAACTCCCAACCTCCTGTGGTCGAATCACCATACCACCATCCAAGAGAGTGTCACTAGCCCTCAACATGGTGAGTGTCACTAGCCCTCAACTCCTCATGCTTAGCATTGCTAGGATTTTTTGGGCACTTCATGTGGTTAAGATCAAGATTAGATAGAAAAAAAAAGAGTTTGAGAAGTTAACCTAAATCCATCACCCGCGTTAGAAAAGCCGTGGTAATCCTGAGTGGACATGACTTCCCCTCATTTTCTCGCAGTGGTGTGTGACCAAAGTGTTATATTCACCTCACCCTTCAAGGGATCAATATGTAATACACCACACCCTCCAAGGGATCAATATGTAACACAGAACCTATCTACAAATTGATGCTCCTCTAAATCCAACATCCCGATTTCCACGCCTCTAATCAACTTACCCATATTGTGTTCTTTATTACCTCCTTCATGCACCATTTCTAGGGAAAATCAGCAATTTCCCAATTGCACAAATCAAAATATTAAATTAATTCCTCCCTAACGTATTCCGAGACAACTCTCTCACTCAATCTCCAACGTAATATGACAAATCAACAATTTCCCAATTTCAAAAATCAACATATTAAATTAATTTCTTCCTAACGTATCTCCGAGACAACGCTCTCGCTCAATCTCCAACATGTCAATGTCAGTTGACGTCATCTAGAGTGAAGGAAGGTGACTTTGTTGAATTGGGTACCATAACCATTGAATAATTTTCATCCATTCATCCAAGTTACTAAGACATCTCAGGTCGTTGCTTTATAAGATTACAACTGTCTATCTATAGTATTTCTCCAACCTAATCTGTTAATGCCAGCTGATGTCTTCTAGAGTGAAGGCAGGTGACTGTGCTGGATTGGGTACAATAACCATTGAATAATTTGTAACCATTCATCTAAGTTACTAAGACATCTCAGGCTGTTGTGTTATAAGATTACAGTTGTCTATCATATTATAGTATTTTTAAGCTTGACCTGGGTTTACGAGAGATTGCTCCTCAACGATATTGATCGGGTCACACCCCTTTCTCAGTGGTTTTTTGTTGTAAAAATCAGTGCCCACTATCAATGCTACGACTATCATTAGAATTCTGCTAAGAGTTACTTCTAAGAAAACTCCCAATTTTCTCTTCTTAAAAATTGGCAAAGGCTGAAATAGGTGACGGTTTTCACAGTAGCTGCAGCACATTAAAAAAAAAGATTTCCCATAAATGTAGGCCAGTAAGATCATTTATAATTTCAATTTTAGATATGTATGGCAATGCTAGTATTAAAAATAGGAAAGAAAATTATGAACCTCAAGATCTTAAAAAAGATTTGTTGAAAAATATTATTACTTCATTTTCAATGAATTCTTGAGAAATTTTTGAAATGTTGTGCGGGAATCACACCACTTAGATTGTTATTTTCTATTAGCCTGTCATAAGGAACATTTCTGCATGATGATAGTGATTAATTTTTTTAATTTGAACAACGTCTGTGAAAAATAAACTCGTATAAGAAAAGTATTACAGTGAGATGATGCTCGTTAATTTTTTTTTTATTGAGAATAGAAATAATAATAATAGCGAAATTGTTTTTCGGATTAATCACATCATTAAAATTTAGTCAACATTTCCAACTATCTAATATGATTCATCTTCTCATGACAATAATAATTAAAAAAAGTGGAACTTTCTCTCTTTAAAGTTTTTGAGTTTTGATAGCCCCTCCTTAATGCTACCACTAAGGTTATTGTTTTGTAGATACCTAAAAAAATAATTAAATTCAACGCGCTGCAATTTCTCGGTAAAATAATGATAAAAACCAGTTGTGAGAAAATGCATAACAACGTGAACATTTCTTGTTGAGAACACGGGGGCTTCACTCAATGAACATTTTCCCTATCACGTGCGTTCGCGACATATTAAACAATACCCTTAATTTGACTACATATTAGAAAATACTCCTAAAAATCACATTATTTAACCCTTTACCAATACGAACCCAATACACCTTCCCAATTTAAAAAACCCCTACTTCCACTCCATATTGTAGGTATCCATTTTTTCATTAACATTTTTTATACCCCTTTATATTTTTTCATTAACTTTGAACTCCATTTTTATACATTCCAGTATAAAAACCCTTTACCCCCTATATATCCTCCAATATATTATGTCATTTTTTCTTCAATATATATCCCCCAATATGAACCCACGCGGTATGGTATTTCTCCCCTAGTGGAGCCCCCGTGGTTGAGAATTAACAACATTACTAAATTGGAGAAATCCGACAATGGCCCCATTAGATGATTATTGTCAAGTAACCTGCTAATTTCAACATTAGGAATGAATGAATCTTCCTTCCACTATAATATTCATATCATGGCAGACGGTGCTCCCTTTACATGCAGGACCATCATATCCTATTAATTAAAGATCAGAGGCTTTGAGCATAGTCAATTAACTAATTTAAATACACTTGGAAGACACTTTATTACTAAACCAAGTATTTTGTAATAGCTATATATTTGTTCATTCTACAACTTTTGAGTTCAGGATTTCATAGAAGGGATAAATAAATTCTAGACAAATAAAAGTATAATAATGTTTACATGTGAACTAATGTTGTCAAGCGTCCAATATCCTCAGGTATAGATCTTGTAAGATTCCTTCGTGACAAATTCATGGCAACAACAAAATTATGATTAACTATTACAATTTCAAGTACAGTGGGTTCAATTTCAGCTAATAATGGACTATAAATAAACAAACAAAATAAGTAAACTTACAGTTCCAAAATTCTTAAGTCAGAAGAGTTGTTATCACAGCGATTTCCTTCCCACTCGATCAAATAACAAGGATTAGATGTCCAATTTTTTATGCTAAACTTACTTTTGATGGCGACAAGAGATTCAACTGCAAGGTGAATTGTACTTGGTTAGACACTATTGAATCATACCATCACAAATTTGTGTATGGGAAGTTTGGTCAGGGCACTTACCGTCTTGTGAATATTGTTGGAAAGGTAGAGGAACTTAAACACAAAATTCACACAAAACACACGAGTTGTGACTCTTCTATTGATCACACAAAAGCTTGATTATTACAATGAACCGAGTGACAGGTATTTAATCTTTTCCAACTAGCGACTTGCCTAAAATATCTTGACATGCAACCACACACTTAATTTGACTAAGACTTAAATCGACTTGACTCAACGCTTCAACACTCAAAACTCAACACTCAGTTAATTGAATCTCTAATTTTAGCCAACTCTTCATGTGGGAGTAATTAGTTTATTTTAACAATCCCCCTTAAATACGACCACTAAACTAAAACTGACTCATAGTAACTCAAACATGCCTCCTAGTCTATGTCTCAGCTAGGCTTACAACACCCAAGTTTCTTCTATGAAACTCAAACACATCTTTCGCTAATAACTTAGTAAATATGTTAGCCAATTGATCACTAGAATTATAAGGCTTCAAGTGAACTTCTCCATTCCTCACAAGTTCTCTAATAAAGTGATATCTAATATCGATACACTTTCTCTTTTGATGAAACACACTATTATTGGATAGTGCAATCACTGAGGTGTTGTCACAATATATTGATGTTGATACTTGTTGTTTTTGTTTGAGTCCATCAAATACTCTTCTTAACCAGACTTAGTGACATGTTGTTGATGTTTCTACTACATTTTTTGCTTCTGCTGACGAAAGTGTCATAATGGGTTGCTTCTTAGATGCCCATGAAATCACACCTGAACCAAGATGGAACACATAACCAGAAGTTCTCTTCTTATCATCCAAACTACCTGCAAAATCACTATCTGTGTATCCTCTCAAATCCTTCCATTTTGTGCTTGCATACGTTATGTCGCAATCTCTAGTTCCTGCTATGTATCTCAAAATCCTTTTTCCCGCACTCCAATGTGTGTCTTTTGGAGTCTCCATAAATATGGAAATAAAACTCACTCCTTGCATAATATCGGGTCTTGTAGCTATAAGATACATGAGGTTGCCAACCAATCTTTTGAATAGAGTTGGATTGACATCTGATCATTCATCATCCTTTCTTAGCTTTGTACCTGTCGCAACTGGTGTAGGGACATGTTTAAAATTCTCCATCCCGAATCTTTTCAACAAATCTTTGGCATATTTATTTTGGCAAATAAAAAATCATTTTTCATATTTGTCAACTTCTATGCCAAGAAAATATTTCATGAGACCAAGATTTGTCATAGCAAATTATTTCATCATGGCTGCTTTAAATTCATCTAACTCAAAATCACATGTAAAAATCATGTCATCAACATATAAGAAAACAATCAAAATTTTTCCATGCTCATTTGCCTTTGTGTACAAGGTAGGCTCAATGTTGTTTTTGCAAAATCCATTCTTGATCATGTATCTATCAACTCTGTTACACCAAGCTCTAGGTGCTTGCTTGAGTCCATATAGCGCTTTCTTCAACCTATAAACTCTATCTTCTTTACCTTCAACATCATATCCTAGAGGTTGCTGCACATAAATTTCTTCTTCCAAAATTCCATTCAAGAAGGATGACTTCACATCCATCTGATATACTTTCCACTTGTTCTGATTTGCTTTGGCTAGAACTGCTCTTACAGCATCCAATCTGGCTACTGGAGAAAATATTTCTCCAAAATCTATTCCCAGTAGCTTCGAGAATCCTTTTGCTACAAGTCTTGCTTTAAATCTGTGAATTTCACCTTTCTCGTTCAAATTTGTATTGTACACACATTTTACACCAATGAGATTTTTGTCCTTTGGAAATTCAACCAAATCCCATGTATTATTCTTTTCAATAGCTTCAATTTCTTCATCCATGGCTTGCAACCAATTTTCATCTTTGATTGCTTCTTCAAACGAAAAAGGTTGGAATGACAAGAATGCAAAATTTGAACTAGCATCTAAATCATCATAAATATCTTTCAGACACCTCATCTTTCTCTTACCATTTCTTGATTCATCACATGATTGATTGTTGGGAAAATCTCGATCTGTTGATTTGCTTGAAGATCCATGATGCTCAGAAAATCTTGGAGTCCTTGTTGGTGTTTATTTGTTTGGTGTCTTCACCTGTGATTCTTGTTGCTCCTTTTCTGCTACATCATCTTCTTCCATCAGTGGCACGTGTGCATAAAATATTTTGTCTATAGTCCCATTCCACGACTCTTGTTCGTTGAACACAACATCTCTACTAATTATGGTCTTCTTGGTGATAAGGTTATACAATTTGTAAGCTTTTGGCTCCTCACTATAACGAGTAAATATGCATATTTCACTTTTATCGTCCAATCTACCTCTTCGCTCTTTAAGCACATGTGCATAATCTACATATCCAAATATTGTGAGATGAGATATGCTACAAGACATACCTGACCATGCTTGTTCTGGTACTATGTTCATCACACTCTTTGTAGGAGATATGTTGATCACATAAATAACACATGCAACTGCTTCTACCCAATACTCATTAGGCAAGTTTCTCCCTTTCAACATGCTTCTTGCCATGTTCATAATTGTCCTATTCTTTCTCTCTGCTACACCATTATGTTGCGGTGTGTACCTAGTTGTGAATTGTCTTCTGATTCCATGTTGTTTGCAGTAATCATGGAATGCCTATGAATCATATTCTTGACCACGATCTAACCTCAATATCTTGATATCTCGATCACTTTGGTTCTCTTCTAAGGCGTTGAATTCTTTATACCTTGCAAAAGTTTCAGACTTTTGCTTCAAGAAGTAAACCCAAGTATTTTTGCTATAGTCATTAATGAAAGTAAGGAAGTAACTACTTCCACCAATCGATTGTGTCCTTATAGATCCACACAAGTCTGTATGAATTAGCTCAAGAGGTTGCTTTACTTGGTATGCAACTCCATTCGGAAAAATTTCATGTTGTTGCTTTCCCAAGATGCAACACCCACAAGTACTAGCAGGTTCTTTGATGGGAGGTAATCCTCTAACCATCTGTTTTTGTTGCAACAATCTTAAACTAGAAAAGTGCAAGTGTCCAAATCGAAAATTCTATAACCAATAATCATTAGAACATGCAACTGTACAAGAAGTGACCTGATCACTGTAATTCATAATTAGAGGAAAGAGTATGTTCCTTGTCATCTGCATCTTCGATGCCTACTACTTTCTTGGGGGCTTGTCCTATATAACACATTCTTGACCTTGAAAGATACCTATGTATCCTTTCCGTGTCAATTGACCAAAACTTATCAAATTATGTTTGACACTCGAGACATAATATACCTCTGAACTTGTCTTCGACTCCCCCTCCTTGGTCAGAATGTCAACAACTCCTTTGCCATCTACATCCACAGGCTTGTCAGTCCTCAACTTTACCTTTGTCTTCACAGATCGATTCTTTGCAACCAAATTCTTATTGCCTGTCATGTGGTTACTGCAACCACTATCTAATAGACACACACTATTAGAAGGTTTTTGCATGGTATGGCAAGCTAGGAACATGGATTTAGTACTCTCTATAGTGACATTAGCTCTCTGGTTTCCTTGATTAAATATCTTCTTCCTACAATAACAAGCATAGTGACCAAATTTACTACAATAACAATATCTCAACTTTGATTTGTCAAATATTTGATTATTGCTGAAGTTTCTGTAGTTGCTTCCAATTTCATGTTCATGATCTTCTCGGCCATCTCTGTGACCACCATATCTTCTGCCTCATCCTATGCCTCTTGATCTACTTCTGCCTCGACCTATGTCTCTTGAAATAGAAACTTGACTTTTGAAAGCAATTTCTAAAGTGGAACCCTTATTTCTGTCTATGCTTGCCTCATGTGATAGAAATGATCCCATCAACTCATCAACTGTCAATAATGACAAATCCTTGGCTTCTTCTATGGTTGTTACCACAACATCAAATTTGGTAGACAAAGATCTGAGGACCTTCTCAACCACTGTTCGATCTTTAATTTGTTCACCATAATGACAATCATGACCTGATTCATGAAAGAATCGATGTCCTTTGTCTCCTTCATCTGCAGACTTTAAAAGTCTCTCCTAGTATTCTGCAACTTAATAATATTGACTTTGGACATACCTTTATGGTTTGTCACCAAAGTATCCCATGCTTCCTTTTCTGAAGACGTGATCATAATTTTCTGGAACACTTCTCGGTCCACTCCTTGTTGTATAAGCTACAACTCTTGTGCATTCTTCTTGTTGTCTTTCTTCTATTTTTCCCTCTCTACATTAGTGAGAGCCCGTTCTTCTGCTTCATCATTAGGTTTTGAAAACCTAATTTGGACATAATCCCAAACATCATGAGCCTGCAAAGTGGTTTCCATCTTAATGGACCACACATCATAATCTTTCCCTGTAAACGGTAGAAACTGGGAGTGGAAATTTGAGAAAGCCATCTTTCTTCAAAAATTTCTCTTTAAAAAACCTTAAATTTCTTTTTTTATAAGCTTTGCAAAACTTTAGCAATTCCCACCCTATAATGTCCCAAAACACTATATGAAAAAACTTTATAAAACCCCTTTTGTTTTAAAAACTTTATGAAAAAAATATAAAGCCCTTCCACTAAAAATGCTTGAATATTTGTTGTTGTTTATATAAATAATATTTTAATAAAAAACACTTGTATATAAATCATAACCTTTAAAGTGCACCCTAGAGACGACAGAGATACGGATCGAACCCGGAGATGGCCCAAAACTTTTGCGTCTGCTACTTCTCGGGCTCGGTAACCGGTTTAGTGCATGGAGGATCCAGCTCCACGGCCGTCTGTAGACATCCACAGCCTCGGGCTCAAGCGAATCCTGGGGGAAAAACACCCCTGGACCGCCGAAATCTGCCAGAAACAAAGACAAAGGGCGCTGTAAAGTATTGGAACGAAACAAGGGTTTCGCACGACCATTCAGGATATCACCAGAATCTTGCAGACGAGAACAAGCTCGGAGGTGAAGCGGCTTTCTGCAACAACAGAACTCGTGGGAAGGCAAACAATATTTCTTGTTCAAGGTATGGAAGAAATACCCCCTTCACCGAATATCAGAATGATGCTCTGTTTTTTATTGGAATAGATCTGGTTTTTCTCCTACCCTGGAGCTCCGTAAGGGTTTCTTTCCCATCGATCCGCGGCATCCTGTACAAAACAGGCCCAAAACTAACAGAACCAGACCCTATTAAGGCAAATCGACCCCATCTCGTACAGATCCAGGGGAATGTGCGCAGATCAAGACTTGGTTTTGTTGAACTAAATACCAACAAGGCAGATCGGTCTCATATGGAAAATAGGACTCATCCCATAACAGATCTGGTCGCCCATACACTGATATGGGACATGCAAAAGCCACAGGAAAATATCCCTGCATCAGATCTATCAATTATAAAAGTCGGAACTCCGGCAAGAGGAATCTATCAAAAAGCTCAGATCTGTGGAAAAGAAACTGCCACGCAGCGACTTCAGCAAGGCTCGAACCCCAGAGCAGAAGAATTCATACAACTCTTCCTAAAACCACCGGAAGGAAACAATCTCTGTTTGAGATTAGGGAAGGGCAGCAGCATCCTAGATTTACGGAACAGGATACAAACCCTTCTTGGCATCCCAAAACAGGGGCAAAACCTGATCTACAAGGGACGCAGCCTGCAGGACCACTACACCCTCCAGGATTATAATATAACCACAGATTCAACAATCATCATAAACCTCCGTCTGAGAGGAGGAAGCACTGGTTCCAGTTCAAAAAATACAGCCTCATTCAAGGACGCGGTGAAAGGGAAAGGGGAAAACTTACAACCAAAACCAGGTTCAGCACCAGAATTACCAGGCCCTTACATTGTGGAACAAACACTGGAATCTCCAACGATCCAAATAACGTTGCGAGAGGTAACTGATCTACACACTGATCTAGCCACTCGTGCTGTTATATGTAGATTCAACGGTTTCTGGCCAAAATCAGATGCACTGCATCAATGGATTTTCACAACATGGACACCTGACTGTGAAGTTCACCTATGCTCAAAGGGTTTCTTCATAGTCATTCTTAGAACAGAACAAGAACGTGATGATATTATCAACCAAGGGCCTTGGTTCTGGGGCAAGGCTGGCCTCTTTACCACCCCCTGGTTCCCTGAATTTGATGCGAATACTATGAAAGTAACAACAGTCCCTGTTTGGGTGAAGCTACACAACCTCCCTCTCCACTTCTGGCATTACAAAGTTTTATCAGCCATTGGAAACACACTGGGGAAATTCCTCAAAATAGATAGAGAAAGAGTAAATCTAGGAATATTCACCTACGCTAGAATCTGCGTAGAAGTGGATCTAAGTCTGGGACTACCGGATCACATTACATTAAACTATAATAATACGCAGAGGATACAAACGCTTGATTATGAAAACACAGCATTCAGGTGCCTAAAATGCATGCAGACAGGACATCTCCAAAACACCTGCCCAATGGGAAAGAGGGACCCCAAAGAGAACAAGAAACAACAGAAAAAGGCGAGGGGATGGCAACACACTGATTGGAGGGAAAAAGAGGACGTGCAAACTGAACCAACAGGAAAACAAACAAAACCTGACATACCAATGGAACAGGAATACACTCAAGAAGGACATGCTACAGACACACAATTGGGACCTGACATTTTGAAACAGCCACCAGACATTCAGTTTGAAGCAGGTGGCATCAAACGAACCCATGGATCTGAAGGCTCGGAATCCGACAAAGAACAACTAATAACTACAACAGAAAATCAGCTGGCTCTCATTGCACCAAACTCTGATGGCTGGCGAAGGGTGGAGAAGAAGAAGGGCAGGAAAGCATAGCCCTGATGACATCCATTTTTGTATTTTTACTCACTTATTTTGCAACCTCTATTTGCTTGCGAATACAGGAATAGTCTTTCTGCATATGCTTAAGCATCTACAAAATGTATTTTTTTCATACTCTGAATAAAATTACGACTTTTTCTACGAGAAAAAAAATCATAACCTTTTAAAAAAATCATTTTAAGAATTTTCAAAATGAATGGTTTCAAAAACAAATCTGTTGTAACTTGCAAACTTCGAAAAAGACAACCTGCGTGCCTTTGGAAAATAAAACTTTCTTTGACTTCCGTATTTGATTACGAAATTTTGAAATTTCGCTTGCTTACGGCGCCGCGCATGCTCGACAAAGCCCAAACTGCGCAATTAACCCGACAGAATTTGCGCAGTTTTTACACTAATGAAGTGCGAAATTTGCTTCACTCTTAATGAATCGACAAAATTTGCAACACAAATTTTTTAAAAAAGTTGTTAGCTTTTTTTTCTTGGTCCTCTTCTTACTGGCTCTACAGGTACCACAGATTTTGTGATCCTTTCTCAGCTCTGAGACCAATTTGTTGGAAAAGCAGAGAAGCTTAAATACAAAATTCACACAAAACACACCACCTGTGACACTTCTATTAATCACAAAAAAACTTGATTATTACAATGAACCTTATAAAGGGTATTTAACCTTTTTCAACTAGCCACTCACCTAAAACATTTTGACATGCAACCACACCCTTACTTTAAATATGACTTAACTCTACTTGATTCAACACTTCAACACTCAGTTAATTGACTCTCTAATTTTAACCAGATTTGAGCAACTCCTTATGCGAGAGTAATTATGTTATCTTAACAAATATGTGCCAGTTGCGTATCGATTAGTGAATAAGACTCATCAGAGTTGATTATAGGTTCTAGGGTGTTTTTAGCGGCCTTCTCGATCCCGAATGTGAAGCTATCCTTCGAAATATATTTGGTTAGGAGATTACGCTCTGTGGCAGAATAATTTGGCACCAACGAAATGATGTTAGTTCCATATATGCCAGTTATCTGGACATAAAAGGTTGTGGACTGAAGCTGATTTATTGTCTCGATCTCTGCAAAATACATTAACAATAATGTTCTTCTTCCTGGGATCGAAGTTAAAGTAAATGTAATGCCAACCCATTCCGAGACATTTACAACCCACGTTGTTTGCATGAAAGCAGCTGGAGGAAATTCGTTTGTATTGTTCGATGAAATGGACTGTGTCGTTACTGTCACTACAAGATTTTTATCATTTCGAAATTCGTCTGTATTGTTCGATGAAATGGGATGTGTCGTTACTGTCACTACATGATTTTTATCATTCTGAAAGTCTTTTGTGTTGTTCAATGAAATGGTATGTGTCGTTACTGCCACTACATGATTTTTATCATTCCGAAAGTCGTTCGTATTGTTCGATGAAATAGGACGTATCGTTACTGTCACTACACTACCTTTATCATTCTGAGGCGGTTGTGGTCTCCAGAGGCAGTAGAAGTTGTCCTCTCATACCTTTCAAACACAAAAAAACAAAAAAAACAAAAAAAAATATCACAACCGTATCATAATTGGCCTTCAAACACCAATCTTAACTTCGTTGTGTCAGCCCTCGAGCGTCAAATGTCTAACTTCTCTCCAATAACCATTATCAATCATTATAGGGAAACTACCAAATTAAAACACAAATATCAATTATATGAACAGAGAATTGAAGTTTAGACAGTACTTGTAATTTTTTGAAAAAGATAACCCTACGACCCATCTAGTTATATGCCAAAGTTTCTCTACATTATCTCACAGAAAAGGAAACCGACGACCACGCAGGAGACTGGGTTGTCTTTACTGCGTAGCTGTCAGATGCAAAGACAGATCCTCGACACGGTGGCTAAATGTCTCTGGAAAAACAAATAAAAGGTCAATTTGTTCACCTTATTTCGGTAGAACCATCAACATTCCTCCTTTCTATGAAATGCAAGAGTGTTCTTGGTTTAGTCGCTGCATACATGCCGACCGTAAGACTCCTCAACTCGATAGCGTTGATAAAAGGATATCAGTGTGTTCTAATCAAGCAAATATTGAGTACACTACCAAAACTAACCAAGAGTCGTTCATAAAAATGTACATTTGTATGTATGAATGATACATTCTCCAAAGCCAACGAACCAAGAGTCTCAATAGAGAAAGAAAAGCTTGGCACTGTTGGAATCCACTATAATTTCCAAGAGTAAACCATAGCCTTAACAAGTATGGCACTTCTGGAACCGGAGGAAACTGATAACAAGATTTAGTGAGATCCTTTTGGAAAAACCGTCTAGTGTGCAAGTATCAACCCAAAGCATTTTCAAAGACGTCGATATCTCGATTGCAGGTTGCCTAGACCTGTCTACGTGGCTCGCTGGGTCCCTCAATTTCCCTTACCGTCTCCGTTTATAAACCATCGGATGCCATGACTGAAATTTTTTAAAACTTCCTAGCTGGGTAGTGCCATTTTAAGTTGAATTGATTATTTAAATTAATCCCGCCTTCCGTCCGTCTGTCCCTTCTCTTTGAACCTTCAGCGCCATTTTGAACGAATTCAAAATATCCATTTTCCGCTCCAAATTTCCCATTCGTGAAGAAAGCCTTAATTAATGTTACAAAGTGGTGTTCAGAATAAACTTGCAATCGATGTTGTAATATAATACGCAGTGAATAAACCTGCAGTCGATGTTATCGATGTTGTAACATAATAGGCACAACTATCAGGCTCATAATATCAGGATCAATGAAAACAAGCTCATAATATCAGGCTCAGTGAAAACAAAGTAGCCGAAAGTGGTGAGCCAATCACAAACTACGATCCTGTCTCACCAATTTCAAATTCAAAATTCAATTGAAGGACACTGGAAACCGGTTGAAGTCAGGGAGATATGTCCCTTGGGAGCAACTCCTTTCTGGCTATGCTTTCCTCTACAAAATTCCCATGTTTTTGTACACGGAACATAGGCACTTTTAAACAGTATTTAAATTTTTATGCCCACATATTACAATTAATTTTATTTTTTTTATTTCTTTCTATGGTTTTTCCTCTTTTGCACCCAAATGCCCCGAGTTAACTTTTCATTAGGAAAAAACAAATTATTCTCAGTGAAAATTCCCTAAAATTAAGTGCCCTCAGTGAAGAGATTGTGGTGCCCTTCATCACTAGTGGCAATAAATGTGGAGAATCCCCCAGGAACTGATGTCTTGCCCTTTTCCTCACCCAACTAGCCCCACGATCTTGAATTAGGTGGTTTAAGCTTATTATGTACAATGGTAATCAAAAGAATTTTGTCTCCACAACACTTTTCAAGGGGCTTTTCTTTGCGCAGGGCAGACAGTAGGTAGAGGCAGGAAGGCTTTTCTTTGGTTAGGGCAGAAAGCACCATAGAGGAGGTAGGAAGGATAAAGTGATTACCTGAGTGCTCTTTTTTCCCTTCCATAAAAAACAAATAACAACATAGAGGAGAGTGATAACTTGATTGCTCTAACTTGATTGTTCTTTTTTCCTTCAGTGAAAAACAAAACTAATTGCTGGAGTGTTTATTTTTCATTGACATTTTTATAAAAACAATTTTCTATGTAATTAGATTATAATTTTGTTAAATTTTAAATAAACTCAACTCACAATTCCACATAGGAAAAATGTAAATTTAAAAAAAAATAAAATTAAACTATAATAGTTTCTTTTAAGAAAAAAATTAAATAAAAATTACTTAAAATAAATTTCAAATCATAATTTTTTTTTTACACTCTACAAATATTTTTTCAATTAAAATTTCATGGATATTAAAAAAGCCATAAACCATTATCTATGTAAAAAAAAATCAAGTAACTAAAATTTTATATCTTTAGAAAATATACTTTTAGTATAATTTACATTTTCAAATATAAGTAGTAGTTTTCATTTTCAAAATTGATCTTAAGATTGGTATTTGAAATTGGATTAACTAAAAAAATATACAAATAGAGGTAAGGTAAAATTAAGAAGTTATAAATCAACATGATAAAATGAGAAATAAAAACTAATTAAAGGAATATATATATATATATATATATATATATATATATATATATGTTCCAAAACATGGATAAAGGAAATAATAGTTATAAAAAATGATCCTAATGTTACATTCAAAGGCTAGGATAAAATTAAGGCATTCAAATCTTTCTGCCAATATATTACTATATTTTTCCTATTGTGCTATTTTTCCTCTTTTGCATTCCAGTGCCCTCTATGGAGTTTCCAAGAAAAACCAAAATAATTTGAATGTTTATTTTTGAGTAAATTTTCCATAAAAAGGAGTGCCCTCAACGAAATTTCCATATTTTAACTATAATAAATTTAAGTTTTTTTTTTTTCTTCAAATTGTATAGTAAATGAAAACTGTGATATACAACCTAAAAAATATCCATAAAATAAAACCAAAAAACAATCCATAAAATAATACAATTAAACTTTTAATTATAAATCTTAAATTATATAGCATATTTATCATGTGTTTTACCAAAACAAATTGAAAAATTTTAACACCTTCCTACCACAAAAACATAACCGTTTAGTTATCCCTCTGGGCACCTAAAGGGTTATGTTTTCATTCTAGTGTAGCCCAGATCTATGATGACAGTAGCATAGAATTCCTTAAAATTATTGTATTTCAAAATTTTCATAGAAAACCTTAAATGATACAACTATTCTGTAGAAACAGAAAAAGTGATTTTGTTTTAGCAGGGTGGGAAACAATCCTTAAATGATACAACTGTTCTATAGAAATAAAAAAAAGTGATTTTGTTTTAGCGGGGTGGGAAACCATTAAACCGATATATGATTTTTGTTTACTTTAGACATGCCAAATGAAAATTGTGATATCTAGTGAAGAAATTTTATTTTATATGGTAATTTAATATATCTCTATGAATAGAAGCCTGATTTTATATGTTATTTTATTATAGTTTTTCTTAAAAGGAAAGATTATTATTCTTAAGTGAAATATGGAAGTATGTTACTATTATCATTTTAATATATTTTTGCTATTTGGGTTTGTTTTCGTATTCAAAGTGAGTTGGATCACTTCTTGATGCAGCAAATAATTTTTTGGTGATAAGCCATTAGCAATGTTATTTGATATTTGGTTTATTCTATTGGTATTGGTACCATTTTTACTGAATAATAGATGAGTAATTAATTAGTTTTGGATAGTGTTTATATTTTTTTGAAATGGATTAAAGTTTTAATTTAGAATTTTTTATTTGTCATCATGAATTGTCTGATTTGAAGTTTATTATTTAAAGTAGATTTGGATATTAAATTTTCTTTCGTAGTCTATTAAATTGGAAACTAGACTAATAGTAGGGTTGTTGTTTCTACCACACTTATCTCAAAGACAGAAAGACCTTCTCCCTAAGGGGTTGTAGCTCTCCAAAGCATATCTGGGTCAAATGAAAATATTTCTAATACAATCCCCAATCACATTTTCACCTATTAGTAAATTTAGATGAACATGTAAAGACCATTTAAATTTTTAACTTTTAGCTTCTCTGCTTCAAACGTGGCACCCAACAATTAGAATATAGTGTACCCAGAAAGTGACCTGCAAATTTAGAAACACTCCTCATGTAATTTTAGATGAGGACTATTACACTATTAAGCTTGAGTTTTTAGATGAGAAATTCCTGTGTTTTGGAGCATTAAACATATTATAGTGAATATTAAAAAAATTATGTAGGTTGACAAATTTTAAAGATTTTTGAATTTCAAAGTTAAATATACATCAAATTTTTGTCCCTTTAGAGGATGTGGTTACCGTGGATAATTTCTTTGTTTGCTTCACATGATGTGGTTTTCGTGGATATTTAACTTTGAAATTCAAATTTCAGGCTATTTTCAAGATGTAAATTTTAAAGATGTTAATATGTGAATAAAAATAGGAAAAAATAAAAATTATAGATGAATATGATAATCAACATGATACATTATTGGCATTTGATACCTATCTAGTATTTTAAGTATAAAACTCATTGACTTTTCCAATGGAACATATCATTTTTTTTTGCAAATTTATGAGAAACTAACTTGAGTTATATATCTTGTAGAGGTGTTCAAAATGGAAACAACTTTTAGCTCTTAAAGTGAAATAACCATAAAAAGAAATATTTTCTTCTATTAATTTGGATTAGAGTATGATTGGAGGTAACAATGTGGCTTGGATCAAATCAAATAGATATAATGAGTTTGTTATTGGGGAGAGCAAAAATCTATTGTATCCAACAAGCTTTCGAAAAATTTTGACACCCCATTGGAATATATAATGTAAGAATTTTTCTACTAATTTTTTCTTAAAATAATTTTGTTTTAAATTAATTTTTTGTCATGTTAATATCTTGTTGTTTCTTGCAGGTTTTGTTGTTCATATGGGCTAAAAGATTATAGATAGATTGATGCATTGTCTTATGATATATCAAAAGTATCAGAAAAAGGGATAGGGAGTCGTCCAGGTCGTAAGCATCTAAGACGTGGTTGCACATGTCATTTTAGTGTTCACATATCTAAGAAAACACCAGAACATGCCTTGATCACTTATGTTGAGATGAACCATATAGGTATTACAGGTAAACCTTGCCATAGACAAGAGGTTGATGATTTTGTAGGCACAAGAGCATACCATGCACCCATGTTAGTAATGAAATACATCAATGGGTAGAAAGATGTTTGTTGTTGGGAATGTCAACTAAATGTGTACATCAAAAACATCGCGAATTAGTGCATGACAAAGTAACCTCATCTAGAGCTGAGTTTGATTGAAACAATTTTCTTACGCGTGACGACATTGGCAATATAGAGAGGAGATTGAAACATGCC
This sequence comes from Pinus tabuliformis, assembly GCA_031772625.1. Taxonomy (NCBI): domain Eukaryota; kingdom Viridiplantae; phylum Streptophyta; class Pinopsida; order Pinales; family Pinaceae; genus Pinus; species Pinus tabuliformis. Next base: position 704,304,034 of record CM062810.1, on the reverse strand, counting down.
CAATACAGGTTTGATAATAATGATGCTCAAAGTGTGCGTATATGGCAAGAAACAAATCCTGATAAAGTATTTTACTACTCAGATTTTGATAATGCCATAGATGATGAGGGACACACTACATTCATTTTAGGCTTTCAACAACCACTACAGCTAGAATGGATGAAAAAATATGGTCATGATAGTATATTAGCAATGGATTCTACATTTGGGACAAATCACTTTAAGGTAAGTTTATATTGTTATATATTTTCTTATTATCATTTGTTATTTATAAGATAATCCAAGGATATAACTAATTTATTAAAATACATTGTTATATATTTTCTTATCATCATTTGTTATTTATAAGATAATCCAAGGATATAACTAATTTTTTATTTATTTTTATGCAATTACAACTTTATACATTATTGGCATTTGATTCCCAACATAATGGTGTTCCAGTGACATGGGTTCTCATGTCAAGATCTATGACTTCTAATATCACCAAGTGGATGGAGATGCTACTTCTTAAAGTTCGCATGGGTATGTTGGAGTGGAAGTTAAATGCACTCATTGTAGATGATGCAACTGCTGGGATTGGTGCAATCAGGTATAGATATATGAGTGTGTTTTTTCTTCATTTCTCAAAATGCATTGTTATATACATAATTGTAGGCTCACTATATAAATATATATAGTTAATGTTATATGAAATTTATGTGCGATAGGGTGATATTTCAATGTGAAGTCTACTTATGCATTTGGCATGTTAGAAGGGCATGGTTAAAAAATCTTATAATGAAAGTGAAAGATGATACTACAAGACGTTCCATGTTTAAGCGTCTAGGTGACATTATGCATAGGCAGAAAAATGCAAATTCTGCACTTGAGGAGACCAACAAATTTCTAAATGACTTCCAAGAGGAAACCACCTTTGTTAAGTACTTTAGAGCACGATAGTTGGAAATAATGGGTTTGATTTATGTAGATTTAATTTTCATATTTTTGGTATATTTGTATTGACTATTGACATACTTTCTTTTGTGTTAATCAAAAATGTGGGTGATCCAGGGGGATCTCGTCAGATCAGTTACACAGGTTTAGTTTCGTCGCCAGCATTCAAGTCTAGTTTCGTCAGTTTCAACAGTGATGTTTATGGTTCAGATTGTTCGATAATGTATATGGTTTTCATGGTGATATGGTTTGGAACCTGGTTGTTGATATGTAGTTGTCATCAGTTCTGCCAGGATTTGGTCGTCGATATATGGTTTTCTTCAGTTCCGCTAGGATATGGTTGTCGACATGTGGTTGTCGTCCACTTTGCAGGATTTGGTTGTCGACGGGTTTGTCGTCATGTGGCGTTTGTTGCTAATGTCGCTTTGTGAAATTTAGTTTTAAATGGGTTATTTTTAAAATAAACCTAATGCAAACTACACCATACATTATCCTAAACCTTAACCATGCATTAAAATGTCAAAACCTAAGTCTAAAACCCATTACCTTAAGTCCTAGAACCTAACCTATCAAAATCCATGTATTAATACATTAAACCTATGTAAAAACCCTCTCGGGCTATTGTATTACATTGAAATCATATTAAAAACATTGCAAAACATATAACAGGTCCCCTAACTACAGCGGTTAGCCACGTCGGAGCTGTATGCATGTGACCAGATGTGGATTAGTTGTCGGGGTTAGAAATTAACTGTCGCAGAACTGGAAACCGTAACTTGAGCACATGAATAGTTTACAACTGGAACCGCCGGAGGAAACTGCATCGGAGCAGGCCCTAACCGTAACCACCACGAGTTAGGTCACATGCACTGTATTGTAAGCCGAGACCGTTGGGATAACCAACATGGAGGAGGCAACCTGCAGTTAGACCACGACAGTCACATGCTGATTGTCTCCCCTCTGCCTAGTTAGCAAACTGTTGATGGTTGTGCCTTTATCGAAAGTGCTATTTTGGGTTTTTTGTTGTATTTTGGTGCAAAACTAATTCAATGACCATGTGTGTTTACCATAAGGTGTCAAACAATGATAAGGTCGAGGGAAACAAACCCTAAATCTAACCCCTAAAGTCAGCAGTTCATTCCTAAACTCGATGTGAGGGAGTTCGAATGTACTTGGAGGGTTTTAAAAAGATGTTTTGCTCATTGAAGAGAATGAGAGTGGTTTTGAGATTCATGTACAGGTTCTGGACGATATAGGCGACTTTGTTTTCAATGTAACAGGGGCATCGGGAGTCGGAATTAGGAACTGAGACAAGTGTTGGAAAGCTGTTTCAAAGAGCTTTCTTATGAAAGTGACCAGAAGTGCTTGCATGCACATTTAGTTTTGTAAATTTGTTGTGCAATCGACCTTCTCAGATTCAATCCTAATAAAGTGGTCGCCCATCTTGAAAGCAGACCCGGAGACATAGTCCATCAGGGACGGACTCCGTAATCAATCTCGCTGTCTGTTATCGTTATGTATTTGTTGTTTTCACTTCTGTTTTGAATCTTACTTATGTTTTATCAATTGTCGTAGAGTCTTTCTTCTCAAGCAGCCTCACGGTTTCAACACTTTAAGTTAACATTCATTTCACTGTTGGCATAATAAATTCTACTTCAGTTTTAACATATGATCATTTCAGATCATATAATTTGGTATCAAAGCAGGTTGCATTTGTAGAATTTGCCATTGAATGTTAACCAGGTCGAAGTCGCAACGTGGAGAAGGAATCCTCGAGCAGATTGATCCAGAGATTGGAAAGCGAAGAGTCGTTCATAAGTCGACCATGACAAGATCTGATGCAGGTGAAACACCAGAAACTAAGATGAGCGATGAACAGTTTCAGCAAGCATTCTTGACTATGCAACAGATGTTGGGAGAACTCTACGAAGATAAGAAGGCGAGAGATGCAGCTTCTTCTTCAAATACATCAAAGAAGGACAAAGGTAAAGGCAAGGTTGATAAACCACCTTCATCTCCATCATCTCCATCATCTCCATCATCATCATCATCATCTTCTTCTTCTAGTGCAGAATTTGAAACAGAAAAGAAACCTAAGAAAACATCTCTTTTGAAACTTGATGTAAATTTTGAGTTACCTATTTATGATGGCGAAATGAATCCTGAAAAGCTATATAACTGGATTAAGCAGCTAGAAGTGTATTGTCATATTCAAAACATTTCTGACGATAAAATGAAAATTCAGTTACCTACACTTAGAATGGGGGGAACAGCTTTAATATGGTGGGAAAGTAAAACTCAAATAGATATAAAGAAAAAAGGAAAAGTCATCTCTTCATGGTCTAAGTTTTTAAAAGCTCTTAGGAAACAATTCTATCCTTTAGGATACATGCAACAAGTTGTTATTAATTTCCAGCATTTGAGGCAAGGTAAAGGGCAGAGTGTTCAGGATTTTACTTAGGAGTTCATAAAGAAATCATTGGCGCTTGGTATTTCATTGGATACACGTGAAACTTTACTAAAATACATCGACAATTTACATTCATATTTGTAGCATACATTATTGATGTTTAATCCTGATGATTTTGATGAAGTGTGTGTTCAAGCCATACATATTGAATGAGGTGGCATACCATTCAAGATTTCACCGCAATCATCCAAAGAGTTGGAAATAAAAGATTCCAATGACAGTAAAGGGAAGAACAATTCGAAGAGAAAGAAATCAACAATCGTTCAGAAGGAAAGACCTACTTGTTCTCATTGTCAGAGAATCGGTCATGATGAATCTAAATGTTGAAAAATTCATGCAGAACTTAAGCCCAAAAAGTTCCTTAAGGAGAAGGATGAAAAGAAGGCAATTGCAACAGTCGAGCAAGATCTAGGTTCTAATTCAGGTGATGAACGGAGGATAACTGCCATAGTTTCGACAGGTAAAACTTCTGACACTGGTTCAAGTTCAAATACTATTGCTTATTCATCAAACATAAATCCTTCAAATGGGGATAAAAGAGTTGAATTATTTAACATAAGTATAACTTCTAAGCACACAAAGATATATACAATGTTTGACAGTGGATCACACGCCAATTTAATATCTGAATATTTAGTTAAGAATTTGGGTTTGGAGACATGGAATCATCCAAGACCTTACCCATTAGGATGGCTAAATAAATCAACTCAGCAAGTTCACTTAGTAATAAGGAATCAGGAAAGTATAACAAGTCAAGTAGTTGGTATGATGTCAAAAATGTCTTTGATTGTCTCTGTCATTCCACAAAATAAATTGTTAATACATGTCAATGGTATTAAACAATATCCTACAGAGACTGTTTTCAAAGATGATTATGAATAACTAACTCATCGTATTTCATAGAAAGAATTCAATTGCCATGTTCTTAATAGGTTGTTTGACCATCTTCGCAAGTTGTAGATACTGTAGATGGATGGAATAGGTCACCGATTCAAAATGTGCCATGGTCAGCATCATCAAGGTCATCACTTTCAGGTGGTTGGTCGAATGTATTGGCACATCTTCCGGACAAGGTGGAGAGTGAGGGAGATCCACCCTCATTTACTATCTGTCTAGTCAAACTTTTGTGGTCCAAAAGCTTTCAAGTGGAGAGGATTGATCCAGGAGGATCTCGTCAGATCAGTTACACGGGTTTAGTTTCTTTGTCAGCATTCAGGTCTGGTGTCATCAGTTTCGATAGTGATGTTTATGGTTCAGATTGTTCGATAACGTATATGGTTTTCATGGTGATATGGTTTGGAACCTTGTTGTCGACATGTCGTTCTGCCAAGATTTGGTCGTCGATATGTGGTTGTTGTCAGTTCCACTAGGATATGGTTGTCAACATGTGGTTTTCGTCCACTTTGCAGGATTTGGTTGTCGACGGGTTTGTCGTCATGTGACGTTTGTTGCTAATGTCGCTTTGTGACATTTAGTTGTAAATGGGTTATTTTTAAAATAAACCTAATGCAAGCCTAGTGCAAACTACACCATACATTATCTTAAAACCTAACCATGCATTAAAATTTCAAAACCTAAGTTTAAAACCCATTTCCCTAAGTCCTAGAACCTAACCTATCAAAATCCATGTATTAATACATTAAACCTATATAAAAACCCTCTCAGGCTATTGTATTACATTGAAATCATATTAAAAACATTTCAAAACATATAACAGGTCCCATAACCATAATGGTTAGCCGCGTTAGATCCGTATGCATGTGACCGAATGTGGATTAGCCATCGGGGTTAGCATTTAACCGTCACAGAATTGGAAATCGTAACCTAAGCATGTGAACAGGTTATAACCGGAACTGCTGGAGGAAACCGCATCAGAGCAGGCCCTAACCATAACTGCCGGGATTCAGGTCACATGCGTCGCATTGTAAGCCGAGACCGCCGGGATAACCAACGCGGAGGTGGCAGCCTGCGGTTAGACTATGGCAGTCACATGCTGACTGTCTCCCCTCCACCCAATTAGCAAACAGTTGACGATTGCGCCTTTATCCAAAGTGCTATTTTGGGTTTTTTGTTGTATTATGGTGCAAAACTAATTCAATGACCATGTGTGTTTCCCCTAAGGTGTCAAACAATGACAAGACCAAGGGAAACAAACCCTAAATTTAATCCCTAAGGTCAGCAGTTCATTCCTAAACTTGGTGTGAGGGAGTTTGAATGTACTTGGAGGGTTTTAAAAGGATGTTTTTCTCATTGAAGAGAATGAGAGTGGTTTTGAGATTCATGTGCAGGTTCTGGAGGATATAGGCGACTTTGTGTTCAGTATAACAGGGGCATCAGGAGTCGGAATTGGGAACCAAGACAGGCATTGGAAAGCTATTTCAGAAAACTTTCTTATGACAATGACCAAAATTTCCTGCGTTCACATTCAGTTCGTCCAATTTGTTGTGTAATCGACCTTCTCGGATTCAATCCTAATAAAGTGATCGCCCATCTTGAAAGCGGACTCGGAGACGTAGTCCATCAAGGACGAACTCCATAAACAATCTTGTTGTTTGGTATCGCTGTGTATTTGATGTTTTCACTTCTGTTTTGCATCTTACTTATGTTTTATCAACTGTCGTAGAGTCTTTCTTCTCAAGCAGTTCTCACGGTTTCAACACTTTAAGTTAACATTCATTTTGTTGTTTGCATAATCAATCCTACTTCAATTTTAACATATGATAATTTCAAATTAGTGGGAAAAATGTTGTTGTCACTTAAAGCATGTCAGAAAAGAAACAAATGGGGCTATTGAGTCCTATCATTCACATTTGAAACAAGTTCTTTTGAAGTCAGTACGAGCAGCTTCACATCATCGAGTGGATTGGCTAGTGCATCAGTTGTGTTTAGTGGTCCACAATTTTTATTGGTGGCGTCAATGTGCAAAGGAAAATGGTTTCCATAGAAAATATGAGGTGGAGAAAATAGAAGCTCATTCATGGCTAAGGGCATAATCTATTCCAGATTTTAATGTGACACTACATCACTCAAATTCCTCAATAACATGGGTGCAAAGCCAACATGATATTGATAAATCATATAGGATATGCCATTCAAGTTAAAGTTTTGTTATTGTGATTGTGATTGGGAAAAACATGGATATCTTTGCAAACATTTCATCAAGGTTAGCATGATGAGCGAAAAAATAAGGTTGGAACAAGAAAATATAGAAGCAAGAATCAATGCAACAACCCAAAACCAGGTGATTTTGAGTATTTTTGATTGAATATGTAGATCAATAATAATAAATAATAGTCATTGTGATATAATACGATACAATGTTTTGTTCGCAGATACGTGAAAATGATGACTTTGAAAGTGTGGATAACTTGGATGTTGGTGTCATGGTAATAATTTCATAACTTTGTAAATTTTATATTTTTTATCACTCTTTTAATATTGTTCTGACTATTTGTTTCTTTTCTTTGTAGGTAAATGATAATGTTAATTATGTTTTTTATCACTCTTTTACTGTTGTTATGACTATTTGGTTTTTTCTTTATAGGTAAATGATAATGTTAATTATTCCATGGATTATTCCACTAATGCTGATACAAGTCACAAACGAGAAAAGATATCACAAAATATTAGGCATATTTTTGAGTCACTTATGCAGTTACCTGGTGATGAGTCACATCTCCACTTCTTAGAAAAACGCATGGAAGATGTTCAAGTGAATTCAAAACAACGTTGACATCAACCACTTTGGGCTTGGTACTTGGTGATGAGTCACATCTCCACTTCTTAGAAAAACACACGGAAGATGTTGCAAGTGAATCCAAAACAACATTGACATCAACCACTTTGGGGTTGGACCATTCAGCTGCTCCATCTTTCCAACAAGTGCAAGATGGATTTGGATATACACTTGGGAATGAAAGAGATTTCTTGGAGAGGATGGTCATTCGTAAGCACTCATATACATAATCTAGCTCTGCACAATTTTCTCCCCCAACACAAGTTTCTAGAAGGAAAAAAACATTTTCTAATGAGCTTGATAGAGCTGCTACACGAGACAATGAAAGAAATACAAACACATGAAACTGAGAATTACATATTTCAAATGTGAAGGTTAGTTTCAAATGTTTTAATTTAAGACATGTATAATCTAAATTTGCAAAGGAATGTGAAGGAAGTTATTCATTCTATAGTTGGTAATGTAGATCCAATTTTATTTTATTTTAATATTTCAAATGGAATAACTAAACTAAGAAGTTTGACTTATGTACCAATATCTATCATGTTCATTTTTTTGGTAAACCAACATCTATCATGTTCATTTGTTTGGTAAACATGATTTTTTTCCTTGCATTTGTATTTTCTTTCCTTGTTGCAACTCTTTGTTTTAACTATAGTATGTGCACAAAGCTATCATTAATTTACTTAGTATTTTAATTTCATTAATTTTCTTAGTATTTTAATTTCTTTGTAGTGCCAGCATGGGAGAGATTAAAGCTACGAAAGGTTTAGTGTTATAACACTCTACTCTGCAATTTGTTGGTTAAGTAATTATTTTGCTCCATGGTTAGATTTATTTGGAGGCCCGAGTTAATATTCCATGCAATCCCCATCCGGAGTAATCCAAAAGTAGAGAGAGACATGCTAGCTTGGAGATTCTCTTATAACTCTAAATCTGGCAAGAGAGAATTATCTTATCTCAAGATAGCTTGTGTGAATCTAGTGGGCCTTGAATCTAAATCCAAACTTCAAAGAATTCTATTATATTAAAGTTAATTTGATTTTTCTGTTATATGAACTAATTCGTTCAGTTTTTTTTTTTTTGTTGGGCATTATTTTTGGATTTTCATATCAATAAAAGTAAGGGAATATATGTTTAAATTTCATCATAGGTGTAGTTTTTTTCATGATATTTGATAATATCAATTATTTATATTAAATTATAAGTATATTAGTATTATTTAAATTTCAAATTTAGCAATTTTATATGTCATCGAAATATTTGTTAAAAGTAAATATATTTAAGGTCATATTTTCTTTAAGTGTCAGTAACTTCAATTTAATTAACATTTCCTAGGATATTATAAGAGCTAGATTATCTTCAGCTGTGGAAATATCACAATTGTAACAAGGTGGGAATACCATAATATCATCTTTCGCAGTGGAATAGGATAACTTACTGGTTTGATGTATTGGGTTTTAAAGAAAATTGTGAACTAGCTAGTCCTTAAAGCTTCACAATTTTTTTCCTTTGACATGATTGTGGTTGCAACAACATTGAGTTATGTTTGTATAGAGTATACATTATAATTAAACATATATATGATAATTAGTAATAAATTATTTATTATCAAACTCATATAATATATTATCATATTATAAGTTGAATGTTAAATGGGAAAATTATAATTGATGAGTTTATGTATACTAGGATTGTATTTCTATTCATTGTTAAATTAAGTTAGAATATTTTATCTAAAAACTTTGTGAATAATTTTTATTTGACTGGAAACATTTTGATTAGAATGTTAACTTAGTTTGCTTTTATCCATTATAATAGTGTACAAATATTAGTAAATGGAGGAACTATTATAACATTTATAAGATATTTTATTTTGGATAAGAAGCAATACATCATCATTGTAATCTTATATTAAAATAACTAACTTTATGAATAAAACTAATCGTAATATCTAATTGATGAAATATATTATAAATAGATAATATTTATTAATAATTAAATTTTATGAAGTATTGACAAAACAATTGCACACGTCTATATCATAAGTATAATCTACATAAGATATGTAGGCATTATAGACTACTTAGTCATTACAAAAGAAAAAGTCATTATGAATTTTGATGTCATATTATAAATTAAACCTTAATTTGTTACATTCGTAGATTCTCTCTTCCTAATTTTTGGAGGTAGCTTTGCTCTTGTAAAGTTATTTAAGGTTCTCATTTGCTTAATAACAATTCAGTTTAACACTTAATCTATACAAAATCATATCATGATTGGGATTTCCCATATCATTGTGAAATGTCAAACAAAATAATGTAGACAAAGTCTCATTCTATGCTTATTTATTTCAATGAGTTTCCTTTCATATTACTAATAATTGTAGATAATTTACCAAATATTTATTCTCGAAATGCCTCTCCCCTAATTTTGTAAAAGTTGACATTTTTATTCCACATCTTGTAAGCTAGTTTCCAACATTTATGTGTTTCTTATTGCATTGAGTATTATATTTATATAAATATCTCTTTTTTTAGTCACCCTATATCCTACAGATTAAATTGTACATTTTTGTTCTCAACAATAAGCTTAGTGTTTGTTAAGTTGGGTTTTCAATATCTTGAAATACTAATCCAAAACCTTGGTGTTTTAGTTACAACCCATTTTCTCTTAAAAATATTATTGGCTAGAATACTCAATGATTCTACTAACCCCTATTTAAGTTTATTAGAACTTTGTTAAATTTTGAACCAATCATGTCATTTGTTAGCTCACAATTGCACATAGAAAAAAATTGAATTTTAACAAAAAAATCAAACTATAATAATTTCTTTTAAAGAAAAATATATTAAATAAAAATCACTTGGAATAAATTTGAAATACTAATTTGTTTTAACATTCTACATGTGATTTTTCAATCAGAATTTCTTTGATCTTAAAAAATCCATATCTCATTCTCTATATGTCAAAAAAAATGAGTAACTAAAATCTTACATCCTTGGAAAATATACTTTTAGTATAATTTACATTTTACAATGATCTAGAAAATCATAAATACATAATGTCATGATAATATTGCTTTAACATATATGTACTTTAATCAAAATCACAATAATAATTCCATTGAGTGAAACATAAATTATTTCTCAAAACTATTGTTGCATTGTTGTTATTCAAAAGAAACGAATTATTAATAATTAAAATATATATCTCAACAAACAAACATGTCCAATCTTAGAGAGATGCATGGAAGGCATCTGTTAGGGTCCCACCCTAACCCCCTTATTTATGTCTTGGGATCACGTCATAGTCAAGAGTCAATAAAGCCCATATTAATATTTGTAAGTGGTTAACCCGCAATTAATGACGGGACCACAGTTAGTTGCAAATGGGCGGAAGTATTAGATAGATGGTAAATGGGCGGTAGTATTAGATAGATGGTATTAATAAAACCCACGATATTGGCCCGTGGTATTGCATGTATGAGTCATATATAAAGGATAGAGACTCCTTGTGAGGAGCATCATGTCTTGTTTTGTAATCGAGCTTTGCTCTATTGGAGGTTGCCCCCTCGAAGAGGCCTGTGAACATTTCTCTCTGAATAATAAAATCATTGCTATTCTGTGCTCTGGGTATATTTTCTTCGCATATTTTGTGTTCTCGGTATCTTTTCTTCGCCAATTCTATGTTTGGGTATTACTTTGCAGGTTAAGAGCATAACAAGTGGTATCAGAGCACTTTCCAGGGCTCGGTGGGATCTCCAAATTTTAGCAAATTTTTTTTTTGGCTAGAGACGTGTTCCGGCGTCTTTAAACCACGGGATCTGTTGTTAAGCGCATAAACCTGCGGATTTGGGGAGGCATGCACGCAGGAAATACAAGAGGTGGTCACGTTTGTTGGACTCCCTTGTAACCCCTGTGGGTACCCCTTCGAGTAGTAGCGCATTAGACAGAACCGCGCACGGACTGTCTTCCACGTACCCTATGGGTATATAGGAAGCCCCCTAGCTCCCTTGAAACCTCGCCATAGATAAACCTTCGGCCGTCTTGTGGCTACAGTACACCGAGAACAGCACTCGGAGAGATTACTCGCCCGTACGATAGGGTAGTCGGGTTGTACGGCTAAAGGTACGGTCGATCCTCCTTAGTTAGAGCCCTGAAACATTGGGCCGAGTACTACTGTCAGACCCTTATGTATATTGCGATCTGTAGCACCTGACACTCCTCAAGACCATAGTTCCCTTTCTATCGGGGGATCACACATCACCTATTCCAGATCAGCAAGGGCAGCAGCAGCAGACATCAGTCCCGCAGCTCCATGAGATCAGCAGCAGCAGTTGTTCCACCATTCAGATCTCTCAGATCCACCAGATCGGAGTAGTTGTGAAGGGTTCCTGTCCCTGGATATAATTTTCGCAGGACTTTTGGCGGCATTGACATTTTGAGGATTTGGCGACTACAGTATTGATCAGGAAGGAGTAAAAATCCATTAGGAGTTTTCCAAAAAAAAAGAAAAAAAAAGTTTGAGATCTTCCGTGGCGCTTATTGGTGACCTAGCCCATCAGAATCAGGACGACGAGCTGAGCAAGGTGGTAACATTCAATTTCTTAGTAAAAATTTTTTAGGCGGTCCCAATTTTTGTCCTCAGGTTGGTGTATGGTAGAAACTCGCGCCCAAGTGATGGCCAATGAAAGGATCGACAAAATTGAAGGGCATGTGCACTCCCTCCAATCGGCGGTGAAGCTTATCGAACTTGAGCTTAAAGGAATAAGTAACCAGATAGCTGATGCACTCCCAAAGGGCAAGGAGCCAGCCCACGAGGAGGCGTACAATGGCCATGAATACCATGAGGGTGAGTCTAGCCACTCTCATCACGTCTGGCACACCCATCCACCACCTAGTCAGCGACCTCCCAAGTTGGATATGCATAAATTTGACGGTTCTCACACGTCCGCATGGCTAGCACAAATGGAGCAGTTTTTCCAATTGAATCATATCATAGATGAGGGGACTAAGCTTATGGTGGGCACCATGTACTTGGACAATGAACGATGGCAATGGAAGGAATGGCATCAGCGTTGCAATGGACAGTTTTGGGATTGGGCCCAATTTGCCAAAACTCTTCGCAGTCGCTTTGAACAGGAAGACTCTTTCTTGGGGCGTCTCACTAAGCTCCGACAGACAGGTACAGTGGAGGAATATATTACTGCTTTTGAAGCCTTAGCCTTCCGCACTAGGGGTCTCACAGATGAGTTCTACATGGAATGCTTTATCAGCGGTCTTAAAGAAGCCATCAAAGCTCAGGTTCTACTCCACCACCCTCCCACATGGACAGAGGCTTGCCAGGTAGCCCGTAAGGTGGAACGTGCATTAACAGCCCAATCCAGCCGCCCCAACTTCCCCGCTAAAGGTCGTCCCTCACAGGCTCCCAATACGACTCAGACACTTAAGATTCAAAAGGTGTCACCTGCGGAAATGGCCGAAAGAAGGAAGCAAGGACTATGTTACTACTGTGATGAAAAATATTCCCCGGGTCATAAATGCAAAGAGCACAAGTTTTTTCAAATAGATGCCACTGACTACAGCTCCACCGAGGAAGATCCACCACTTGAGGAACCGGAGGAGATCGAAGAAGATAACCAAAAGGAAATTGTATCTGATGAACCAATTATTTCGCCAAATGCATTGGCAGGAATTTCTTCCCCTCAAACTCTCAAAATCAGGGGTTTTCTTAAACATCGCCCAGTAGTAGTCTTGATTGATAGTGGAAGTACCCATAATTTCATCCATCAAAAGATCGCTGAAGCAGCACATTGTTTCGTCCGGGCAGTTTCTAACTTCCAAGTCCAGATTGCAGATGGGGGCACAATGAAATGTGAAGGTCGCTGTGAAAATGTCAAAATTCAAATGGGGGATTATCAATTGAAAACCCACATGTTTGCAATACACATGGGGGGTTGCGACATTGTCCTAGTCGCGGAATGGCTCCGCACTCTTGGGCCAATCACAATGGATTTCCAGGAGTTATATATGAGTTTTAAGCAGAACAACTCCACACATACCCTCCGTGGACTACAAGCGGGAGCCCCCTCTATCATCAGCTCGCATAGAATGGAAAAATTGTTAAAAAAGGGCCATCATGGAGTGGTAGCTCAATTTAATGCCATCCATGTAGTAGACACCATGTCTCCGCCAATTCATCCTGAGATGCAACAGATTTTAAATAAACATCGGACGGTCTTTGACAAGCCTCATGAGCTTCCACCCTCGCGAGGGGAACATGATCATAGCATCACATTGGTTCCAGGGGCCCAACCCCCAAATGTGCGGCCATACAGATATCCGTTCACCCAAAAGAATGAAATAGAAAAAATCATCAAGGAATTGTTGGAAGCAGGTGTCATTCGTCCCAGCATTAGTCCTTATTCATCCCCAGTGGTTATGGTCCTCAAGAAAGATGGGGAGTGGCGGATGTGTCCCGACTTCAGGGCCCTCAATAAGTTAACAGTCAAAGATAAATTTCCCATCCCAGTGGTTGACGATTTGCTGGACGAACTCAATGGGGCTCAATTCTTCACTAAGTTGGATCTTCGCTCAGGCTATCACCAAATTCGCATGAAGGAAGTCGACATTCCCAAGACAGCTTTCAGAACTCATGAAGGCCATTATGAGTTCCTCGTCATGCCATTTGGTCTCTGTAATGCCCCCTCTACTTTTCAGAGCCTTATGAATCACCTCCTCAAACCATATCTCAGAAAATTTGTCCTTGTCTTCTTCGATGACATCCTCATCTATAGTGGCACTTGGGTGGCACATCTTCAACATGTAGATCTACTCTTGCAACTGCTCTGAACGCATAAATTATTTTTCAAGATGTCTAAGTGTTCGTTTGGCATGGACGAAGTTGAGTATTTGGGCCACATTGTGGGGCGTGAAGGTGTCAAGGTGGACCCCAAAAAGATCCAGGCAATGCAAGAATGGCCTCAACCTAAGACCTTGAAAAGCTTGAGAGGATTTTTGGGTCTCACAGGCTATTATCGTAAATTTGTCCGCAACTATGGCCGCATAGCGAAGCCCCTAACACAACTCCTAAAGAAAAATTCCTTCTTCTGGAATGAGGAAGCACAACAGGCATTTACCGCTCTCAAAACCGCCATGTGTTCCACTCCTGTCTTAGCACTACCGGACTTCACCAAATCATTTGTCATTGAATGTGATGCTTCGGGAACAGGTATTGGAGCGGTCTTAATGCAGGAAGGGCGACCATTGGCCTTCACCAGCCAACAACTAAGTGGGAAGAATCTGGGCCAATCTACCTACGAGAAGGAAATGATGGCCATCTTACATGCAGTCGAGACCTGGCGACCTTACTTGTTGGGGCGATGTTTCCAAATCCGCACAGATCATCACAGTCTTAAATATTTTTTGGAGCAACGCCTATCTTCCCCACAACAAAATAAATGGTTAGCCAAAATGCTGGGATATGATTATGAGATCATTTACAAGAAAGGGAAAGACAACAGGGTAGCAGATGCATTGTCGCGCCAATTTGAGGAGGAAAGTACTCTGCTAGCAATTTCCCTCCCCATTCCCGACTGGATTGAAGAGGCTCGCAGGGAATGGTTTTCACATCCCGGGCTCTCCCAACTCATTTCTCAATTATAGGTAGATCCTAATTCCAGCAAGGGCTACTCGTGGCAGAATGATATTCTTCGCTACAAGGACAGAGTCGTAATATCGCCAACATCCACCCTCAAAAGTCGCATTTTGGCAGAATTGCACTCATCTCCCATTGCAGGACATTCGGGCTTTCAGAAGACGTATGCTCGCACCAGAAGATCATTTTTTTGGGCCGGCATGAAACAGGACATCCTTACTTTCGTAGCAGAATGTGACGTCTGTCAACGCCACAAAGGGGAAACCGTCAACACACCAGGCACATTACAACCATTGCCCATTCCAGCGTCAATTTGGACAGAGGTCTCCATGGATTTCATTACAGGTCTTCCAAAGTCTGGGAACAAGTCAGTCATCATGGTGGTAGTGGACCGACTGTCGAAGTATGCTCATTTCTGCGCCCTACCCCACCCATTTACACCAACCTTGGTTGCTCAAACTTTCATGGATCAGATCTTCAAATTGCATGGCATGCCCACTTCTATTGTGTTCGACCGTGACCCAATCTTCACCAGTAATTTTTGGCAGGAGCTCTTCAAAATACAAGGCACTGAACTCAAACTCAGTACTTCATATCATCCGCAAACAGATGGTCAAACCGAAGCCGTCAACAAATGTCTAGAAACCTACCTTAGGTGTTTCACTTTAGAAAAGCAACACCTTTGGGTACAGTGGTTACCTCTGGCGGAGTGGTGGTATAACACCAACTATCATGCCACCACCAAAATGACTCCCTATGAAGCAGTCTATGGACAACTTCCGCCTTCCCCTACTTCTTATCTCACGGGGTGCTCCAAAGTACAAGCCGTGGATCAACTCCTACAACACCGCGCAACCATGCTTGCCCATCTGCGCGAGAATCTTCATCAAGCTCAGAACCGTATGAAGCAACAGGTTGACCAACATTGCTCAGAGCGCCAAATTCAAGAAGGGGATCAGGTCTTTTTGAGGCTGCAACCATATAAGCAAACATCACTCAAAGACAAGGGGTGTCAAAAGCTCTCCCCAAAATTCTACGGACCATACCAAGTACTTCAGCGCATTGGAGAAGTGGCTTACAAGTTGGCTTTGCCACCTACAGCAAAAATCCACCCAGTTTTCCATGTATCCTGCCTCAAGAAAGTGATTGGGAACAATTGCCGAGTTCAAACCAGTCTACCTGAATTGGACGAAGAAGGGTCAATCTGGCTTCAACCTGAATAGGTTCTAGACACACGAGACAAGCACCTGCGCGGCCGCATGATTAAGGAGGTCCTCGTCAAATGGAAAGACACCTCTCCGGAAGATGCAACTTGGGAACCAGCCACTATTCTTCAGCAGTTTCCGTAGCTTCAGCCTTGAGGACAAGGCTAGTCTTAAGGGGGAGGGCATGTTAGGGTCCCACCCTAACCCCCTTATTTATGTATTGGGATCACGTCATAGTCAAGAGTCAATAAAGCCCATATTAATATTTGTAAGTGGTTAACCCGCAATTAATGACGGGACCACAGTTAGTTGCAAATGGGCGGAAGTATTAGATAGATGGTAAATGAGCGGTAGTATTAGATAGATGGTATTAATAAAACCCATGATATTGGCCCGTGGTATTGCATGTATGAGTCATATATAAAGGATAGAGACTCCCTGCGAGGAGCATCGTGTCTTGTTTTGTAATCGAGCTCTGCTCTATTGGAGGTTGCCCCCTCGAAGAGGCCTGTGAACATTTCTCTCTGAATAATAAAATCATTGCTATTCTGTGCTCTGGGTATATTTTCTTCGCATATTTTGTGTTCTCGGTATCTTTTCTTCGCCAATTCTATGTTTGGGTATTACTTTGCAGGTTAAGAGCATAACAACATCACAAATGAGTTCAAAACAACATTGACATTAACAACTTTAAGGTTGGACAGTCCAATTGGTCCATCTTTCCAACAAATCCAATATGGATTTGCACATACATTGGGGTATGAAAGGGATTTCTTGGAGAGGATGGTCACTCATAAGCACTCATATACATCATCTAGCTCTTCAAACTTTTCTCCCTAACATAGGCTTCTAGAAGGAAAAACACATTTGATGATGAAATTGATAAAGCTGCTACGTGAGATAATGAAAGAAATACAAACATGTGAAGTTGAGAAATATATACCTCAAACACGAAGGTTAAAATCAAATGATTTATGTAAAACATGTTTCATCCAAACTTTAAAAAGCAATGCTAGAGAATTTAATAATTCTATGGTTGGTAATGCGGGATATGAAAAGCTTGTTAAATATTACTTCAAGTGAAACAACTAAACTAAGAAGTTTGACTTATGTACCAAAATATATTATGTTCATTTTTTTTGTAAACTCTACCATCGAAGAGAAGTTAAAAAGGAACATGAAATTTGACCTCCATAGGGTGTATGATTGTGTGGATTGGGAGTTTCTCTCAATGATCCTATATAAAATTGGTTTTTTCGTAGGCACGTGAAGTGGATAATCTCTTTCTTAACATCAATGTCTATGGTTTTTCTCATCAACAGGGTGCCAACTCATTTCTTCAAAATTTATAGGGGGCTCCGCCAAGGATGTGCATTATCTTTTCTTCTTTCATTTTGATCATGGATGCCTTCAATAGGGGAGTTAAGGCCAAGTTTGATGAAACATTGATATATGGATGAAAACTCTCCAGAGGATGAAACATCTCTCATCCAATGCTTGTTTATGACATACTGTGTGTTGGTGAAATAATACTCTCTGAGTGGGTCACTTTTGATAGGATCTTCATGGATTTTGGTAATATCTTGGGATCTACATAAATAAAGACAAAACTGAACTGATAGATGTGGTGGTGGATGACCCATAAGTACTTGAAATAGTGTCCCTATTTGGAATAAACATTTGCTCTATGATAGATGGTTTTAAATACCTGGGATGTTTTCTAAAGCCCAACAAGTACTTATTGAATGATTAAGAATGGCTTCTTAAAAAAAAAATTATCTTTTTGGGACCAAAGATGGCTAACATTAGGTGGCAGATTCATTATGATAAGGATTGTCTTGACTATCATCTCAATCTACTGGATGCATCTCTTTCATCTTCTCAAATCTTTAATTAACAAGATAGACTCAATGGTGGCTAAGTTTGTTTGGTCTAGTTTTTGGTGCAGTAAAGAAGGTCCATCTAATTGGGTTGAAGTCCATTTCCAAGTCGATTGTATGTGGGCGATGGGGCATTATTGACACACGATCCTTTAACCTAGCCCTTTTGGAAAGAAAATTGTAGAGGTTATTTTGTGAGTAAGGGCTCTGATAGAGCATAATGAAATACAAATACTCTCTTCAATGTGTACTCGAGGAATGGATTGTTGAGCGAGCACCTTCAGCTGGCCGACATTCCAAGATTTGGGGCAGTATTAGAGTTGTCCTTCTGTGTCTAAGTAGTAACCTTTGATGGGTGGTTGGAAATGGACAAAGGATCCACATTGGTTTGGATTCCATCAACGGTTTCAGTGTATGCCATCCCCTTCCAATATATATAATCAACTTTCTCTCCTATATGGCGATGAACACCCTTGCTAGCCCATGGGAGAGATATAGACTTGTCTGTGTTTCTCAGGATTGGCCACATGCATGGCAGATTGGTTTATAGGAGGACATGACAGCTGAGTGGGAATACTATCACAGTAGTCTATGTATGGTCAATATCCACTTATCACTGAGTATAGATAAGCTAGTGTGGGGAGGGGGAATGGTCAATGAAAAAATCCCTGTCAAGGAGGCCTACGACCAAATCACTTCGACCTCTCTTCCCCTACCATTTATAGAATTCACCTTGCTCATTTGGAGATGGGATGCTCCCTTGAAGCTAGAGTGCTTCTCTTGGCTTGCCATCCATAATAGAGTCTTGACCTAGGAGATTCTTCTCAAGAGAGTCTTTTCTAACCCTCGATGGTGCCCTCTTTGTAGGTTAGATTCGGAGAATGGCCCACACCTATTCCTGCGCTATCATTTTTCCTCTAAAATATGGGTGGAGGTATCAATTCTTTTTGGAATCCATGCTATTAGTAATGTACCCTCCATCCATGATTGCATACTCCTTTGGAACTACAAAATGAAGGCCTACAATATTGTCCCTCTCTATGTTCTATGGGGCATCTAGAGGGCTTATAATGCCCTTATTTTTTAAGGAAAATCTCTGGACATCAAACGAGGTGCTATAGGTATAGTGGCATTCTTCCAAGAGATTGTCCCTTGGCAACCAAAAATCCCTCATCGATCTATCTCTTATTCTGATGTGGAGGGAATTTATCCAATATGTTTCTTTGATGGGGCTTCCTCCGGTGGTGACTATGGATGTGGGATTGTTCTTCATTTCGACCTAGATGTTCACTTCCATTTCTCCTAGTATGGTGGTAGAGGACACAACTGTAGGGATGAGTTATTATCTCTTTGGGGCGCACTACAATGTACTTCGTGGCTCGGCATTGACAAAATCTTAATCATTGGAAACTCCTTATCTATGATTAACTGGGTGAAAGGAATCTCATCTCTTGATGTCACTGATCTCTGCAACTGGTTGCTACAAAATAGGAATTTCCTGCCTCTCATCCTGGAAATCTACTTCAGGCATGTCTACTGGGAACAAAATTTGGAGGAAGATTCTTGTTCCACTCTCAACCTCTCTCTCTTCCTTGGGTTCATGTTCTTTAAACACTTTTCTGGTGGTTGGAGTAATGACAAGGTTTTTTTTTAGATCTAGTTCCCTCCCCTATCTTTGGTTTTTTTGTTTCCATTTTTGCATTGAACTGAATGGATTTTTGTTGGTTTCCCCTATTTATGATTTCCTTTTTTGCTATTGTCGGTGATGCATCTCTGCTCTCTTTGGATTGATGATTTGACACTACAATACATCATGTCATGAGACAGATGCTAGTGGAACATATGTACTCTTGTCTACAATCTATCTTGTAAAGAATCGTGAATATGTAAAACTTTCTCTTTATTGAATGGAAGTTCTGCTTTTTTCGTCTAAAAAAAAGAGATCATTTTGTGCTATAAATTATTTATTCTTGTAGAATTTTTTATTCATGATGATTACCATAAAATATTTGAGGATTGTATCCAAAATGGTAGTTTGATACAAAATCTCTAATACAACTTTTTTTTTTTTTAATTCCCTCAATGTTTAATGACATTAGAAACACTTTGCCAAACTTTTTAAAGTATGATGTAAATGATTCATTATGAATTGTTCATGTATGCAAACAATTGTATCAATATTGACTTTTGTAAAAGTCTTCCAAACTAAATGAAGTTGAAACATGAAAATTTTAAATAAATTTAATACTTGGATCATGAAAAACTATTTTTAATAATTAACACAACCATTTGCATTAAGTAGGTCAACAGTGATAAGAAATATATCTTAATGTTATAAATATTCTAGAGAAAATGAAAATGAATAGTCTTTTAAACATAAAAATTGACAACCATAAAATTTTTATTTTTGGAATGTTGAAAAAGAAAATATTGGATTTTCCCCTTTTAAAATTGAGAAAGACAATAAAGAAATAATGATGACATGACATAGACAATAGACACATTTGTAAAGAAATAAATGTGGAAATATCCTCTTTATAAAATTTAGTCCTAAATAATGTTCCCACATAAAAATTAAAAGTTCATATAATTATGAAATGTCTAATTTTAATAAAAAGAACTAAATATATAATAAACTATATTTTATACCTATATTTATAGTAATAAAAACGAAAAAAAACTTGAAATAATAAGAAATCAAATAAAAGTTGTTTAATATTTTTTACATTAAATTATATTTAAATATTTATAAATTATTTAATAATATTTAATATATATTTATAAAAAAAATATTTTAAGTATTCAAGCTTCTGTTGATCCATAATGAATTAGGCAAGGTCTTTCAGTAAAAATCACATAAGAGAATTTTTTGGTCGATTTCAAACCAATAAGTGTGGTTCATGATCTGGTCCTCATGATGAATCACACTTGTTCGTTCGAAACACGTGGACCAAAAATTTCTCTTATGTGACTTTTAACGAAAGATTTTGCTTAAAATAATTATTATTAATATTTTTTTTAATATTATTACTAATCTTTTGAAATAAAAAAATAATAATTTATATGTATATAAAGTCTCTTATAAACCAAGAAAATAAAATAATTTTTTAAATACTATTATTATTAATATTTTTTAAATAAAAAATAAATTAGTTCTCTTATCAAAAAATAAAATACATTAGTTTAAAAAAAATTATCATAAGTGCATTTAATTAAAGAAGTTGTGGCCAAAAGTAGTCATAATCCAGGCAATTTAAAAATAAAAATAAAAAATTCTTGCAATAGCATTGTTTGATTCATGTTTTTTATGGTGGAAATGGATTTAACATCATAAAAAACCTTTGGGACACCCAAAATATTGAAGTTTGATAGTTTTAACTTGAAATATTGAAGTTTGATAGCTTTAAATTGAATTTAGAACAATTCCAAATTTTATTAAAATATGACCGAAACTTCCATGACTTTCGAGCGAAAAAATAAACTAATTAAATTATAACTTAATTAAATTATAAAGTGAAAACATGAACAACCTCAATCTCTCTCCACGTGAAGGCATGTGCATATCCTTATGCCTCGAGCTCCGAGATTAAAATAGAAAGACAATACAACTGTAATACACTTTAAAGGAAAAAAACGACATTCCAACAACATTTTCCAGTGAATATAATTTCGTAATCGAAATAAAAAGATAAGTCCACGCTTCCCTGTCAGCGGGTATTTTCTTGGCCGTTCGGAATAATGATCAAGAATGATCAAGTTGATCGTCATAACACACCTCCGTGGTATTTTCTTCTAAGTTTGGAATAATGATCAGGAGATTCACATATTCCATCTCCAATATTTCATATGATACGTGTCTCATGTCTTAGCAAAATGTGTTTAATGTTTAATTTTATTTAAACACTTTAAGATGAAGGTCAGAGAATCGATATTTTGGTTTTCTTTTATTGGAATTTGGTTATAAAATTTTAAATGTCACTTTAATGTTTTATTGTTTAAAATGGATTGAATTTTGAATAAAATTGATATGGAAAAAATATTATAAGATTATGATTTATTTTAATTGTTTTGTTTTTTAGATTTATATATCATTTATATAATTATTTAAATTAAAATATTAGTAAAGGTAAAGATATTAATCTATAATAAATATTAAAATATTTATTTTATTATTTTGAAAATAAATATTAATTTTTGATTTATATATATTATTATGAATATTTTAGAATATTTTATGAAAGTTTAATCTCTATTTAATTGTTAATTTTTGTAGTATCGAATATGTTTTAGCCACAAAATTTGATGGAGATGATAGAATACATGAGATCTCCAACACCGAGAAATTGTTTATAGAAATTCCACCTAGAAGTGATTTAATTAGATTATTAACAAAAATTTTAATGTCTCCTAAATCTAAACTTAGGAAAATTAGTTAATTAATAAATGTTAATTAAGTCAAGGTGAGAATCATCTAGAAATAAACTCAGATCGATTCCAAGATGATCATAACCATCTATTAAGTTTTAATCTTGGTTGTTGGTGCTCCAATAGTGGATTATAAGAGGAAGTCGATGAGAACTTCGAGAAAATACTTCTTCATCTCAATTTTCTTGACTGATTGATTTCCAGAGAGTAGCGACAGTAGTCTGAGAGCTAGAGATTGAAGCAGGGTCAGTGGGGGCAGAGATAGTGATCCATATGAAATTTTCCAGGTCTGGAGAGGCAGCAGCAAGGAGGCTGAGTTATTCCCAGTGAGGCAATGCAAGGACTGTGTAGTTGCTTTAGAAGCGACTTGATTTTGCTGGAGAGAAATTCATTCTCAGTTCCAGAGGCTAGACAGAAGGTCAAGAGTGTCGGAGAGATGATTTCCTCACCGGAGGCAGATTCGAACCACACACATGGGAGACAGCGTAGAGGCAATGCAAAAAGGCTCACGCTGGGTTTAAAACCAATTTTATGAAAGGAAGTTGTGTCGGGATTGCTTGCGGAAGAAGGGTAATTCCCTTAGATAATTATAGTCAGATATTCTTGTTGTTTGGACTTCCATTTGGGAATTCATAGATTGTACTCATATTTCACTTATGCATAAAAAAATAAAACCCTCATCTGCTGTATCCTTTTTCCCGCACTAGGTTTTTCCGAGGACTTTTGTCGAAAAAAACAGTGTTAATTTTTATGTGTGTGTGTGCAAGTATTTTCTCAGTTTCTGTGCTATTTATTTTTCGCAATTTTATTTAGAAAGTTGCAGTGCATTTATTTTGATGTTGTCGTAGCAATAAACCGAATAATTAATTTATGAGTTAGAACAAATAATACTAGTCGCTGTAATAAGATTCCAGTTTGTGGAATTTTCATATGGTAGCAAAGCGTATTTGATCAGGCAGAAACTCAGAAGTGAAAGAAGAGAATTTCGTTGCTGAGAGGGTTCTAAGTAGGCCAGAATTCTTAAGGCAACAAAGTTCATTGCCAGGTAGGCCAAGTTGCTTGGGAAGTTCAATTTTTTAGTGCAGGAGGAAGAAAAAGTTTGAATCTATGAGATCAGTGATTCCAATAGGCATAGGAAGCTACAACAACTCAGTTTTTTGCTGAGCATATTCTTGGTTGGACATAGAAGGTTTTACTGTAGGTTGCAGAAGAAGAATCCACGTCAGGTGGAAGAGGAAAACACACACAGTAGAGGGAAAATTTTCCCTCGGGGAACCTCGAGTCTCAAAAGTTCAAATTTCCAGTTGCAAATTGGAAGTAGCAACTAGCAAAGCCACACATTCCAAGGGGGAATGTGAATAACAGAGCAGCAGACGAGCACAGGGAAAGAGGGATTTTTGGACAATTTCAGAGATGGTCAATGCAGAGCTTAGAGATCAGGATAGGTTGGATAGAACTTTGAACAATGTCGTCTGGAAGGATATGATGCCCTTCCTTCTAGATGAATATGGCCTGAAATCCTACATTGATAATGTAGTGGAAGTTCCCCAGGATGCAGATAAGAAAAAATAATACAAGAAGGAGATGGTGTGGGCGAAGCAGTTGATCCTAGATGGAGTCAGGGATCATATAGTCTCACATATAGCTGACAAAGATACTGCCAAATAGTTGTGGGATTCTCTCTCTACATTATACCAGGGAACTACGGAGCAATGGAAGATGTTTCTTGAGGAGAAGTTGAGATGCATCTGGATGTAGAAAGGGGAAGGCATAGATCCCTTCCTTACCAAGATTCAGGAGGTCTGAGACTAGCTGTCATCTATTGTGGCAAAGCCTCAACCCACAGAGCTAGTGCGATTACCAGTCAACAGTGTCTCAGAGGAGTGGTAGGTCTTAGTCCAAAGAATATTGGGAATATATAGGCTACCAGAGTGGGACAGGATGTGAACCGATTTACATCAGGAGGAGTTGAGACGAGCTCTATTAAAGAGCTCCATTAGTGGCAACAACAACAATGGATCGAAGGTGGTGAAGGAGGAGGAGAATGTGGCCCTCGCATCAAAGGGTCATAATCAAGGGTAGGGGGGCATAGGAAGAAGAGGATGGACCTATCAAAGGTCAAATGCTTAAGATGTGGTGAGATCGGTCACTACAGTACCCAATGTCCTCTGAGAAATAAGTACAAGGAGGAGAAGCAAGACCAAAAGGTAGCTTCTGTAGAGATAAACAGGTTGTCCTCTAGATTGGAGGAAGACTTCGCTATGATTGCCGATATACCTCCAGGGGTGAGGTGAGGTGGTTTGGAGTTGTAGCTCTAGAGAGCTACAAAGATTGGCCAGGGTCCTTGAGGTGTCCTCCTAATGGATCATTACCTACCTACAAGGGCCCACAATATTAAGTAGCAAGGTTGATCAGCGAAAGTTGACACAATTAGAACCAGAGTGACAGTTGCAAACTATTAACAGTCAGATGTTGAGGAGAACAGTGTAGTGTTGACAGCATAACAGGTGGATTAGTAGTAGAGTCAGCAATAGTGCATCCACAGATTGTACTCAGGTTTCGTTGTTGCATAATAAATTAAAACCCTCATTGGTTGCACTAGTTTTCCCGCATTGGGTTTTTCGGGGACTTTTGTCAAAAAATAACCGTGTTAATTTTTATGTGGGTGTGCTAGTACTTTTTTAGTTCCAACTCTATTTATTTTCTGCAGTTTTATTTGTGAAGGTTACAATATGTTTATTTCGATATTTTTGTAGCAATAAACTAAATAATTAATTTATTAGTTAGAAGAAATAATACTAGTTCCTCCAATAGGATTCTAGTTTGTGGAATTTTCACACCAACAATTATTAATAATGAAATAAGAATTCCATATTCCAAAAGAGACATGTATATCCACGTAATTTAAATTAAATAAATTGTAATTAAAATCAATAAATATCAAATAAAATAAAATTGATAAAGACAAAGATAGAAAAGTTTCTTATTTTTTTGTAAATTAGATACGGGTTTGCATTACATCAAGCAGATTTAAGAAACCCAAACCTATTGGCCTACCACCTCAGAAATAGATAGCATAGGCATAAGATTTTTGTTAAAATTATTAGTTCAATAGTTAAAATATTATTTTTTAAGTAACCAAGTCTAAACCTATCAAGAAAAGTAGTAGTTGAAACTGAATTGGTAGCAAGGCTAACATGTTTCCTTAAGTGTATAAAATGTGATATCCCTTGGAGTTTATGCTATAAATTTGTATATGAATAATTTTCGTTTTTGGAACTAGTTTATTAGTGTTGTGTTATTGTTAAATGTTAAATATAAATTTGTATTTATTATGCTATTAATAAAATAAAGAAATATGGAAATTAATGCTAAAGTCACACCTGGTTTACAGATATATGGCTGCAAGTTAATGTTGGATATTGATTACCCATATTAATTAAGACATATGCATCTAATCTAAATGATTATATTATTAATGATAGCATAAATTATTGATAGTAACTACCCAACACATGTTGGATGAGGCAGATTAGTTACCAACTACCAATTGTTTTCCTAAGGGGTATTCTATTTTTTCTTTTGCTAGTTGATAGTCATGTAGTGGTAAACTGATGAGAAGAAAAAGGTGACAAAATAGCTACAAAAAGAGGACTTGCAAGCCTGCGTTATCGAGGGGACCTTTTTTGGCAAAGGTGTCAAGGCTCGAAGGAACAGTTTAGCTCTATTTTTAATTTCTAGATTGTTAATTTCAAGTCACTATTTCTAAACTCTCTTAATTTTCTAGGAAATATTTTTTATAATACATTTTTATTTGTTATGTAAGCACAAGACTTGAAAATAGAATGCTAAAGACAATAAAATAAAAATTGTAATTTTTTTTGGATTTTCTCTTGCATTTAGAACAATGAAAAGATTTTGTAGAGAAAGAAGATATTTTTCAATTTTTTAGATTACTGTTTGGGATATGTAAATATACTTGAATTTCACAAGTAAGCATATTCTAGTATCTATGAATCAAGTATGCTAAACATAATCCAAGTCTAAAGAAAAAAGCTAGTAGTTAGAAAATATTAGTTTTCTTTTATTGATTGTCTTTTATCAATATGTTGGGTGATATCATAATATAAATATCAATATAGAATTTTGAAGTAAAATACACGAAGTAGAAAAGTTACTTTTTTACAGAAAACATAGAATCAATTTGAGGTCGAAAGGACTTGTAGTAATAGTAGTATATACATATATTGACATAGATAAAACTTTGAACGTTGAGGACACAATATCTAATTAAGGAGATTAGGATAAGACCATTGTCTAAGTTAAATTTTGTAAATATTAACTAGGACATAAGGAAAGGACTATAAAAAAATTAAGACAATATACAAAAAGAAAATGAAAAATAAGTTAAAATAGTCTCTAAATGCACTCCCCAAGATATAGAGTTATCTTGGTCGATTAGTTTTACCCTATTAGGTCAAAAATAAGACCCAAAAAAATATCAAGAATATTAAATGCATATCTTATGTGCAAAAATAGTAGTTTCTCTACACATAAAACATAAGCATTGAAGTATAATAATTAATGAAACAAATTACATTGAATATAATTGAGAAAGAATAATAGAGAATAATTATGAACAATGATAATATAAACTACTAAAAGTCATATTAAGTGGCAAAAGAAAACCTTGGTATTCATTAAAACAAATAAATACAATATTAATGTCTTTGAGTTATTGAACCCTTTTATAAATAGTTATATATTACGCATGAAATCTTACAACTTACAAATTTATGTTTAGAAAGTAATCTCCAAAAATTTAACTTAATAATTAAATTACAAAAAATTTGAGAACCTTGGTTTTCCAACGTCGACAAGAAAGTCACACACATGCAGAGAAATAATTAAGGTGCTTCAGAATCATTTGACCTTGAAAGAAGAAGTTGAATTCTCCATGGGTGGTAGGAAGGCTCTGAAGTATACCCTCAAAGGGAAAACTTTCAAAATTAATGTAAGGGTGTAATTACCTACGAATGTGCATCAAAAACACATATTTCATTAATATTTATTAAAGTATAAGTGAGTTAAAATATAACGATGAAGTAAAGAAAGAGTACTGAAGGATATTTACATGAGAGAGATTTCCATAAATAGAACGCTCTACCATAACCTTGTAATTTCAAATATTTTTTTATGAGTAGGGCTCTCAATGTAGAATCTCTATGAAAAAATCAATTGAAAGTTGGTTAAGGTTATAACCCTATAAAAACCCTATGCTAGAATCAAGGAATAATGGGTGGAAATGATGCAAGTATCTATATACATAAATATTTGTGTAGGGTTAAAACACTAGGTAGGAATTTAACGAAAATACTATGTAAAAAGGTATTGACAATTAAAATATTGTTATGACCAAACCCACCTAAACATGTAATGAATGTGTTGGTAGTCTAAACTACATAAGAACCCATATAGGGTTAGGTTTTTTTAATTACGAAAACTTGGTCATGTTAATAAAAACATAATATTGATTAACAATCCATAAGGAAAAAGAAAAAAGAAAAAACAAAGAAGAAATGGAAAATAAATGAAATGCACCAGTACAAGAAAGAAGTTCTCCTCGTATAATAAAATTCTTGGGAAATTCAAGAACCCTGGTTTTCCAAGTTCGACAAGAAAGGCGTAGACGTGCAAAGAAATAATTAAGGTGCTTAAGAATCATCTGACCTCAAAAGAAGAAGTCGAATTCTCCATGGGCGGTAGGAAGGCTCTGAATTATACCCTCGAAGGAAAAACTTTCAAAATTAACTTAAGGGTGTAATTACCTACAATTGTGCATCAAAATCACATATTTTATTAATATTTATTTAAAATATAACGACGAAATAAATAAAGAGTAGTAAAGGATATTTACATGAGAGAGATCTCCATAAATAGAACTCTCTACCATATCCTTGAAATTTCAAATAAATTTTTATGAGTAGGATTCTAAATTTAGAATTCTAGTTAAAATAAAATAACATAGAATCTACCCGGATGCGGGTGCTTCCTCCAGGTTACAATGACCTGCCGAACTGAACCGACAGCTGGCTTCATCGCTGGCAGCAGGGCGTACTGCTTGGTACAGGAGGCAGTTATGTTTTATAGGCTCAAGGTGGTAGCATTTAGTATGGTGCTCTCTCGAAATTTGTTAGAGTTAAACCCAAGCATGGCAACCAGGATGGCGCATGGGCTCTGGGTACTGCAACCGAGTCACAGCATTTATGGTCCAGCGATCTTTAATACCATGCCGGGTCTGCCTTGGAGCATAGTCATTTGTGTTTGGAACGGGAGACGTCGGAAGGTTCACAGAGCTCCCTCTGTTCTGGTTTATTGGCACCTCATTTGCCTACAGTCGTTTTCTGCGCCCGCTTGCAAAATGCGAAGGCGTGGCGTTCCTCGGCGAGGTAGCAACTATGGTAACAGGGGGGGTCGTGCTCATCCTGCACCCCCGGTTGTCAATCCTATTTGTTCAATTCCGCCACCTCCTCTGTCGCCTGAATCTGAGAGGGCTCGTCCGAATAGCTCGTTTCAGGCTTCTAGCTTTTCTTTTCAGAGTGAGGTCAACAAGCCTATTATTACTGTCAATTTCACTATTTCGGTTGTTGAAGTAGAAGGCAGTCCCTCCAGCTCTGCTCCCTTTGAGAATGAACCTTCTCATGATGAAGGCATACTGCTTGGGGACTTATCCGGGCGGATTTATCGCACGGACCATCAGCACGATGTTCCTGACCGTCAGCATGATGCTCCTGAACAAACTCGGCATATGAATCCAGTTCAGGAAGGCGCTCAGCATCAGAGTCCGAACCCAACTCCAGCTCAGGTTAATGCTCCTCCTTGTGGTCCCTCTCGCAGACACTCTAGATTCCGGCACCTGGTCACCCATCCCAACGGTGAGCCAGTCCTGGATGAAGAAGGCTATGTCACCTGGGTACCATCCCCCAGTCCGGAAAGGGAGGAAGCGCCACCGTCCCCGAATCATGCTGGTTCTGCTCAGTAATTTCTGGCCGGGTGGCCATCCTGCTCTTATTTTTTGTCTTTTTGCTCTTACAGCTCTGGATAGGAAGTCAAAAGTTGATGTCTGGTTCACTCTGTCTTTTAATTTTGTCAATATCGGAGAATTTTTGCTTCGGGTTGTTAATGTAGGTCTAGAAATCCATAAGCATGCTACATCCTGTCTGCAGGACCTCTATGTATTTTTGACTGAAAGGATCTATTGCAAAATCCATGCTTTTACAGCTGAGGATTGGCTGAGGCCTCCTCTCGAATTGTAACCTCTATGTACATATTTTTACGTTTTTAATAGAATTAGATTTTACCGAGAAAAAAAAAAATAACATAGAATCTCTATGAAAAAATCAAATGAAAGTTGGTTAGGGTTATAACCCTAGAAAAACCCTATGCCAAAATCAAGGAATAATGGGTGGAAATGGTACAAGTACCTATATACATAAATATTTATGTAGGGTTAAAACCCTAGGAAGGAATTTAACGAAAATACTTTGTAAAAAGGTATTAACAATTAAAATATTATTACGACCAAACCCACATAAATATGTAATGAATGTGTTGGTAGTCTAAATTGTTGGGAAAAATACTGAGAGGATGGGGGGGGGATCAACATTTTAAAACTCACTAAAATCTTTCAATTTCTTATTCACATTTTTGTATGCGACTATAATGAGGTAAGCATGTGTATGTACGCAATTGTTATGCAAACAATTAGCATATATCCAATTAACTTAACGTTTCAGTTAATTCATCATCTGTTTAAATTGAACCAGTGGATCAATACTTCTTTAGAAATTAATTAAATAGTAACTATGTGCAGTAAGAAAAAAATAAACCATCACACATAAGAAATACATCAACACACATGAACACCAGGACTTTTAGGTGGAAACCTAATGTGAGAAAAAACCATCGTTGCCGTCTTTGTCTTTATATTTTATTATAAAGAAAAACTTCTTACAATCTTGTACTGCTGTAGACTCATACTAGCACACATGTGCCCACCTGCAGAAGGCTACAACCTTCTCTCATTCTCCAGAACCCACTAAAGAGAGCTCCAACACCCTGATCTAGTTTACTGACACCCACAAGAATGGAACTCCTACCCCCTCCTCTGATTTAACATCTACCACTGGAAGGAATCTTCGACTCCCTTACTGAAAGCTCCAAACCTCAGCACCACCGTGGACCGCGTTTCATAAATTTTCAAACTGGATCTACTTGATACAAAACATCACAACTTGTAGGATACTTTTCATCAAATTTTTAGACTGCTCCCACTACCATCATTTAAGACCAATACCAAATATCAAAACTAAAACTAATCACTGCAACAAATCACTCAATCATCGAACCAACTGAATCAGCCAGTCACTTTACCAACCGAAACCCAAATCAATCAACTTATTCTCAAACAATCAAAGAAATTAGATCACTGTAACCAGAATACCAATATTGAACCCAAACATTGCATCAACTCACTGAACCAACTGAAAATCATGATCAATAAAATGTCAGAATATATATGCTACTTTACTTTACCAAATCTGTGTGTATATGCGACTTCCTTGAAGCATACTTGTGTACATATCTCAAAACATTGAACCTTAAAACTGAATCATTGTCATTCTGAAAAAAACACTAAGTTACACCCTAAACCACTGAATTACTCTAAAATAATCACAGAACCATCACATATCTTCAATCACATACAACTAGCAGCATCATCACTCTTCAATCAATCAATTCAACTTCAATCATCATTGTTAAACCCATATCATCAAGTAAGATTTCATTGACAGACAACAGAAACATAGCAAGACTGATTAGACTGATCAAACATCTTATTCAACAAAACCATAGCTTATATACTTGCTTTCCACATGTATACACGCTCTTCAGGAATCAAACCCGTGTATAGATTTGTCCAAAGTGTAGAATCTACATGTGACTTACCAACATTAAACCTGCGTATGCACATGCCTTTCAGTGTTCAAATCTGCGTACAAATTTGCAACTATTGACTTATAGCTTCATTGTACATCAGACCTTTAGAACAAACCCATCTCTCAGCATACATAATAAAACATGCATCAGACATAAATATTACAGATCAAATTAATCCATTATCAATATAGTCATTTCAGATCTATTGGATCTGATCCATCATCAAATTCCCAGGTGCATACTTAGTTTCAGATCAAACAATTCATTAATAGCCCATTACATGCATACTTGCTTCAAATCTAACTATAAAATATTCATCACTTCCACACACAAACACTTTGATCTTAATATCCTTATATATCTTAGGCCTTATCTAATACCATGGGTCAAATCCTTAGTAATATTGATGATATTCTTAGAGAAGATAAAATATCTATTGTCACGCTCATTACTATGGGTCAATACCATGATAAAGATACCTAGTATTTAGAATACCATGGTGCGGAAATTGTACGTGACTTCTCTTCACAAAACCTATGTATACACGACTTTTCTTTACAAAACTCGCGTATATGGGGCTTTGTTTTACAAAACCTGTGTATGTACGTAGATTTTCTTCACAAAACCTGCGTATACATATTCAAACTTCATCTTTATCATTCCTCTATCTCTAAACCGATGTTCCTTTTCTGTCACATCTGTATTGGCCTGAATACTCATCCTTCTACCATCATGTTGGCATCTTTATTAAGTAGATTGTCATCAGTCCTTTGTCTATAACTTGATATTCCTTTGTCAATCTTTCTGTCACATATGTACTTGCGTGAATACTCATCCTGCTACCATCATGTTGTAATCCTTAGTAAGTAGGTTTCCATCAAGGACAACATATTTGCCATAATGCCAACAATCTCCCCCTTTGGACTTGATGGCAACCACTTTGGTGTTTGTTCACCACCACTTGTAGATACCTATATACACATCTTTAGATGTACCAAGTTTCTCTCCCAAGTCACCAAGCATTCTTCAAATACCAAGATTCTCTCCCCCTTTGAAATCAAGGGAAAATGGCTGACCAATGTTCAATGAAGGCTTCTCTCCCTTTTTTGACATGAGTGTTGTAGATCTGATCTTCTGAGTATGAGCACTAAATACTGACCATTCTCCTCATAACAATACGTTGAATTTTCTGAAGATGTACAAAGAAGTACATGACTCTATGACTCAACCAGGCATGACCTTTCCTATCATCAATTATAACTCATGCGTACATTAATCACCCAACACAGTGGGGTTATAAATTACATGACTTGACCACAGTAGTCCATACATGATTGAATTTTACAATGATTTATAACATAGGTCTTGACATGACCTTTACATCAAGAGGCAAAAACAAAAGACCTCAATAAGACCATGATAGTCATCAACAACTATCATACACCATATAGGATATGTACCATAAACATCTAACAGTAGCAACATGAACAACAACATGCACATTTTCATCATCAATTTGTAATATAAGACAATGTAGCTTTAATATCATCAATATGTGACCAAGTATGTAGCATAATATTTTCCATAGCGATCTGTTATTAGCTCATCCTCTTGAACTCATCAAGGTCAACTTACTCTTTCCCTTAGTAGGAAGAGCCTCAATCCATGTTCATCAAATCATAGACACATATTTTTTCATGCACCAATCAACGTATGTGAGAACCAAAAATATCATCATAAAGTAAGATAGGGAAAAGTAGCAGCATTCCTTAGCATCATCAATATGTGACTAAGTATGTTAGGTCTCCAATTACCATTTAGCAGATGTCTTCATGAAACCTTCAATAACATCATTCTCTTAGCCCATATTTTTCATGAAATGAGAGCTATCACACCAACATTCCTTCATCAACATGCAACTTAAGTAGTCATCCATAACATCCTTATCTATAATTCACCCATCAATAATGTCCCATGACATATAGATAGAAGTACGTATCTACATTCTCATCAATGAGAAAAGTCATCAATAGCAAACCATGAGCTCACCATCATTTATCAAACTTTGTTAGTAACCCATCTCCTTGATACCATCAAGAGAAACAATCCTCAAACAATATACTATGTGTAGCATATCATGTACATGTGAGAGCCAAGAACTATAGGAATCATCATCCATAACTACACCATATGCAACTTATGCATATTTGAAGGCATAATGACAATAGCATAAAAGTAATGAGTGACACTTATCATCATCAAATAATGAGGTTGTATACTCAAGCTCTATTTATCTCCTTGAACTCATGTAAGCAACATAACATATGTACCATATGCATCATCAAAAGAATCTTCCATCATCATAAATCTGATCAGTAGCATCATAACAACTATGTGGCTCAAGAAATATATAAGTATCATCCATGATTTCATCATAGGAAACCCATGACTGTAGCATAGCATGATGCATCATTCAAAAACTTCAGCAACATGAGCATCATTAATATAAGCATGGCTATGTAACAAGAAATTCTCAAGCAATCATAATGCCTACAATACAATACTAGAAGCATATAAAATACTCTCCCTGAACCTATTATCAGGTTTGATCACATCAACTCATCCATAAGTAAGTTCATCAAAGCAACTTCATCAATCATTAAATCGATGTCATCAATTACATATTGCAACAATTCATAAACCATCATTAGCCAATATCACTTCTAAGTATCATCCATAGACTGTAACCATCAACATCATAACAAGAAATCCAAATGATAACTGTCTGGAGCATATCATAGCCTTTCCCTCAATCTGTCCTATTGTTTCTTCACCATAGGAAAACATACATGATTGTCTTTATTGGAACTCACATATATATGCGACTATCCTTCATAATATCTGCATACAAAAAGTAAAATGCTGAAATTTCATATCCACATCTCCCTCTGAGCCTTTATTGTATGTACCTATTCACTGTTACTACATCGGATACACTGTTAGTAATGTAAGAAATATGAATATCAAAACAACCATGGGAGTCATTTTCTAGACATCATATGTATTACTACCCCTGAGATTACACATCACTGATCCTAAGGAGTTGATAAACATCTTATGTTCTCATGAGGTCATGTACCTCACATCACTTCTGCAGTCACTATTAGAAGTATTTTTTTAAGAATAATGGATTGCAATGGGCACCATCTTCTCTTACTCTGATTATGAAGCCTCCTCATATCTGTGAGAATTTAGTTCTTTAAGCACATATAATTTGTTTGGGTTTCTATATCCTCTTGCTATGACCTATCCAAATTCTTCATATATAACTTTGCATTTGTTTGATGTAAACACAATTACATTTCCTTTGTTTTCCATTTGACCTACACTTAGAATATTCTGCTTCAACCCTTGAACTACTAAAGTATCAGTTGATCCTTTATGTTTATTAATTTTGGATCTACCCTTTACCAGAACTTTTGCTGGAGCATTATTTCCAAGAATAACCTTCCCATATTGGTTTTTCTTGAGAGACCCCATATTACTCTTATCTCTAGCCATATGATAAGAGCATTCACTATCTATGTACCATTTCATCTTCTTCTTAAAATGAGCAGAGAGTAAGACCACACCTTATATATTCTTCATCTTTCTGATCATTATGAGAAATGTTGGTGGATACATGTTTTTCAGGTCTTCTGACATCAATATTCTTATTTGGGTGCTTTCCATGTTGTTTGAGGTGATCCATATATTTGTTCCTGCATTATTTTACTACATGCCCAAACTTGTTACAATCATAAAATCTTATATGAGGAGAGGAATCATAATATTTTTGTTTCATATTACTTCTATTGTAATCAATGGCTTTGTGACCAAATATATTGCAAGAAAAACAATATCCCTTAAGGAAGCCTAAGTACTTGGAAGCTGGTGATCTTTTTGTGAAGCAGTTATTTGCTTGTGATTAAAATAGTATACTTCTGCAATTAGCTGCAATGTGTCCATAATTATGACATATAAAACATTTAACATTATTACTCAAAGGAGAGAATCGATTATCATTTCTATAGTTAGGAGTAAATTATTTTCTTTGAAGATTCATTTCCCTTGGTTGTTCATCAAGTTGACTTCTTATCTCTTTGTTGAGCATATTGTTACCCTTTAAATTCCTTGCATCAGCTTGTGAACTAGATTCTCCTTCAACAGTTTCATGAAAACCAAGACCATATTTGATGGAGGGAGACCTTTGACTACTAAGAATATTATCCAAAATCTTTGTACTATCTTGAAATCTCAAATGTTTATCCTTTTCTTTTAATTTACCTTTAAGAAATTTTACCTCAACCTCCATTCTGTGATATTGCTTTTCCTTTTCTAGATACTACTTCTTCATACCTTCTTCAACCCTTCTACCTTCTTCCACTTGCTCCTTTAATTTGAGAATCACTTCTTCCAACCCATTTTTTTTTCTTCAAATGCTTGAAGTAGTTCTTCATTCCTCTTATCAGATTTTTCAAGATATGCTCTTATAGAGATGGTCTCAGCTTCAAGATCTTCACAATATTGTTTAGATTCCACAACAACATTTACTGATTTAATATGATCCTCGTTATCATATTCCTACAACTTATCTTTAAGATTAATAATCTTTTTCAAAGCAATATCAAGTTTTGTTCTAAGATCAAAAATCTCTTCCAACATGTCTTCTTCTGAATCAACAACTGACATAACAAAGGTTGTTTTGTTATCATCTTCATTTTTGACACATTGTTAGCGATAAGATTACCTAGTAGTTCTTCTAATGAGTAACCTTCCTTTGGGTTTTCTTCATGGATTGTGTGTAGCTTATCCCACACTTTCTTTGCAGTTTCATAATGCATAACCCTATTTAATGTTGAATCAGGTATGCTATTAATGATGTCACTTATTGCCTTACTATTCTCTTTCACTTCCTCGTCTGATGGAGGAACTTTGGTCTAACCATTGCATACTAAATACCAAACATCATGATTCATTAGATTAGACTTCATCTTTTCTTTCCATTGGAGATAATTATCATTACTTAGCATTGGTATGCCTTCATTTTCCATTGTTAGTGACTTACGTTGATCTTTTCTTCTAGGGCCAACACTTTTGAATCTGTTTTAGAGCACTTAATTTCAATTTTACCCATGAGTGAAAGTTCAGTTGTTTCATTGTCAACATCACTATCATTATTGCATAGAAAAGGAAATGGACCACAGTTAGAACAAAAACCCATACCTGATAATTATTTGTTACCATCTTTTTCATTCTTGATCAATAGAAAGCAAGGTGCTCCGAAACATGAATATTTGCTGACATTTGTAACTATTACTACATCTGATATATCACTGTCACAATTTTATGAATCCCTCCTTCGATTTATCTTATTCTTTCCCATCATCTTGTCGTATCTCCTTCAAGAATTCAAGATTCTTCTGAAGGACCTTCTATGATTCCAATTGTTGGGAGAAACACTAAGAGGGGGGGCGGGGGGGGTGTGTGTGAATCAGTATTTTAAAACTCACTAAAACCTTTCAATTTCTTATTCACACTTTTGTACACGACTATAATGAGTAAACATGCGTTTGTACGTGACTGTTATGTAGACAAATAGCGTATATCTAGTTAACTTAAATTTTTAGTTAATTCATCATATGTTTAACTTAAACCAGTGCATCAATACTTCTTTAGACATTAATTAAACAATAACCATGTGCAATAAGAACAAAATAAACCATCACACATAAGCAATACATCAACACACATGAACACAAGGATTTTTAGGTGGAAACCCAATGTGGGAAAAACCATCGATGTTGTCGTCTCTGTCTTTATCTTTTATTATAAAGAGAACTTCTTACAATCTTATACTAGCACAGACTCATACCAGCAAGCAGGAACCCACCTATAGAAGGCTACAGCCTTCTCGCATTCTCCAGCACCCACTAGAAGAGAGCTCCAACCCCCTGATCTAGTGTATCGACACCCATTGGAAGGGAGCTCCTACCCCCTTATCTAATTTACCAGCTACCACTAGAAGGAAGCTTCAACTCCCTTACTGAAGGCTCCAACCCTCAGTACCACCGTGGATTGTGTTTCATAAATTTTCACACTGGATCCACCTGATATAAAACATCACAACTTGTAGGCCACTTTTTATCAAATTTTTAGACTACTCCCACTATCATCATTTAAGCCTAATACCAAATACCAAAGCTGAAACTGATCACTACAACAAGTCACTCAATCATTGAACCAACTGAATCAACCAATCACTAAACCAACTTAGACCCAAATCAATCAACTTATTCTCAAATAGCCAAAGCAGTTAGATCATTGTAACTAGAATACAAATACTTAACCCAAACACTACATTAGCTCATTGAACCAACTGAAAACATTGATCAATAAAATGTTATAATATAAACACTACTTTAATTTAGCAAATCTTCATGCATACGCGACTTCCTTGAAGCATACATGCGTACAGATCTCAAAACATTGAAGCCTGAAACTAAATCGCTATCATTCTAAAACAAACACTGAGTTACACTCTGAAATGCTAAATTACTCTGAAATAATCATAGAACCATCATAGATCTTTAACCACATACAACTAGTAGCATCATCAGTCTTCAATCAATCAATTCAACTTCAATCATCAATGTTAAACCTAGATCATCAAGTAAGACTTCATTGATAGACAACGGAAACACAACAAGATTGATTAAACTAATCAAACATCTTATTTAGCAGAACCCTAGCTTATATACATGCTTTCCACAAATCACTTCCGCATGTATACTCGCTCTTCAGGAATCAAACCCATGTGCAGATATGTCCAAAGTGAAGAATTGACATGCGACTTACCAGCATTAAACCAGCGTATGTATGTGCCTTTTAGGTTATCAAACCCATGTACATATTTGAAACTATTGACTTATAGCATTGCTGCACATTAGACCTTAAGATGAAACCCATCTCTCGCCATACATAATAAAATAATAGTAGGACATAAATATTATAGATCAAATCAATCCATTATCAATATAGTTATTTCATATCTATTGGATCTTATCCATCATCGAATTCCCTGGTGCATACTTAATTTCAGATCAAAAATTCATTAATAGCCCATTAATGCACACTTTCTTCAGATCTAACTATAAAATCTTCATCACTTCCATACATAAACACTTTGATCATAATCTCATTATATAGCTTAGGCCTTATCCAATACCACAGGTAAAATCCTTAGTAATGCCAATGGTATTCTTAGATGGGATCAAATATCCATTGTCACGCTCATTACTATAGGTCGATACCATGGTAAAGATCCCTTGTATTTAGGATACCATGGTGCAGAAACTGTATGCAACTTTGCTTCACAAAACCTGTGTATATGTGACTTTTCTTTACAAAACATGCATATACGCAACTTTTCTTCAAAAAACATGCATATGTATGTGGATTTGCTTCACAGAACCTATGTATACTTCTTCAAAATTCATCTTTATCATTCCTCTGTCTTTGAACTAATACCCCTTTTCTATCACATTTGTATTTTACTGAATACTCATCCTGCTACCATCATGTTGGCATATTTATTAAGTAGGTTACCATCATTCCTCTGTCTCTGGCTTGATATTCCTTTGTCCAATCTTTCTATCACATATGTATTGGCCTGAATACTCATCCTGCTACCATCATGTTGGAATCCTTAGTAAGTAAGTTGCCATCAAGGACAACACATTTGTCCTAATTCCAACATAAATTACATAAGAACCCATATAGGGTAAGGTTTTTTAATTACAAAAACCTGGTCATGTTAATAAAGACATAATATTGATTAACAATCCACAAACAAAAAAATAAAATAATGAAGAACAAAGAAATGGAAAACAAATGAAATGCACCAGTACAAGAAAGAAGTTCTGCTCATATAATCAAATTCTTAGGAAATTGATTTGCTATAGGAAAGAATCAAACACCCAAATAATAAAATGATTAAAAGGTATCTTATTGCCCAGTAATTGAATGGCTAGAGTTTAACATGTGACAACATAACATGTAAGGGATGAACTGAAGGAGAAGATTAAAAAGAATCATTTTATTATACTTGAATAAATATGGTTATAATGTATTTCTAGTGTTTTGAGGTGCGTTAAAGCCAAGTGAACCTAACGAAGTAACTCAACAAACACTACAAATGAGAAGGAGCTCAGCGTTGAGATAAGGAAATTGTCTTGAATTTCTAAAAGCGGGAAGAAAACAATTATACAACATGTAATAAAATAAATTAGTTTCCATGATAACAAAGAAATAATGTCTGTGAAGTATAAATAATAAACCTTCCAGAAGTATACCTTCAGCTAGACAAATAGAACAGGGAAGTGAACACACAAACCTTAGTTCGATTTCCTTGAAAGTCAAAATGAGATTTTAATAACTAAAACTCTCAAACAGTAAATGAGTAACTAAGGATCTAGGGTAAATGCATAAAGTAGTTGTAAAATGAATGAAGCATTGTCTAAAGGAAAAACAAATTAATGAATCCGCAAGTCAACCATAGGGGTAGTCATTGAAACAAAAAATAACCCTAATCAATGTATGTTGTAGATCCATCAAGAGGTAATCTCATCCATTGGTTGTAGGGTTTTCTTAAGTCTTTGTGTCAACATCTTGAAGCAACACATGGAAGTAGGTATGTGTGTCATGACCTAGGAATAGTCTAGAAAGATCATAATTGAAATATACCACATAGAACCTGATTACAAAAAGCTTCATGACTTATATTAAGAACTCTTGAAAACCCATATGTGTTGCGTGCCATAAAAATCTTAATATGTAGTAATACGTGATGGTAAATGTTAGTAAGAAAATTTTAAATATACAAGCGTTTGTATGGTAGTTAGCCATTTGTATGCATAAAGTGTAGAATAACCCATGTTGAAAGGGTTAAGGCCCTATTTAGTAAATGGAGATAAAGTTTTAATTAAGGAATAAATAAGAAAAGAATTAATTCCTAAATAATATATCCTAAGGTGGGAGTTTTTAATAATTGTTAAGATATTTAAATAATAAATCACCCATGGAGAACTTTTGTAGGTTTAGGTTAAAATGATTGAATGGAACATAAAAGTTAAGTTAAGCCAAAAGTGAAGAACATAGAAGAATAAGGATATTTAGATAAGATTTTTGTTGTATATGAACTCCATGAAATGAATAATGATAATAGTAAGGATTATGAATGTACTTGTAAAAGAAAATAAAAATTGGCGTGATAATGCAGGGTCAATTACAAGTGGTATGAGAGTTGTAAGTTACAGCATTCGGCCTCTCACGGCTCCTAAGATGAAATATTATTTTCTGTGTTACATAGATATAATCAAACAAATACAAAAAAAAGTAAAGAATGGCTAAAGATAACAATGGACAGACTTCTGTAGGTTCACCTACTAAAAGTGAGGAGCATAATACTGAGTTAGGAATGATGGGAGGAGAAATTGGTAATATAGACAATCATGAGTTTGAAATCCAATGAGCATTGCATAGTTTAAAGACATATTTAGACATTATTAAAGCTAACAAAGAAAACCTGTCTAAAGAAGAGGATGAACGAGAGGATATTAATGGCTACATAATCAAAAGATTGGAAGAAAATAGAGGTAATAGGAAAGCTCAAAAAAATCATAGGAAAAGGCCTAGAAATGAATCCACTAATAGAATAGAGTCTATAAATTCTGGTGAAAGTCAAACACATGGTTTTTACGAAAGGGAGGAACAAATTTTTGGTAGTAGTGCCCTTATGTTAGATAATAAAAATACTATATCTCAGTTGCAAGGGGAATTTTAAAAGATCAGACCTCCAAACTTTGATGGAGAATTTTGAAGAAGGGGTCAAATTTTGGCTTCTGAATATGTCAACATATTTGGAGGACTACAATTACCCTAGAAATATGAAGGATAGCTTGACTATATATCAACTAACTAGTAAAGCATCCTTATGGTGGGAGGAGAATAAACAAATAAAGAAGATTATAAGAAAAAATTTGACATCGAACTATTTGAAAAGGAATTCAAAAATAAATATTTAATAAAAAATATTTTAATGAAAAGGCTAGAGAGTTCCATGAGTTAACGCTGGGACAATCAACCATGAATGAATTTGTGAAAAAAATCATGAGTTTGTTGAGGTGTATACCATAACTGAAATAAGAAAAGGAAAAAATAGAAAGACTGAAATAAGAAAAGGAAGAAATAGAAAGGTTTATTAGTTGTCTTCCTTTTTCATACAGGGAGAGGATTGAATTTGAAAATCCAAAAACCATGGATGAAACAATAAGGAAGGACAAAAATTGTTACAAATAGAACAAATAGAAAAATGGAAATTCTAAAAGCTAGATTTCCAATAAAAATGAGAGATTTAATACTAAGAAAAATGGATTTAAGAAACCTACCTCTTCTAATGCTTTTAAAAGTGTTCAAGGAGGAAATTATATCAAAAATGTAAATCAAGAGAAAAATTTTGGATAGAAAAATGGGCAAGCAGCAGGAACAGGAAAAAAGAACTTCAGTTAATCAATCAGGCCACCAATCAAGTGTTGGGGTTGTAATGAGAACCATTTGTGGAGGGATTTTCCATAAAATCCTTTGAATAGAAAAACAATAGTAAACAATATGCAAGAAGCATATACCATTAATAATGTTGTCTGCAATATTCCAATTATTAATGTGGTGTGAGATGGAATAAAAACGTATCATCATTCCATTATGGTCAAGACCCAAGGTAAA
The DNA here is from genome assembly GCA_031772625.1 of Pinus tabuliformis. Taxonomy (NCBI): domain Eukaryota; kingdom Viridiplantae; phylum Streptophyta; class Pinopsida; order Pinales; family Pinaceae; genus Pinus; species Pinus tabuliformis. The sequence continues at coordinate 704,261,902 of CM062810.1, read as the reverse complement.
ATCTTTAGAAAGAACATGACTTTGTTAATTGACCCTGGTTCTATTTTAAGTTACAATTTCCCTACTGCAATTTAAAAAATTGGGATTAAAAAGGAAACCTAGAATAACCCAGCTTAGTATAATTGGCCACAGGAGCTAAATGAAGTTACTACAATAAGAAAACATTATTCAATAGATCTAAATGGAATGAATACTAAATTTAATTTGAACGCTCTGCTTTTGGGATCTTATGATATTCTTGTTAGCATGGATTGGTTAGAACCACATAGCATAATCTTAAGCTATTTAGAGAAGTCTTTTACATGTGTTAATGATGAAGGGCATGCCTATATAGAAAAATGGGTTCCAAGAGCCATTTATGTTGAAAATTGGCAACAAGAAATTGCTAAAAATAGAAGTGCTAAAAATAGCACTGCCAAAAGTAGCAGTTTTGGCATCAGTGTTGGATTGGGCAACAGGGAATGAAAAATGGAAGTGCTAAAAATGAAGTTCTATTTTTAGCGGTTCAAGTTGGATTCCTATTTTTAGACAGTCCCTGGTCTAAAATAGGAAGTAAAATTCGAACTTGGTCTTACCAACAGTTTGAATATTAATTAATTAATTCTCCATGATTTAATTAGCTAAGGAAAATCAAACTTGAAGTCTTTGTGAGAACATGCAATAATTTCTCCACTGATTGGGGCATGTGTCCTTGATTTGCTCCACTGATCGAGGAATTAAGGATGAGTTCTATTTTGAAAGGATCAGTTGACTTAGTTTAACTTAGTCAAGTTCAGTTAGATTAATTTAACAAGTTGTTAAATTAATGAGATACAGTTTGTTAATGCTTGCATGCATGTGACAACTGTTATTTTCAGATAACTGAGTATTCTCTCATGGATAACTGATGCATGGAAGTTCAGACAAAGACCCAGTTGAGATCAAAGAAGGGACAATGTACTATCAGTTGGATGAATAATTTCCCTATAAAGGAAGCTCATCCATGATGAGGATTTATCTCCTTCGGGTTTGTGCAGTTATTTCAGAGGTCAGTTTTGTGTGTGAGGTGAGAATCACACAGGTTGCAGCTGGAGGACCCAGGAAAAACTGTGCATAGAAATAGGAGGCTTAGAGGGCAGAGGAGAAGGTTTTTGAGAAGCCTTTGACTGTCTATGAGCAGCAGAGGGATTGTACTGAGAGCTGGATAGCTTCCGAGCTAAGGCTTTGTGTAATCCAGACATATTTCCACTTGTATGATAATACAGAGATGGGGTTTTAGGTAGGTGCTTTCCCCGGATTAATTCTTTTGTGTTATGTGTGATTGATTCCTTCTTATCAGTTATATGTGTTCTTATTGATGTTGCTCATGGTTGATTAAGCTTCCGCTAGATTGTTTGTAGAAGTAGATCAAGTGTTTTGCTTTAGTACATTGCATTACCATGTGATCTACAGTGGGAATTTCTACGTGGTATCAGAGCTAGTTGATTTGTAGAAAAAATTCTACATGGTATCAGAGCTAGCTGATTTGTAGAAAAATTCTACAAAATTATACATGGTATCAGAGCTGGATGTGTAGAAAATTCTACATGGTATCAGAGCACAGGTGATCAAGGAAGAACAATATACAAGAAGAGGAGATTTCAAAGTTTTGAGTTTTGGGCCGAGAGTTTGCAGAGCAGATCTGAAAATTTCTATACAAAATTTTCAGAAATAAACAACAGATTTGTTTTCCTTGCGAAAAAAAATACCCCCAAAAAAAAAATCGGCTGAATCAGAGTTCGGATGAGGGAGATATCACTGATTTAAAATTAGCTCTTTTTTTAGAAAATTTCATGACGACGGGAAAGTGGAAATAGATTGGTGTTAGCCAAGAACTTGTATTCACTTGAGGTACAAGATGCATGCAAAGCCTTGAGGAGCAAGGGAAAGGTTATATACTTGGTGGTTGAGAGGGAGAGTAAACTACCTCTCAACATGCAGTGCCAAAAGAAGTTTCAGACAATTATGGAGGAGCCATGATTGGTGCAGCAACTTCAGGAGGTTGTGGAGCAACCACAACTAGAGAAGCTGAGAGGAGATCGAGTAGAGACATTTACTCATGCAGAGACCTCCAGTAGGGGGAAACTTCGAGCCAGGTGGGCAGAGGGATCACATGCAGCCATACCTCCAGGTAGGAGGTGGTGCGATGTGGAGTGATCGTCCCATGGAGGAGGGGTAGGATCCTTGAGGTACCCAACCTCTTGGATGAGACCTTGCTACGAGAGCCCCGATGTGGAGTAGCAGGAACTGACTCATTGGGTAGAGACAAATGCAGATGGAGCGACAGAGAGAGCTACAGTGTAGGGAATCCCAAGATAGCACAAAGCATGCAGGCTGCAGCAATGCGAGAGACACAAGTGTGTTGCACTGTGCAGGATAGCATAGAGAAGGGTGAAACAATGTGAGATGCATGTAGATGTTGCAGTAGCGCAGAGGTCAGAGAGGGAGCACTTGTTAGCAGCAGGTAGAGCTTCAGCATTAGAGTATGTTTCTAGCCCAACAGAGTGGTCAGTTGGGAGTTTTTTTTGTTCCGAGAGTTGTTGGAGCAACCACACTTGGTAGATGTGTTGCATGCAGAACATTCCAGAGGTACATGATCGGGTTCGAGAGGAAGTCTTTCTTGTTGAGAGGGAGTGTTGAAAATTGGCAACAAGAAATTGCTAAAAATAGTAGTTTGGGCATCAGTGCTGGATTGGGCAACAGGGAATGAAAAATGGAAGTGCTAAAAATAGAAGTTCTATTTTTAGCAGTTTAAGTTGGATTCCTATTTTTAATAGTCCCTGGTCTAAAATAGGAATTAAAATTCAAATTTGGTCTTACCAGCAGTTTGAATATTAATTAATTAATTCTCCATGATTTAATTAGTTAAGGAAAATCAAACTTGAAGTCTTTGTGAGAACATGCAATAATTTCTCCACTGATTGGGGAATGTGTCCTTGATTTGCTCCACTAATTGAGGAATTAAAGATGAGTTCTATATTGAGAGGATCAGTTGACTTAGTTTAACTTAGTCAAGTTCAGTTATATTAATTTAACAAGTTGTTAAATTAATGAGATACAGTTTGTTATTGCTTGCATGCATGTGACAACTGTTATTTTCAGATAACTGAGTATTCTCTCATGGATAACTGAAGCATGGAAGTTCAGACAAAGACCTAGTTGAGATCAGAGAAGGGACAGTGTACTATCAGTTGGATGAAGATTTTTCCTATAAAGGAAGCTCATCCATGATGAGGACTTATCTCCTTCAGGTTTGTGCAGTTATTTCAGAGATCAATGTTGTGTGTGAGGTGAGAATCACACAGGTTATAGCTGGAGGACCTAGGAAAAACTGTGCATAGAAATAGGAGGCTTGGAGGGCAGAGGAGAAGGTTTGTGAGAAGCCTTTGACTGTCTATGAGTAGCAGAAGGATTGTACTGAGAGCTGGATAGCTTCCGAGCTAAGGCTTTGTGTAATCTGGACATATTTCCACTTGTATGATAATACAAAGATGGGGTTTTAGGCAAGTGCTTTCCCCTGGTTAATTCTTCTGTGTTATGTGTGATTGATTCCTTCTTATCAGTTATATGTGTTCTTATTGATGTTGCTTATTGTTGATTAAGCTTCCGCTAAATTGTTTGTAGAAGTAGATCAAGTGTTTTGCTTTAGTACATTGCATTACCAGGTGATCTACAGTGGGAATTTATACATGGTATCAGAGCTAATTGATTTATAGAAAAATTCTACAAAATTCTACAATTTATGTGAGGAAAATATGTGTTTTACAATTAAATAAATGTGCTCGAAAAGGATGTCAAATGTTTATAGTTCAGATTGAAGACCTTTCTAGTAGAAATTAGAAATCCTCTGTAGGCGATTATCCTATATTGGGACAATATAAGGATGTGTTTCCTAAAGAAATAATATGCGTTCCTCCAAGAAGGGATATATAATTTACTATTGATCTTATTCCTAGAGCAGTTCCAGTATCGAAAGCCCCAAGAACTGCTAGACAAAAATTTAACTACATGAACTGCTAGACAAAAATTTAACTACAAGAACCACTAGACAAAAATTTAATTTAACTACAAGAAGTGCTAGACAAAAAGTATATAAGACCTAGTGTATCACCTTAGCATCCACTAGTCTTATTTTTTTTTTAAATATGGATCCCTTAGACTTTGTATAGATTATAGGAAGTTCAACAAAATGACCATAAAAAATAAGTATCCCTTGCCTCATATTGATGACTTATTTGACTAAGTCAAGCAAGCTTTAATTTTCTCAAAAATTGACCAAAGATTTGGATACCATTAGATTAGAATCAAAGGTGAATATATTTACAATACAACATTCAAGACATGGTATGGAAATTATGAGTTCGTGGTACTTCTCTTCAGACTCACTAATGCACCATCCATTTTTATGTGTCTCATGAATAATGTACTAAGTCCATTTTTGGACAAATTTGTCATTGTATTCATAGATGACATTTTATTCTACTCAAAGAGTAAAGAAGAACATGATCAAAATTTACAAATGGTTCTTCAAATACTTAGAGAAAATGAGTTGTATGCTAAGTTTAGAAATTGCTTATTTTATCTAAACAAATTCATTATTTAGGCCATGTGGTATCTAAGGAAGGGAAAGGGATTGTTGTGGATCCAGAAAAGATAGAGGATATCATGGAGTGGGAAGTTCCTAAGGATGTAGCTAATATTAGGTATTTCATGGGAATTATAGGTTATTATAGAAGGTTCATAGAGGGATTTTCCAAACTAGCATACTCAATCACTTCTTTACTAGAAGAAGGGAACCAAGTTTGAATGGAATAAAAAATGTTAGGATAGCTTTGAGAAATTGAAGTGATTGTTAACTACTACTCCAAATTTGAAATTAGCTAATTCAAAAAAAGACTTTGTAGTTTGTATTGATGCCTGTAAGGAAGGTTTATGGGGGAGTTCTAATGCAAGAAAGCCATGTAATAAGTTATGAATCCAGAAAACTGAAATACCATGAGACGAATTATGCCACACATGACCTAGAGCTAGCAACTAACATTCATGCTCTGAAAATGTTGAGGCACTATCTTATGGGGAGAAAATTTTAGTTAAAACCAATAACGTCAATCTCAAATATTTGCATGACTAGACATATCTAAATGTTAGGAAAACAATATTGCTATAATTTCTTTGTGAATATGACTTTGAAATCATACACATCAAGGTAAAAGTAAACAAAATTGCAGATTCTTTGAGAAAAAAATTAAACGATATTTGTGCCATTTCTGCAAGCAATTGGAAAACAAATATGAAAGAAAATATCAAAATAATTATAGAATTTGATCAAGAATATGTGAAAATTAAGGAGAAAAATTATAAATTTTACTTGCCATATGAAGAAAGAGAGTTATTTTTAAGTCAATGATCAAGACATGTAGATGTATAGGGATATAACTTATTTATCTTATGACTCTCATTTGAAAACATTTGTCCTAGATAAACTGTATAAGAAGCCTATAGCTAGACATCTTAGTTATTAAAAGCTAATAACTATGTTAAGAAAATATTTTTATTGGCCTAATATGAAAACAAAGACAATAAAATATGTAGCCAAATGCTTGGAATGTCAATAGGTTAAGGCATCCCATAAACACCTAACTAAGCTATTACAACCTTTACCCATTCTAGAATGGAAATGGGATATAATATCGATGGACTTTATCAAACTTTTATGAAAAATTAGGAGACAACATGACTATATCATGGTGGTGGTAGACAAACTCAGTAAAGAAACACATTTTATTCCTATAAAATATACCTTCAAGGCCATTAACATAGCAGAAATATTCATGAAGGAGGTCTTTAGACTCCATGGTATGCCTAAAATTATGATTTCAGATCATGATGTAAAATTTACTTCTAAATTTTGGAAGGGTTTATTTGAGGGCATGGGAACAAAATTTAATTTTAGCACAACCAATAATCCACATATTGATGGTAAAAAATAAAGGACTAATAAGTTCTTAGAAGATATGTTGAGAATGTATGTCATGTATGGGCCCACTAAATGGGAATTCTATCTCCACTTAGTTAAATTTTCCTATAATAGTGGATATTATACTTCATTAAAAATGAGTCCTTTTGAGGTGATGTATGGCAAACAAAGTAAAGTACCCTTGAGTTAGGATCATCCTAAATATAAGTTGGTGTTGGATCTAGATATGTGAAAAGAAATGGAAGAGGTAGTTAATGGGTGAAGTAAAATTTGAAAATATTTGAAGATCGACAAAATAATTATGTAGATTTAAAATGTGTTAAAAAATAATTCAATGTTGGTGACCATATATACTTGAAAGTGAAACCAAAGAAGAACACACTTAGACTTGAGAATTGTGTCAATCTATCACCCAGATATTGTGGACCCTTTGAGATGCTAGCAATGATTGGACTAGTGACTTATCAAGTTTCTCTTCCAAAAAATATAAAAATTCATAATGTATTTAATGTATGTTTGTTAAATAAATATGTACATGAATCAACTCATACAATTTATTGGAATGTTGTACAATTAGAACAAGAGGGAGAGTTTCTGGCATAACCTCTACATATTCTAGACCAGAGGGAATTCATGCTTCATAATAGAAACTTAGACCAAGTTAAATTTCAGTGGAAGCATTTCAACCCAAAAGAGACAACTTGAGAATTGGGAGATGCTTTTATAGAATCATATCCCAACCTATTTTGAAAGCTATATAAATTCCATAGTTTAAGAGAACACACTAGGATGGTGTCAAACTCAAGCAGGGTGTTAGGTCCCTATAAAACTAGTGTATTCCATCATTGTTATTGTCAGCATAGCCCCCTTATTTTTATTTTTGTTCCCATGTAGCCCCTATATTGTTATTATTGTGCCCCATAGAAGCCAACTATTGTTATTGTTGTGCCCTTACAATATTATTTTTATGTCGGCTCTGATTATATTGTGACCCCTTAGACTCCTATATATAGAAAGGAGGTTTTGGAATTTGAATCATCCAAAAATCGTTCATTTGTGTAATGTAAAGGAGTTTTCCCCCTCAAAGAGGATAATTTTGAAGTCAATAATCTATCTCTTGTTTTATTTTGTGAGTTGGTTGCATAACATTTTGTATAATAAATTTAGATTCTAGGGTTTCGCTTCTTCAAACAGGACGTTTTGGCATTTCAGTTATAACTTTGTTTCTACGATGCTTCAGAAGATGAAATTTTTACCACGTGGAGACAAAATCTCAGAGAAATTTGTGTAAAAATTTTAGATATTGGTTCACTATATTTCAGAGATATGCTCAGAGGAAGTTAGCATTTGTGCGGGCTCCAAAATTCTGTCTCAAACATGTGACCTAGGGAAAATCGTCATAACTTTCGTTTCAGGCATCAAGTTTGAATTCTGTAAAAGTGGCTGAAAGTACACAGACTCTAGGTTGTATTGTAGTAATTTCAGAGTCGAAGGTTGAAATAGTGACACATGTCATCCCGTAAATCTTTGCTCTACTAAACAAGTCCATAATCAGGTCATCGTGGGAGATTCGACATAACATTTTCTTGAAAAAACTAATCTCAATCAGACTAATGGCATTGGAAAGAGGAATCAAAGATCTACCAGAAGAAGAAATTTTAGAATTTGGAGATGTGAAATTACATAGTTACAAACGTTTCAATATCGAACTCCAAAAACAAAGGAAAATGTATGTATTTTTTTAAAATTTTGCATAACGTTTATTTGAAAAACCAGTTTGAAGTGATCCAAAAAATGTAGTGAATCATAGATATCATTTTTTGATTTCAAAATGTCTCAAAGCAAGAAAATGGAAACACTTAGTAAGAAACCAGAATTCTCTACTATGACACATGAAGAAGAGGAAGAAATGCAACACGATATATCAAAATTACAAGACCAAGTGCAACAAATTTCGCTCTCACAAAGAGTAACCAAAAATGAAATGGAATCTAAGATGGATGGTTTGAAGAATAGTTTAAAATCAGAAATGGTAGGTTTGAAGGATGACATAGACGAAAAAATGAAAGGCAACATGGAAGATTTGAAGAATGGTTTAAAAGAATACATGGAAGTTTTGAAGGAAGGTTTGACAAAGTTGCTACAAGAAGTGCTTCCTAATGCCAAAAAGGTATTAGATGAAACTCATGATGAGAGAAAAAGAAATGTTAATCATGATTTCATAGACTCTAACGTTGGATTGAAAACCAACATATTCTAAAGATCGATATGAGGAAGTTTGATGGCAAGGATCTTGTAACATGGATACTACAGATGGAGTAATATTTTGATCTCCATAGTGTGCAAAACACACAAAAGGTATGCATTGCAAAGTTATATTTAGAACCCAATCAATTTGTATGGTATCGATGGCTTTTCTCTTATAAACAAATTGTCACTTGGTCAATTTTTACGGAGGAAATGATAGCACACTATGAGGGTACAAAGAGCAAAAACTTATTTGTTCAATTGATAAATCTCAAACAAAATGGTTCAATGGTGGAGTGCATTGAGGACTTCCAAAAATTAAATATAAGGGTAAATGATATTCCATAGGAGCATAGGATTGATGCCTTCATAGGGACTTTAAAGGATAAAATCCAACATGAGGTTTGCCTTTGGGAACCTGATTCATTGGAGAAGGCATTTAGGTTGGCATGAAAAATTGAAATAAAAATCATGGCAACAAAGAAGCCTACCACTCACAATTATAAAGATGGAAGCGTTGTTTCTCCTAGCATTCCACAACCTATAAGGTTTACACCACAAAAATTGGAAGAAAAAAGAGCAAATGGGCTTTGTTACAGTTGTGATAGCAAATACACTAAACATCATAAGTATGCTGAGAAGAAATTCATTTACATAGATTGTGAAAAGGAACAAGAAAAGGAACAAGAAACGTCAAAGGAAGAGGATATACAACAGGAACCAACCCCATAGAAAGAAGAAATGAATTCAACAATATCTTGTAATGAATTGGCAAGAATTACCACTCCTCAAACTCTCAATATAGAAGGACATGTCAAGAAGAATCAAGTAATAGTGTCGATTGATTCGGGTAGTACCCATAATTTAATTCATTGTAAGATAGCCAAGGAATTGAATTTCTTCCTATATCTAGCACCAGAGTGTCAAGTGATGGTTGAAAATGGAGGAACCATAAATCTCTCTGGAAAGTGTCGTAATATTAATCTATCCATGAGAGAATATGTCTTGAATAGTCCAATTATTTCCATTCCAATATGGTATGTTAATGTTGTACTAGGAGTCCAATGGTTACAATATTTGGGTACGATAGCTTTTAATTTCCAAGAACGTTTCTTGAATTTTTTTTGGGAAGGAATGGAAGTTGAATTAAGGGGTATCACAGGGAAACCAGGAAAGATAATCAATTCTAATGGCCTGACAAATCTTCTAAAGAAATAACAATAGGGTGTAGTAGCAAAATTATGCTCATTAGAGGTTCAAACATCAAAATCATCTATTTCTCCAGATCTAAAAAAATTCTTGGACAATCATACCAAGGTATTTGAGACTCCCAAAGGCCTCCCACCTATTTGTGATCATGATCATGCTATTCATTTGATTCCAGGAAGTGTTCCTCCAAACATTAGGCCTCACAAATATCCTTATGCCCAAAAGAGTGAAATTGAATGTATGGTTGCAGAAATGCTAGAGTTTGGTATAATTCAACCTAGTCAAAGTTCTTTCTCTGCTCCTGTAGTATTGGTGCAAAAGAAGGATGGATCATGGTGCATGTGTCTAGATTATAGGGAGCTCAACAAGCTCACTATTAAAGATAAATTTCCCATTCATGTAATTTATGAATTATTGGATGAATTACATGGAGCAATTTACTTCACAAAGTTTGATCTTCATTCAGGATATCATCCACAGTCCATCACATCATCTTTAAGAGAAAATTCTAAGGTTCAAGTAGTGGAAGATCACATCAAGCATCAACAACAAGTTCTCCAACTCTTAAAGGATAATCTCACTTTGGTGCAGAATAGAATGAAACAACAAGCAGATCAACATCGCAGCGAAAGAAGTTTTGATGTAGGCGACTGGGTATTTTTATGGCTACAACCATACAAACAAATGTCCCTCAAGCAAGCTAAGAAGGATAATAAATTATCACCAAAGTATTATGTTCCTTACAAGGTGTTGCAAAATATTCATACTATGGCATACAAATTGTAGCTTTCTTCATCTTCCCTAGTGCACCTAGTTTTATGCTTAAAGAAGGTCATAGGTGACAAGCTCACAGTTCAAACAATATTTCCAGATGAGGAAGGAAAATTTGTATTTGAACCTAAAGCAGTCACAAAAATAAGAACTCGATGGCTACAAAATTGATCAATTTTAGAGTATCTCATCAAGTGCAAGAACTTACCCACTGATGATTCCAAATGGGAGGATGATAATTTTATACAAAAGTATCCATAACTACTCAAGAGTTGAGGACAACACTTTTTTTAAGGAGAGGGGCATGTTAGGTTCCTATAATACTAGTGTATTCCCTCATTTTTATTATTAGTATAGCCCCCTTATTGTTATTGTTGTGCTCATGTAGTCCCCATATTGTTATTATTGTGCCCCATAGAAGCCCACTATTGTTATTGTTGTGCCCTTACATTATTATTGTTATTTCATCTCTCATTATATTGTGGCCCCTTAGACTCCTATATATAGAAATGAGGTTTTATCATTTGAATCATCCGAGAATTGTTCATTTTTGTAATATAAAGGAGGATTCCCCCTCGAAGAGGCTACTTTTGAAGTCGTTGATCTATCTTTTCTTCTAGTTTGTGAGTTGGTTGCATAACATGGGGGAGGATGTGATACCCTTTGACTTGGATTTTATGTTGTAAATTTGTGTATGAATAAGTGTGATTGTTACTTCAAATTTAAAGACATATTTGGAACAAGTTTATCGATGTTGTATTATTGACAAATGTTAAATCTAAATTTGTATTTATTATGTTGTTAATAAAATAAAGGAATCTGGAAATTAATGTTAAAGCTACACTTGCTTGAAAGAGATATGGCCACAAGTTAATGTTGGATATTTCTTACTCCTATTGATTAATTCACGTAGTAGTAAACTGGTGAGAGGAAAAAGGTGATAAAATAGTTATAGAAAGAGGACTTACATGACTGATTTCTCGGGGGTGGGGGGGGGAGGGTGCGCTATTAATATGAAATTTATTGGAAGGTGTACCAAAAAATTCTCACTTAAGTCACTGGTGACAAGTGACCCTAACAATAATTAGTGGTTGCTTACACTTAAGATCTACAATAACAAAACGAGAAAAACCTGCAACAAAAAGAGATGCGTTCCAAAACAGCAAACAACAATATATATCCAATGTAATAACCCAATATGGAAAGACTTTTAAATGAATAATAATCTTTATTGATAACACCTGGTGAAGGAGATCTACAAAAAGGTTCTGCAAATCCCCCTCCGTGGGACGGGTCCTTTGATGTCATTGATGCTTCAGTAATCAATTCTCTCTTTCTCTCAATATGTGAAAAACCCAAAACAATGTGTAGAACTCAAGTGGGAGCTCAAATGTAAGAAGACGATAATGGTGATGATGATAATGATCATGGTGAAGAATGAATGGAAAACCCTCTTATTTATAACAAAGTATTGGATTGATCTCGAAAATGGAAAAAAATAAAAGAATATTGACCAAAGCAATCTAACCGTTAGGAATACTTTATTATATTTTTTGGAGAGGGAAAATATATTCAAAATGGTCAAATATCTTTATTTATAAATAATTAACAAATAAAATTATTTATTAATTATTTCGCAAGGATTAAGAATGGTGTGAAATTGAAATAATTATTAAATAGTGATTTAACAATTATTCCAATAATAGAATTAATGAATAATAAATAAATAGTGATATATTGAATTATTCATAGGTGATTTAGTCAAATGTGACAAGGAATAATTATCAAATGATGATTTAATAATTATTCCTAGAGAAAACTAAATAAATAATTATTTATTCAATTATTTTCATGGGGTTTTAAATTATAATAAAAAATAATTTAATAAAATGGTTTACTAAACTATTTCCCATGGTGAAAGTGTTTTTACTATGGTAAAATTAATCGTACATGGTGTATTTCAATCCACCTAGTTAGAAATGGCTAGGTGATGATTTTTTGGTGATAACAGATTGGTCCCCAACGTATGAGTGTTAGGAGAAAAATCATATGACTGAAATACATTGTAGGTTACACTTCGATGAGACATCAAAGGGGAGTCAAAGAGAGAGAGAGAGAGAGAGTTGAAGCAACGCAAGGAAGGAAAAAAATGGAAGGGGCGAGACCTACTAAACTGATAGAAGTCTCCTTTTATGTTGGAGTACATGATCGCAAATGAGGCGAGGGAGGCATACCTGTACCCTTCGAGATAACTGAGTATAAAGAATAATGGTGAGCCCAACAATGTGGGACTGCTCTACAAAGTACATGATACATGATATGTTGGAATCAATGGGCCAGAAAATAATACAATGGATCCCATATACATAATGTGCCTGGAAAGACAAAGCTCAGGATTGTATACAATAACATCTGAGTACGTGAGACATAATTCCACTTAATATGACATGGTGAGGGGGGATCACAACCAAAGAATCCCTGCTACACATGAAAGGGTTCTGAAGATTTGAATGGATCATCTGAAGGAGACATGCATGTTGTGAGCATTGTAAGCAGCTAAAAAGGAACCCATCACATCAAGGGCACTACATTTGATGATTGATCAACATTTATGGACATCTAGGCATGTGGGGGGCTACCTGAAGGGTCACCACCTCATGAGGTTTGGAACATCTCACACACCCAAAAATCACTGGTACAATTGCCTGGATCATCGAACCATCAAGTGTATGAATCTCAATCGTGCAATAATGAGTTGGCATCGAGCATGTGAGAAACAACCAAGTCAAATGGAAATGGTGTTTCCCTTTGCTTGATCCAAGGCACCGAACAAAGATGAAGGTTGGAACCAAGGTAGATTGCCATCTAGACCACACTTTTGGAATAAATGTGTTGAAGTTGACAGAAGAGGGTTCGCCAAAGTTAAGGCAGTGAGGAATCCTTAATAAAGGAAAAAGGTATCATGTTAGAGTGATTGATGGATTGAAACCAGGGATGATTATGGAAGGAAAAAACATGAGTGGTGGACTTACGACTTCCCTTGTCAGATCATGACATGCATGGTTGACCTAGCAGCGGCTGACTCAATTCCATAGGGGATGGTCAATTTCTCAAACAAGGGATTTTCAAAGGTGGAGAAATATAGCTGGAAGCCAAATATGAACGTGATGAGATGGATGAGACACAAAGATGTACGTAATATTGTAACTGGACTCAAGGGGACTTGAAACAGACTCCATATATGTAAGGGTGACTCATCTCAAATGCTCTGAATAAGGGTGACTCGATGATGTTGCCACATGGGAGAGGCTCAGAGGGGACCATAAAAACATGATTAAATGATGGTTACTCATGAAAAAAATTGACACGTGAGTCAACCCATGCATGGTTAAAGTGTTATGAGAGTATAGATTACTCAAATGAAGAAATTCAATTTTGATAGGTGACAAAGTGAGACCTAATGGAAAAGGTGGCTTCCTGGTGAAGTATTTTATTACCAAAAACAAAGGGAGAGCCATTATATAAATCAGTGAGAACTTTCCAATGATGCTGACACTTTGTCAAATAGAGCTACAGTTTGGTTGCAATGGGTGATGGAAAAATGAGAGTTTTTCCTATAAAAGGGCTTCTTGCCCCCAAATCCAATTCATTTTCATAGTGAACTATTAGAGAATTTGGAGAGCAGGAGAAGGCCCTAAATATTGATGATATCATAGTAGACAAACCGAACGTCAGATTTCGTATCTATGACATTTAGGTAAGTGACCTTACTTGTCTAAAGATGGTCTTAATGCTTCTTGGAATAATGGTTCCTGGTGAAGAATCAAGGTAGGAAAGGAGTACAGGAATGAATTATTAGAGAAGGTTTAGGATCATCCACACCCATCAATTCAAACATGGGGACTAGGTGGCAAGTGTGGTATCACGTAGAGTAGAATAGTTGAAGATATGATATCAAGCATCTACGATATGTGATGTGTATATGGCTCGTCGAAGAGGCTGGTAGGACAAACTATCCAAAGAATGGGAGAATAATCGACCATACCTAGATCGTTGGGGTCTAGACCGAGACTTATGTTAATCAAGTGAGAAGTTGGCTAGGGGCCATAATGCCCCTAAGCATGAGATAATTTCCCCCAACATGTGATGATGGAAGGGACTGATCAGGTATGAAAAGTTGTGAATGATGCCCCTAGCTGGATGTGTTTGTGGAGTGCCATTATGTTCCAGGTGCTCAAATAAGGGATTCAAGCATCTAGTTCAACTAGCACAAGATCCTGAAGAGGATGATAAGGATATGTATGAAAATATGTAGCATACTATGGGCATGCTATATCTATTTAGAGTAGTGGACTCCAAACACATTTTGATAATGTGGTTCGCCATTTTTTATGTTATGGATTTCTTCTTATGGGAAGAACTAGTGGATGTAGTAGGAGAAAGGAAATGGTGGATTACCAATATCGATTGGTACTACGTATATGAATCTGATGGAATGAATTTTTGGGTTCACATACATGGTATCACCATACCAAAGAGTGGATTTGGAAATAATGAACTGATGCTCACCTAGACGACATGGTGGTTGAAAAACAACATTGTCTAAGGGACTAGGTTTTTGATGTAATATGGAGGCATGATTAAGTGGATAATCCCTAGCATGATATGAAGTGATATGAGACTCTATAGGTTCTTCAGAATGGGGAATAATAATGGTACTAGAGTCGACACTGCTATATGCACTAGGAGGGTCGAGAAGGATTGCTTCTCTTAGACTCACAGAAATGGATGCCCCCTTACCCAAACATTGGGTGGAAATTTAACGACCACAAGGTGGATGTGGATCAAATTCATGAGTTTGAAGTAAGGGGTTATTGAACCAATAGACCTCACTGTGGATGAAGTCTTTGGACTCCACAACATATTGGTCATGGGTTTGCTACAAAAGGAAGTACGCACGATGGTGCATATCGTCCCAATGATAATCAAGGGTGGTCATGGCTTCCATGATATATTCATCAAAATGGAAGATGGGGGGACTGGAGGAAGAGAGACCATATGATGACGAGGAGCTACATGAGGCATCTTCATGAGAGACAAGGTTCACATACGCTTCGTGAAGGCTGGGAGATAGGTGCCTAATAGATGTGACATCTACCGATGTTGAGTTTGAAGTGTTTGTCAAAGAAGGTTCGAAAAAATCAAAATAGGAGACGTCTAGAGAGTCCTAATATATCGATCCCATGGATGACGATAGGTAGAGAATAGGAACAATACTATCCATCATCTCGATATGAGGGGGATGGATCACGATGGGTGTTTAAAAGACCTCCTGCTCTGGTATATGAGTGGAACTAGAACCCGCAGGTAGAAAAGAGGTTGAATCACTACGAGCGGCCTCTAATCCATGAAGAAATTTATGTGTATCATGAAAGTATTCGAGACGGGGACAATGATGAGAATAATGGCCATAATTATCACACAAAACACAAATGTGATTCATGCGTAATGATTTGTTCTTCTTAGCTGCCTCGGGTAGGGTGACATGGACCTCAGGAATGTTAGAATTAGGGAAGGTATCAGAGACCAAATTCTTGATATGAGGGAGTTAAAGACAATTATTGGTCAGATGACCAACAAAATCACACAAAGCACATGGAGGAGTAGGATTTGGAAGCTTCGGAAGAGATGGAGTTGGTTAGGATGCCTTGTCCTTGGTTCCCTTTTTCTGGGATTTTTCCCCCTCACCAAATTCTTTCACAATAGGAGTAGGTTTCTGTTTAGGTTGTTGTGGAACTAAAGAAAATGAAGGGTAGGAACAATAGGTTGAACCGGGGTCAAAGTAGTGTAAGGTTTGAGTTTATCAGGGTGAGTTTTTGTATAGGGATCGATGTACCAGACTGGGATCCCAATTTACTTGGAGTAAGTTGATAATATGCAAATTTACTTTCCAATATAATCAGAAACTCACCTGTTTGTAGAAAAGGAATAAGGTATCACATGGTAGAAGGTGAAAGAAATTTTCTCAGCGAGAACCTTCAAAGCTTATTTTGAAGACCGACATGTGTATGTCAATGTCCAACGGTCAGGGCTACACAGGATTTCATGTAGATATCCAGCTTTTCCATGCACAAAAGTTGTCAGTTGGATACTATCATATACAAATCCAAAGACTATGACTCTCAATAGAGCTAGCAAACAGAGCCTTCCTTCTTTTCTGGCAATAGACTATCATCTCATGTACCATTTTCCTAAGCCAAAATCGCTCATGGATTCCTACTTCTATGTGAAAACCAACTACTTGAGCACCAAGGATATTGTTAAAGGTTAGGTGAAAGAGCCAAAAAAGTTTCGTCAGACACCCACAAACACCTACAATAAAATATCTCTCAGGAGGGCTTATCAACTGTTGATAATCCTATGTTGCAAAATCTACGGCCAACAGAGCACTGAGACCTTTATTGAAGGGTGGAATTTCTTACTGGACCAGGTTGTGAAAAAAGGTAAACCATTCAATTGGTCATATTTGTTGGCTCAATAGTTGTGGTTCCATGTATCTAATTCCCTTAATCCCCCTAAGGGTGGGCAAGATAGATTTTATATGTCCGCATATTTACTAGAAGCAATCTGTGCACACAATGCATTCCCTGGCATGAATTGGACTTGGACACCACGGGAGCCTGCCATGTACACTTATTGCAAGTTGCTTTAGAAGTGCAGCCACAAAGGAGCAATGGAGAATCTAACTGATCACATCCTCATTCTATTGTACAAGTTGATCTTTGAGGAAGAGCCACCTTGCATGTCACATGGGGCAATGGAAGCAGTATCACAAATAACATATTCGTTTGCCTCACCAGATGGCACATTAGGGGAATTTTGAGGTCTAAAATGGACCTTCTAAGAAAAATTTACAACCAAAATAAACTTTAGAAGAACCAATAGGATTCAAGATAATGAGGTCAACCATGGGGGATGATTCACCATATTTGGAGTAAAAAAGTAAAAAATAATAAAACTACATTTTCAACTCGTATTTTCAACTTATCTCCCTATGGTTTTACTCAAACTTCGAGTGGGAGTACTCGTTGGATGAAAAATTTAATTCCTCATCTAAGGAGTACTCATGTTGCATACTTTCGATGGACCCTGCTACATGAAAACTGAGAAATACATGAAAAAACATGATTGAAATCATATTTTACATGTATTTCTCATTTTTCGTGTACTAGGGTCAATATAAATTATGAAACATGGGTACTACTTAGATGAGGAATAAAATTTTGCATCCAACGAGTGTTTCTGCTCAAAATTTGAGTAAACCCATTGGGAGATAAGTTGAAAATACAAGTTGCAAAAATAGTTTTTTCCTTTTTTCCCTCTAAAATTGGATGATGTAATCTAATTTTATTTTATTATTCCACTATTATTTTATAATTTCCTTAGGAGGCCCATTTTAGTCCTCAAAAATCCCCTAATGATTTCCTCAGGGTGCTCAGCGGACAAAAGTCTCCCCATCTTTTACCGAGGTATTCCACTGATAAGCTAGTCATTCAAGAAGTTGCGTATCATCTCTCCAGAGGGTTGTAATAAACTTTGCATAAGAAGAAGAAAGAACCTTGGAATTCTCTTCCTATGCAAATAGAATTCTACAAGATTAAGAATTTGAAAGTTGCAGATACCAAAGGAAAGGCGATATAAAAATTTGCATTTGGTTCTCTGGACCTCAATCCATATGATCCCTATAATGTTTGTAGAGACCATTGTGTGAGGATTCATTATTAGTGGCTAAGCGAGACCTTTCAATGGATGGAGGAGGAACCATGGAATAATTGTTACAATCCATCCAATTTCTACGAGCCAATCAATTTTGCAAGAACACCATAGATTACTTTGCAGAAGGAAGTCACTCCAGAGGCAGTACTGGCAGAAGAACGCAACCTATTGTGTGAGAAGGGAAAGAGGAAAGTTGTGCATATTCTATGGGGAGAGTGAAGCCATACGATGAAAGAATATCTAGTCATTATGATAGCAGCTATAGCAGTGGAGAAGAAGAGGAAATAGTGGGAACAGGAAGAAAAATAAAAGCAGAGGGAAGAACGAGAGAAAAAGAGATTGGAAGAAGAAGGGCATAAGTAGGAAGAAGGAGAAAAGCGAAAAGTAATAGCAGAAGAAATAGCGCGGAAACAAGCTAGGGAGATAGAACATAACTAGCGGTCAGATCAGGATAGAAAACAGATGTAGGATAAAGAAATCGCTCAAGAGATAGAGGAGTTGATTTAAATCCAAAACATGGAGGAGGAACTAGAGCCACAGAATCAATAGGTTGACCTGATTCCTAGTACACAACAAGTCACCATTCGGTCTCCCCATCCTCCAGCAGAGCAAGCTCCAAGCGAGGAAGAGGATATTGTTCCTCTTGATGATGGTCCAATTATGGACATGTATAATTTGACTTATGACGAGATTTAGGAAAATATTGTATAAGAGAGAAAGAAACATTTTTCGAACGATCTCGCATCTCTTGCATTCATCAGAGAAGGGTGATTCTGACCGACACTTAGAAGAAATTTAGGTGTCATCGCTGCAACCAACTTGGCCTTCACACGTGCTTTAAAGTCAAACACAAATTATTTGATGGCTAAGAAAAAAAATTAGCAAAGAACTTGCAACCTGCTAGGAAAGAGTTTGAACAATTCTGAGAAGAGGTATAAAATGAAACTTCCACATAGGTCCATTTAGAAGAACTGAAGGAAACGATACTCGGTGAAGTATTCACAATTGGAGAGACCATATAGAACATTTATGAGGAGCTCGTCACCGTGCGTAAGGCAGTTGTCCCCTTGCATGGCTTGTAGCAGAAGTGTAAATATTTTGTCAAAACTCTCAGGAATGTATAATATTCCATCATTACCTTGCATGAATGGTCAATGCAATATAAAGGGGAACCGCTTAACTTGGGTAAGAAAACAAGGCAAGAGGTAGAGTTGGAGAAGGCAAAGGTTCAGACACTTATCCAGAATAATAAATAACTCACCTCATTCAATATCAACACTCAGGCCTCATATGCACATTTGTACAACAACCTGTACTTCTTGGTGAAATCATAAGGGAGCCCAGAAGTTGACTCACTCACGGAGGTCAAGCGCAAGAATCAGGTTATGCAAGAGATTGAAGAATACTTGGAACGATTGAGACAGGTAGCCATCAAGGATTAACTTGAAGTAAATAGACAAAACATGCACAAGTACATTGGTGGCCCTGTCTAAATCAACACGATGTTTCTCTTGCACAAGAAGGAAATGCAAACCGGTTCCAAGTGAGTGTACCCAGATTCCATGGAGGCTAGAGTCAGCTTCCATCCTGACACCATTGCATAGTTTGGGGATGTCATCATGCAGTACAAATCTTGGCACCGCTAAGTAACCAAGAAACATCAAGTGTAAGTTGTTGACTTGGAGT
Source organism: Pinus tabuliformis (assembly GCA_031772625.1). Taxonomy (NCBI): domain Eukaryota; kingdom Viridiplantae; phylum Streptophyta; class Pinopsida; order Pinales; family Pinaceae; genus Pinus; species Pinus tabuliformis. The sequence goes on along the minus strand of CM062810.1, from coordinate 704,242,218 downwards.
TTCCCTAAACTCAAGCTTAACTGTTTTGTCTTATTAGGCTGTCTAGTTGACTCTACCCAATTTGTCTTATATGGGTATGAGTGTACTTTAATATTATTTTGTAATTAATTTGGAAGTGAAATTCCAAGTGTCAATTGTGGAATGTGAAGAGTCATGATGCAATGTAATTGAAGAGTCATTTTGTAAAGAAGTTGAAGAGGCATGAGGGAAGTCAAAGAGTCACAAGGGGAAGAGTCACAAGGGGAAGTCAAAGAAGTTGGGATCCAAGTTTTTGGCTAGGATTTTAACATAGAATCAAGAGCTTGGGAGTTTGTGAGAGCCTTGGCTTCTTTGTAGCATAGAGGGAATATATTTCTTTGGAGGAGCAGGTGTTGACTTCATGTTCCACTATTGGGGCTATTGGTCCGTCAATGATATATGTATGATTGGAACTTTCACTTAATAAAAGCTCAAAGCCGACACGTTTTCATTCATATGTTGTGAAAATAGTAGGACTATTATTGTTATGTTTTCAATGTATGTTATTTAACCTATGCTTATGGTTGTGAACTATTTCATTTTCTTTGGTACAAATCTTGTTGAATGTGTGTTGTTTTTTAATTCCATCATTGTTAGCTTGTGAACTATTTTTAAGATTAGATTTTTATTTCTTTATGCTTGTGTGTTCCTTTCAAGTTGTGTAATATTAAAGGCTTATAAGGGACTCTCTCATTGTCCCTTCATGTGTTACAACTTACATGCATTGCACTTGAATTTCTGCATAGTCACACACTTGTTCCCACCAAAGTAACCATACATCACTCTATGCGTTAGTGCAGCCAAGGCACATCATTAAAACCCATTGCATTGACAACCGAGCTGTATTCCGAATGGGACTCCTACACCAAATGGTATGAGGTTTATTTGGGAATTCATATTGAGGAGATCCCCTAAATGTTGGTGGGTCCAGCACCATCAACAAAACCACATCCAATAACAACACCATCAACTTTCACATGGCGACACAACTGTAACCATGACCACCACCATGCATACACAACAAGCACATATACCACAAGCATAAGGAACACATATGAAACTAACATGTATGCAACACAATCCACCCATCCATTCCAAGGGGTGAACCATGCTCTGATACCAATTAGTGGTATCAGATATCACACAAAGATAACGAAAACCAAACACCACCCAAAGAGAATGAAACCCACTCTGATACCACTATGTAACACCCTCCTCCCACATTTACCCAAGCTAACAAGTCCACTAGGGTAAAAATGTAACGAGAGGATACTATGATGTGATTCAAATCCCCATGTACAATTAAGGAAATGGAACCAACAAAACAAAACCAATCTGACCTTCCTCAGGAGCTACAGACCCTTTAAGAGGCAACCAACCCTTCTAGGTGCTTAGCCCCTCATAAAACTTGTCATTTTTTTGACCTGGACCATTAGTCACTCCCATGACAAGGCATGCATGCGACTGAGGCTTTCCAGTCACTCCCACAAAAAATCATGCCAGCAACTATGGACTTTTCTAGGCAATTCTGAGCCAAGGAGCCTGAATTCTGAGCCACTCTTTCAGGGCTAGGTCTCAGGCCACTACCTAGAACTTCATGAAACTTTCATAAATGAAAAAAAACAAAGTAATAAGGTTACTAATGTAATCATTAGTACAAGTACTTAATCTGACCCCTACTAGCCATGACATGCATTTCGTCAAACATGTCACAAATATGTAATCTACAAGTCATAACAACATATCTGAGCATAGGGGTATCATACTTATCTAAGAATCGTTAACAAGCATTGATGCCTTATCACAATAGTTGCATTATAATCTATTAGGTCATATATTCATTGTTCATTCATTTTCTAATCAAAACATGATAAGAGCCATACATCAAGTCTGACATAAAACATACTCATAACCAACATAAATAACAAGGATATAAAAGCCATTAAAATCACATATGAATGTCAAGTACATTTACACATGAAATACAAGGAGAAGGAGCTCTTATTAATGAATGCATAAGCCAACCAAGTCAGGGACTTCCATGAACCACCCAACCATAGATTGGATGAACCAAATCTTTCTTTCAACCCATCACCCATGTGCCATATTCCAAGCATGAATGTGGGACTCAAAACAAAACCAATCCAGGTTTCCTCAGGCTTTACCACAATCCCCCAAGGGATTCCTATGCCCAAACAATAAACATACAATACCAGGCTTTACCGCAATCCCACCATATACTAGTCCAGGGATCACTAGGCCTATACAAGCATGGATGCCACCAGATCTCTCCACCTAAACCATGAGGAATTTTCCTGTCTCCTAGTATCTAAGATTTACTGTATATCCCGCCATTCACCATTCAAGGATTCCTAGGCCTAATCGAGACTCCACCCTCTAGGATTTACTGTTTATCCTGCCATTCAATGGCTGAGGATTCCTAGGCCTAATCGAGGGCACACACCTCTAGGATTTACATTATATCCCTCCATTCACCAGTCGAGGATTCTTAGGCCCACCGAGGTACACAAAATCCAGCTTTACCACAATCCCACCATATACTAGTCCAGGGATCACTAGGCCTTGTGTTCTTCTTCAGAGACCACCCCACTCAGTTTTGAAACTATTCGGAAATCTAGCTCAACCAAGTAAAAGAGAATCCATCACACCATGGTTATCCAAAAATGGAAAGGCAAGGCTGAAAATCACTGTCACATCTGGAAAATACCATGCCAATGACAACAAGAGAACTAGATACACACATGCATGTACCATGCATGCCAAATCTAGCAAGGAAATCACACATTCAAATCAATACCTACAATTAATCCCGCTGTAACCACTTGATCCTGCTCTTCCTTGCTTTATCTTTGCTTTCCTTTGACTTCTTTTCTCTTCCTTTTATTTTCTTGATCTAATGTTAGAATGCTCCAAGAATGCACTAAGTGTCCAAGAGTCCGAGAGAGAAAGAGAAGAGAGAGAGAGCTCCAAAACTGAACTGACAAAAGGTTTACACTGACAAAAACTACCAATTGATCCTCATAAGCTTTTTTATCAATAAGGCCTCTATTTTCTTCATTTTCCATTATTTTCTTCATTTTCCTCCTTACATGCAACTTGTGACCTTTCACCTTTCTTTTCTCCTATTTTCCATTATTTTAATAAATAAAATGTCAATTAATGTCTCTTGCCTTTCCAAAGCCTTTTCCATTTCCTTTACCAATTTCCTTAGCCATAATAAACCAAATGAACACCCACACTAGGATGTTTTTCCCAACATTCAACTTGGAATATGTGTCCCATGACCTTCGTCTTATTTTTCCTTTATTAACTTTATTACATGGATTTTTGACTAGGGTTGTTACAACAAGTGTATTGACTCATACCAGAATATCATAAAAATAACCATATACATAGGCTAACCCAGACTAGCACGATCCGTAATAACATCAAGAGCTTAATTGTGATGACCATAATCATCATGCATATGACCTCAATGCATATAAATACAAGTTACTGTCATTCATGACTATTCAATGCATGTGCATATGACTACACTAATTAGCTAACATTTATCATGCATGTAACCACAGCAACAATAGAATGAGAAATATGCATATAACCATAATGTATATAACAAGCATTAACCATCATACATGCATGTCCCCGAGGTCCAGTGTTGCAACCTTACTTTGATAACCTATTTCTCCTGCTCTATCTCAGTGAACATATCAGCATCATAAAATACCAACAACATCATGATGACACAAATTGTAAAATTGACTATCACAAGGCATGCATAACAGTCACATAGACAACTAACATGCATGCATGAAAAACACATTCCACTCATCCAGTTCAAGTGTTGAACCTCAGAGCTCTAATACCAATCTGTAACCACGCCTCCCACATTTACCCAAATTCATTGGGTTGCTAGGGTAAACATGAGATGATGGCTACTATGACATGACCTGACCTCCAAGATTCACTTATGGAAGTGGGGTCGATAATTGAACCTATCAACAACAAACTAACATCCTACAGGACTTATAGGACACTCAGAGGCTAAACAACCACTCCCAATGCCCAAATCCTGAGTTGAATAGTTATTTTATTGACCTAGACTGCAAGTCATAGGCATAACACTACATCCATGTGATTGTAGGCCTCTAGCTGTAGGCATCACACTGCATCTATGCGACTGCACCCTAAATTTCTCAGTTTTGAGCCTGCGACCTCAGAATCAGTGCCACCTTTTCAGGGCTTGTCTCCAGACCACTGCCCAAAACTTAATGAGAATTTCTAGAATAATAAATAACATCAAGACAAATTCATTCATACAAAACTTGATCAAGAAATTGACCTAACCATGCTGAACTATGACAGTCATTTCATCAAACATATGTTGAACATGTAATCTATAGGTCATGAATGCATATATGAACATAGGGGTTTGAAACTTATCTGAGGATCAACAAGAAGGTCTGATTCCCTCTCATAATAGCTACAATAACATTTATTAACTAATGCATTCATTAACCATTCATGAAATAATCAAAACATATCAAGAGCCATAGCTAGAACCTGTTAAGGAACCATGCTTATAACCAACATATAACTAGAATAATAACCATAATAAAACAACCATTAAAGCTACATAATAACAAGTGTAAGTACTCAGGAAATAGAAGAGGAAAATAACTCTTATTAACATATGCAAAATCCAACCAAGTCGGGGACTTCCATGTACCACCCAACCATAGATTGGGTTGAACCAAATATTTTTTTCAACCAATCACCCACATGCCATATTCCAAGCATGAATGTTGGACTCAAGACAAAAATAACGAGCGCTTCCCAAAGATTAAACCATATCCACCCTTAGGTTTTACTGCAATCCAAACAAAATCATTCAAGGGATTCCTAGGCCCAAGTAAGCGCATAAACAACCAGGCTTTATCACAATCCTGTGAAAACTGGTTAATGGATCACTAGGCCCAAAACAAACACCTAAACAATGAAGCTTTACTGCAATCCCGCCAAAACAGATCAAGGGATCACTAGGTCCTAAACAAGCTTGGATGTCTGGGAATTTTTTCACCAATACCATGAGCAATTTTCTCATATCCACCCTTGGGTTTTATCGCAATCCCACCAAATCCGATCAAGGGATTCCTAGGCCCTTAGGAATTTTCTTGAGACCACCTCACTCGATTCCAAAACCATCCAACAATCCAAAGCTAGACCAAATGAAAGAACCCCATCACACCATGGTTATCTGAAAATGGCAAGGCAAGGCTAAAACCACTGTCACATGTGGCAAAACCACTGTCACATGTGGCAAAACCACTGTCACATGTGGCAAAACCCACGCCAATGACAACAAAATAACCAAATACATACATGCATTCACCAACAAGCTAGGAAATCACACATGCAACATGTTACCTGCAAGTATTCCTGTTGAAGTTGCTTGATCCAACTTTTCCTTACTATCCCTTGCTTTCCTTGTCCTTCCTTTGCCTTCCTTTTCTTTCTTTCCTCAATGCTAGAGTGCTCCAAGAATGATCTAAGTGTGCAATAGTATGAGAGAATAGAGAGAGAGCTCCAAAAATGAATTGACAAAAGTTGTGAATTGATCCTCGGAAGCCTTTTTATTATTGAGGCCTCTATTTTCTTCATTTTCCACTATTTTCTTTCAATTTCCTCCTCATGCAATTTTGTGACCTTTCATCTCCCTTTTCTCCTATTTTCCTTTATTTTCATAAATAAAATACCAATTAATGCATATTTTCCTTTTCAAAGCCTTTTCCAATTTCCTTAGCCATAATAAACCAAATGAACACCCACTAGGATGTTTTGCCCAACATTCAACTTGGAATATGTGTCCCATGACCTTGGTCTTATTTTTCCTTTATTAACTTTATTACATGAACATTTAACTTGGGGTTGTTACATCCTTGATCTCGACAATATAAGTAGGATAGGATGTTTCCCAACTATAGACTTGTTGAGTCTTCTTGTTGTTTAGGTTCAAATTGGCTTTGGTGGGCATTTGAGGTTGCTTGGGTGGATTGTTGTGGGGTAGCTATGGTTGAGGTGGAGGAGGAGGCATTAAGGTAGGAGGTTGGGCTTGTTGAGGCCTCCACCCTTGTGAAGGGTTGCCCCATTGAAGAGGTTGAGGTTGGTATGGCTAGAAGGGTGGATTGACAGGCCGAGGAGGATATTGAGGGGAATAGGACCAAGGAGAGGGAATAGACCAAGATGAGTGAGTTGGAGGATACCAAGGCTGAAAGGGTGCATTCTGGTTTGGATTTAAAGAAGGATAATGTGCACCTTGCATGCCTTGTAGCTAGAAAAAATTATGATCTGAGATTTATTACTCTAATGCTATATGAAAGTGTCATTACTAAATTTAGGAATGTTGAGGGGTGGTAAGAATAAATTAATTGTAATATAGGAGTGAAGCAAGGTTGTCTCTTATTTGTTGCTCTCTTTGGAATTTACACTGATAACTTAGAACTTAGAAATTTTGTTAAAAGAAGTTGGTTGTGCTAGCTTGATGCTCTTGTTAGTATAGTCATTATCCTTCTCCTCTATGCTCATGATAGTATAGTCATCATCATTCTCCTTTATGCTCATGATATCATTCTTATGGCACAAGATCCATGTGACCTCAATAATCGTCTAAGAAACCTCAAGGATTTCTGCTCTAGTATGGTTATGACTATGAACATGGAAAAAATAAACTTTATAATAATAAAATACCATAAAACCACTTCTAATACTTTCGTATATGAAAACAATAGCCTAAAGGAAGTTCCATTATGCAAATATATTGGGATCAATGTTCATCATAAAATATCTTAGAATTATTAAGTACTCAAAAATGGATAAATATTGGAGGGTGGAAAGATTATTATGGGTTTGAAAACAAGTCTAAATTACCATAACTTAAGTTGTGGATAAGAAAAAACTCTTATTTGACACTCTCATCACTAGTGTTATCTCATATGGGGGTGAAGTCTAAGGATGTAATATCTTTAGAGAAACTTGGAGAAGGATAGAGCAAATCCAAAATAATTTTATAACTTATAATCATAATATTAAAAGCACTACACCCTATCTTATCCTTCTCATAAAAGTGAGTCTCTCCCCATTGAGTGCATAGTTGGTTATAAACAACATGGATGACAAGAGGCTCTCTAACATTTCTTCCAACTCTAGCTATAACCACCAAGGGCTCAAGTGAGGATGACTTCAAGATGCCAAGTCTTGGCTAAATCATTGGGGAATACATGAAGATGTCATTATATACCCATAATATTAGAAATATTATTACATCTAAATTTAAAGAGATTTTTTGGTGCAATAAAAAGTTAGAAAATAGAAAGAAGCTATAAGATACCACAAGGAGATGGCCAAACCTAATCTAAAAGATAAAAATTATTTTAAGTTCTAACTAGCACAAAGGAAAAGATGAACATTGTTAAAATACAAACCAACTCCTACTAGCTACATAAGGAAATTGATAATCAGACAATTCTCAAAAAAACATGGGATGCAAGAATCTATCATTTTTGTGACATTAAGAAGGTTGAAAATGAAAGACACTTTTTCCTAGAATATCTTTTATACACCTAAATTAAAACTAGATTTCAAAATATTTGCACGTTATACCTTCCCAACCTCCAAAATCACCAAAACTAAAATAATCTTACAAAGCTTCTCTTATTACTTTTTAAACATAAAAATAATTAAAAAAATAATATTTATTTTTAAAAACTAATTTTGAATATACACTAATCATTATCAATACCAAAAATGTTATTACACTAAGCTTTCTTTTTAAAAAATGTATATAAATAATTTTAAGATTTTAATTTGTCATTATGCTATCTATATTATCATGTGTGAATACGATTTCAATATATAAAATAACGTTCTTAATTTATAAGGAATACATTTTTCCATTTCCACAAAACTAGCCATTAAAATTAAGATTATAATTATAATGTTAAAAATAATTAATAAAAATTACAATGGGAGCTCTTTTCAAACTAGAGACCAGTGGACGGCACGTAGGTCGTTAGAAGCCAAAAACATACAACCTCTCTTAAGACAAAGAAGCTGTGGATCTCCTTCATCGTTATCCAAACCAAGTGAAATTACGTGGACATGTACTTCATTATTATCCAAATCCATTAGAAAATACCTTGGAAATGACACATGTGGATCTTTGGAGTTATTATTCCATACCCTGTGGAAAATACCATGAAATTTGGAAATGGGGTTCTTATTCGCCGCCCTGTGTAAAATAACATGAAATTTGGAAATGACTTGGTTCGGTAAACTTATCCATATTAAAAAAATTGTAGATAGAGATAGTAGATTTAAAAATGTTTTGAATAGCCGAATAAATATTTTTAACATCTACCATATTAAATATTTTGTTACTGAACAAACTTGTGCTATATAACTCATGGCATGCTTAGTTATGTTTATCCCAGCATTTTGATGTGTTAATATTGTTTCATTTCTGCTATTAGTATTTGTTTAAGGATTGCAACGATTTCGGGACGGAGTTACTAAGAAAATCACACCATGGGTGATCCTGGTTTCCTCCCCGGATTTATCGGCGTGGGCATCGACATCGCTATTCGCCAAATTCTTTACCACGTCAACATTGCGCTTCGCTGCAACAAAGAGCTCGCATCTCTTAAGGATCTGGTAATTAGCATCCAGCCTATCCTCGCACAAATCCAACGATACCGCTTGGAATTAAACATGAAAAAAGGAATTTCTACCTTTCAGAGAGATAATAAGGCTGCGGCAGTTAGCGAATGGCTTAGAAAGTTGGACGGGTCTCTACAACAAGCATCTGAAGTGGTGCACCAGTGCACACTACCAAGGCCTGGTGTTATTTCTCGTTATCAAACGAGCAGAAAGATCACTCATTTGATTTTAGTTAAGAAAGATTTTTCGGCGAAAATCACATGGAATATCATTTGTCGACTCATTTGATTTCAGGTATCCACAAGCATTTGCAATTGCTTCCTTTGATTCAGTTGGCCCAAACTGAGGAGCTCCTACTCGAGCAGTGCATGCAGAGACAGAGCCTCCGGGATTCTTCTGGAACTACCTCCTTGCAAGTTCCAACCACAGGCTTCTTTATTGACGAATCCCTTATAGTGGGACAAGAAGAGGCTTATGGAAAGCTCGAGAAATTTGTGATGGATACAGAGAAAGAATGTTTCCTTCGAATTGGAGTGGTTGGTAAGGGTGGATCAGGCAAAACTCTACTCCTCAAGAGAGTTTTCAACAGTCAACTGGTAAGGAATTTGTTTGCTGATCATTTATTGCTATGGCTCACTGTTTCACGAACTCCATCCTTTACAACTCTCAGGAATGAACTTTGTTCACAAATAACCATGCACACAAAGGCAGATCTGCCTATAACTACTGCAAGCCAAGATGACTTAAAAATATGGTTGAATGATAGACTAAAAAGTAAGAGGTTTGCCTTATTTCTAGATGATGTATGGGAAGAGGGTGCTAAATCGCTGGAGGAGTTGGCTTTGCTGCAGCTAAAGGAACACTCCATGTCAAAAATTATTGTGAGTTCAAGAAATCGTAGAGCATTGTTAGAGATGGGAGTTGCAGAGACTTCCATAATGACCATGAAGGATTTGACAGAAGATAAGAGTTGGCAGTTGTTTGCTAATCATGCTTTTCTGTACAATAATGGATGTCTGCCAGCAAACATAGATGAGAAAACGGCCAAGCTTTTGTGTGCCAGATGTGATGGGCTTCCCCTAGCATTAAAAGTTGTAGGCAGGGCAA